>CM053599.1:28356647-28391461 GCA_028646575.1 Pseudocheirus occidentalis | reverse complement strand
TATATACGCTTATCTCCTCCCCTAATCCCTCCCTGCCAACTTCCCTAGCCCAATCACATAACAACATCCACAACATTCCCTTAAAAGGCACAGCTAAACTTAGCGAGGCGCCCCTCCCCCGTCCCTTCTAACCCAATCATCTTTTATTATACATAATATTTCCTTATAAGGTATACTTGCAATTTCACTAACATCTTGCGTCAATTAAGCGAGCATAGCCCCTAGTCCCTCCTCCCCCAACATAATGTCTCTGCTAAACTACAGTTAATGAAAGTCTAATTGCCTCAAGAATGTCTCAAACACAACATGTTCCAAAGAGAATCCATCATCATTTCTCCAAATTCTCCCCTATTCCAAAAGCCCCTGTTGCTTTCTAGAGTACCCGGTCACACAAACGTGAAACCTCAATGCTGTCCTTTCCTCTTCCATCTTGTTCACCTCACAAATACAAATCATTGCTGAATCATGTTTCTACTTTCACAGAATCTTTTGCATCACTTTCCTTCTATTCTGATAGCCACAACCCTAGGCCAGGTCCTTATCATCTTACACCTAGACTATTTAATAACTCTCCCTGACTCAAGTCTCTCCCCACTCCAATTCATTCTCCACTTGGCTATCTAGGTGATTTTCTTTTTTCTTTTTCTTTTTGCAGGGAAATCGGGATTAAGTGACTTACCCAAAGTCACACGGCTAGTAAGTGTATCAAGTGTCTGAGGCCGAATTTGAATTCAGGTCCTCCTGACTACAGGGCCAGTGCTCTATTCACTGTGCCACCTAGCCACTTCTAGGTGATTTTCTAAAGCATAGGACTGATCATGTCACTGTTTCTCCTCCAAATCTAACCCTCTGGTCAATGAATTTTGTCAGCTTCCTGTTATCTCTGGGATTAAATATAAAATCTTTGGAAGAACATTTAAAACCCTTCGTAACCCCCTCCTTTAACTTTTAATATTTCTTCTTTCACTCTACTTTATTCTACCCGTTTTAAAATTAGCTGTGTAATCTACTTGTAGTTCTTGGAACAAGACACCCCATTTCCACGCCACATATTGTCTGTCTTCCCTGCTTGAATGCTCTGCTTCCCATCTCTGCTTCTTGCTTTCTCTGGCTTCCTTCAAGACTCAGGTGAAATACCAGTTTCTTCGGGAGGTCTTTCCTAGTGCTATCGTTTACTTTCCCACTCTCTAACATTGTTCTCCTTCCAGATGACCTCAGTCTATTCTATAAAAATGCTATATGGATCTAGTTATTTTGATGTTGTATCCCCAAGAAAAATGTATTTTTCTTGAGGTCCAGGAGGTTTTTTTCTCCTTTCTTCGTACATTGAGATCTTACCACAGTATGTGGTTCATAATAAACATTTAATAAGTACTTGTTGATTGTCTAGGTCACTTAATAGACCATGTTGGTAATGCAGAATACTGTTAGTGTATAATAATTGTGTGAGAGTGCTTTCTCATTACTATCAATGAGAAGTTACAGTTATAACAAGGACAAAACCATCAGGAATTGGCCCCAGGGCAATGAAATTTAAGGGGTGCTGATAGCACTTGCATTTGAGGAAACAACTGAACTTAACTACCACTGGCAAAAAATAGTCAGAATCTCATCCTGGGAATGATCTTGCCCATGTCCTTGCCTAAACCCTCCATGGAGGACCTATCTAACATGTTACTTGAGACCCACCTATCTCTAGATCTTTTAACGTTTTGTGAATAACCAGAGCAACATTTTTTGCTGTCTACCTGTTTATCCTTTGCTTTTACTACAATCAGAAACTTTATGGGTTAAATTAGTTGCCTTTTATGTCATAGATATTCCCTCCATAGGTGCACATCACAGGTAAATTATGCCTTCTCATCCTATGTGATTCTTATTCCTGAAATTCCACATCTTAACAAAATGAGACTTTTGTGGGCTGGTCTAGGAGCGTAGCCATTATGGATAGGATTGTTCCCATGGGAAAATATGTTTTGAGTTCTAAACAACTGACTTTCAGGTTTTATGATACAGCCCCTTATAAATTGGACAGTGCCTGAATTTCCACATATTTCTCTGGTATATTTTGAACTCATGCTCCTTTTAAAGAAATAACATGGTTGGTACGTGACTGAAAAAATATCTGGATAAGATCTAAATAAATTATCTATAACAAACATCTTGATGCAACAGCGCTTTGTTCTTCTCTGTTGTTTTATGCTTGGACATGTACACTTCCAATAATACTTGGAAAATCCCTTTCTTTAATTGCCTATTGAGAATATGTCGAGGAACAGGCTATTTTAGTCTGTTGTTCTTTACCTCTGCTCAGCAAACAATTCTCTACCTATTCCCCAGTTCTACTCTAAAATGTGGAATGCTAATAAAACAAATCCAAACTAATAAAGCACATTTTCTCTACATTAATCCTCTTAGCCTTATCAGGGTCCCACATCCCTAGATATGAATAGTACAGTCAGACATAAAGTAGGGAGATAAAAATAGGGACAAAAGAACTATTAACATACAAAAGCATTAAAACAAAAATATAATTGCAAAGGCTGAACTTAACTTGATCATTATTTAAAACATATGTTGGGTGGAGGCACTCATCTATGGAAAGTAGAACCTCCACAAACTTTGCAGAAGCTACTTTTCAGCATCAATATAAAGGATTTATTCATCTTTATTTTTAAGATGATATGTTTGCTTTGAAAACGTCACATTCTAAAAAAATCACATGGGTCCTATAATTGTTTCCATAAAAGAATAGGAAGACTGAAAAACATTAGAGATACTTATTTTTCCCAAGGAAAAAATTTCCATTAAAATAAAATTTCATTTAATTATAGGTACTCAGCAGTCTGTGGGTGATTTCCAATTATATCCCTTATGGATGTTGAGACTGGGACTATGTTGACTGAGTCCAGGACAGTTACATTTCCAGGAAATGTCGGCAGCTTTCTCATGGATAGAAACTTGACCACTATTTGTACAAACTGGTTTACTTTTGGTATTTAATACAAGAAATGATGCTACGGGTCTGTATCTAGGCACACAAAGACATCTGGATGCTGTGGTAAAGGTGGCCCATTCAAAATGAGCTGTCACTAATCTTTATGTTTCTCTTTGTGGGTACATGTGTACTCAAAAACAGTACTGAAAAATTTTGAGATTGGTAGAGTCAGCCAACTTTTCCATGATTTCTTAAAAGTATTTCTATTTATTTATTGAATGCCTTTGATCAATCAATTAATCAGTCAACTGATCATCATCTATTAAAAACCTACTGTCTTTTAGGCACTATGCTTGTGCTAGAGAAATACAAAAATGAAATGATCCCTGCCTTCTATTCTATGTGCAAGTCACCGAATTTGGTATTATGGGAATACAAAAATTAAGATACAGATCAAGTAGTTTGTCAAGTGCTCTGAGTTATGGTACAAGACAAAATTTTATGAGTATAAAAAATAAGGTACACCCAAAGTATGATGAGGTTTCAGAAGGGAGAATAATCTCATTTGATGAGAGGATAAGGAAAAGTTCTGAAAAGTGAGTGGCATTTGAAATGAGCCTCAAAGGATAGCTACCATTTTGACATGTGGAGATTGGGTATATGAGAATGCCTTGGGCATAAGGAAATCCAGAAGTAAATGTTTATTTGGGGGAAAAAATAGGTATTTAAAAAAAAAAGAGAAGTAGAGAAATATGAGGCAAAGTGCGTAGGGCTTGACCAAGAGCAGTGTTTGGAAGACGATGGAGTTAAAAGTGAGATCTACCAACCACAGGAGAAACATGACAAAGGAGGAATTAAATTTGACCAGCATTTTGTACTTTTCTCATACACTTCAATTCACTAAAGATTCCTATTTTCCTCCAGTCTGCCTGATCCTGATGAAGATTCAACACTTTGATAATTTTGTAGTCATTCCTCTCCTCTCCTCTCGTCCTTCCCCCTCCCCTCCCATCTTCTTCCTTTTTCTCTTTTTATTCTTTCTTGAAAGGGCTAGCTCTCTGGGAAAGGGATGGTACTAGATATAATTGTAAATGTAGGTGATGTTAAAACAGTATCAAGAACAATTTATAAAAATGATGTCATTGAGGATCTTTGAGAGAATAGTTTCAGTAGGGTGTTCAGGCCAGATTGTAAAAGATTGAAGAGTTTAGTGAGGAAAAGAAGCAGTGTGGGTAGACAACGTTTTTAAAAAAGCAACATGCCACACTGGGGTATCATCATTTCTGGTTCTGTCTTCTCCGCAGATCTATTGATTATCATTTTAAAAAACATGCCCTGAAATCTGTCAGGCTCACTCAATATTTGTTGTTTGCTTAGCTCTGGGTTAACTTCTGATGTGTTTGTTGTATTTTTGTCAGTAAGGGGCAGAGAATGATGAGATAGTAGTTGGATGAGAGAGAATATTGAAGTGAAAGAATGTTTAAGATCAAGAGACCTATGGATTTTGGAGGCAGATGCGAAGGAGTCAGTAAAGGGGGAGAGAGAGGCAGCAACTGGTGGAGCAAAATGGAGAAAGTGGAAGGAAATAATCGGCACAGGAAGAGCAATTAACTTTAAGTAGGAATAAAGGAATAAAAAGGGAAGGAGACAAGAATGAGTAATACTGATAGTTATAAGGAATGGAGAATGGAAGGTGAATGAGCACATTTGGTGCTCTCAGTGATATAAGGAGCTATGGTTGCCTGGAAGAGAACTCAGATGCCAGATCACCTTTCTCCCATTTTACAGATGAGGAAACTGAGACCCAGGGAGGCTAAGTGCCTTGGCCAAGGTCATACATGTAGTGTCAGAGTCGGGATTGTAGCAATTGTTGTACGTGTATTGGGGAGTCTGAAAGGTTAGGGTTTTAGATAGCAGTGAGGACCCAGCTGAGATGACAGATGAGTTTATAATGCATGAATTGGGCTTAATTTTGTGATTTAGCCAGTGACACTCAGAACCTCTTGAATATAGGTAGAAAATTCAGGTGGGGGGAATTATTAAAAGATGAAGTGTCACATTAAGAACAGCAAGAGGTCAAAGTCAAGGCATCTAGAATACTAGTGAGTCGAACATTAAAGAGGCTGATGGTGTCTGGGAAACATATGAAACAAGAGTGAGGGGGATGGAGCCAGATGTTGTCAAAGGACAAGAGGTCATGGTAAGGGCAAAGAGTATATTTTGTGTGAGATAGTAGAACAAATGTAAGGACAGAAGATTTTGATTTAGGGTGGAATTTTGAAATTTTGAATCTTGTAAGTGGTTCAATTCTGAGAGCTGGTTAAATTCTCAGACACTCACTAGCTATGTGACCCTGGGCAAGTCACTTTACCTATGTATGTCTCCGTTTTCTCATCTGTCAAATGGGGATAATAATAGCACTCATCTGCCAGGGTTGTTGTGATGATGAGATGAGACAATAATTAGAAAGCACTTAGCATATCTGGCACATAAGAATCATGTAAATGTTTATGATTATTATTTTGATTAGAGACCTGCAGTGAGGGAAAACCCTCTCTGCCAAGGCAGCCTATTCAACTTTTGGATAGCTATAATTTTTAGGAAGTTTTACATGACATTAATCTGAAACTTCCACCCAGGGCTCCTCATCCTGCCCTCCCTTGGGGTCAAGTGGAAAAAGTCCAACCCTTCTTCAAAATGACAACCTTTCAAACATTAGATGACAGGTATCATGTTTCACCCAAATCTTGTCTGCTTTAGTCTAAACATACCTATCTTTAATCAAACCTTACATATGGCATGGCTTCTCAAGCCTTTGCAGTTTTGGTCTTTCTCTTCTGGACAATCTCTAGCTTATCAATATCTTTAAAATGTAGCACCTAACTCTGAACACAATACTCTAGAAGTGGTCTGATAAGGGCAGAGAATAGTTGGATTGTGATCTACATATTCCTGTAGCCATAGCTCTCAACATAGGACAAGATCACACTTGGGTGTGTTTTTCTTTGGGTAGGAGAGTGATTCACATTGAATTTACAATCTACTAAAATCTCCAGATCTTTTTGTAGACTAGGTATTGTTGAATCATGCTTCCTTTTCTTGTAGTTATAAAGATGATTTAGTGAACCCAGGTAAAATATTTTACATTTATCTCTATTACATTTCATCTTATTAGGTTTGGATCGAAGTTTTAGCTTATGAAGATGTTTGTGGACTCTGATTTTACCATCCAATGTATTAGTTATCCCTTCCAGGTTTGAGTAATCAATACATCAGATACAGGTGTATTGTGGATAAATGAGTGCATGAGCCTCAAAAAATAAATTTCACTAAGGTAATAGAATGCTGTTCTAAATTTGGCAGTGAAGTGTGAGGAATTTATCTCCTCTTCTTCCTGGCCCTCCAATCACAGGGAATGAATGCCAATGGAAAAATATGGCAAGGGATTTTTTGTCTTCACAGGGGGAAGGTGGTGGAGGGGATATCAGTTCCAATGTTTGAGGAGGTAAAACAGTTTGTTCATCACAGAGCAGGGCTCCCAAAGAGCAGAGGCATTGGGTTAACCAGGTTGTAGTAGAACTGTGAGAGAGGAGAGCCAATTTGATTAACAATGAGCGTTTGAGAGGAGCCAATCCTAATCCAACCATATTACTACATTCTGCTGCCTCTATCTGGATCAAATGATATTTTAAAGTCCAAGATAAAAAGAGAAAAATCAGATTTTTAAAAACACTGTAGCTTTCTCACAATTGGGTATTTCCATCATCAAGTATTATTTCTAAATGCCCACACACGTGGCTCACGCCCAGGGAGTGTGTCTAAGGAATTCATACATCACGTTACTCTCCCATTTTTTTGGGCCTATATTACTTGGGAGATTAAATATTTTCCTTGCTTGACATTTCTTTTACTGTTTATAAATGTGTCTATCTTTTGTTTCACTTTACCTGAGTAAACATCAGCCGTATCCAATTTTGTTGTCGTTCTGTTTCAACACATAGATACTTACGAATTAGGGAGTTTCCATTTTCTGTGAGTAGTTAAAACCATGGAAGAATGGATGTTGACAGCACTGAATGATGGCCCCCACCCTCTTCAGAGTTGCCTTATTAGGGACAAAAGCTGTGATCCCAGTGAGGTCTGTCATAGGAGGACGCAAAAGGCTTGTTACATATCCAGGGAAATGTCCAAAGGGCAGTGGTTCAGAACTGAGGGAGATGGGCAAAGTCTGGAGAAAGTACAAATCAGCTTATGGGGAAATATTTGCTGAAGGCTATAAAAGGCATGGCATTTCTTCCATTTGATGACAAGTCGTGCTTAAATGCAGGAATATGATACTTCTTAAGCTTTGGTTAATTTCCATACACAGTAAGACATGGGCCAAAATTTAGGACTTGCCTGAGAGAAAGTTTACTTGGTAAAAATCAGTGGTGTCTTAGCTGGATGGCAGCAGCAATAAGCCATCTTGGTTGTTTTCAGTCACTCTTATTCCTAATGCTTCTTGGTTGGAAAGGACATTGGCAATGGTCATAGGACCTTATAGGTCATTGAATCCAGTCCCTGTATGTTATAGATGAGGAAACAGGCTCAGAAAAATTACATGACTTTCCTGTGCTGTCACTG
Organism: Pseudocheirus occidentalis; assembly: GCA_028646575.1. Lineage (NCBI taxonomy): Eukaryota > Metazoa > Chordata > Mammalia > Diprotodontia > Pseudocheiridae > Pseudocheirus > Pseudocheirus occidentalis. Next base: position 28,383,900 of record CM053599.1, on the reverse strand, counting down.
GTAGCAAGTGGCAGTGCCTGGATGCAAATCTAGCTCTTCTGATTTCAGAGCCTGCATTTTTTTTCCCAAAACACCATACTGCCAAGCTGAATCCTGCATCCTCCCTTGAATAGGAGATAATGGTAGGGAGGGATGCTAGTATTACAAAGGTTAAGAATAGCCGTTGGAATCAATCCATAAAGGTTAAGAAGTGAGGTGTTCAAAAATAGAAATAATTTTAAAAGAAATAAAAATTGTTTTGATAAGTAGTTTAGTAAGTTGGTCTTTTTGAAAAACTGTTTCTCTCATTTGGTATTTGGTTGATGAAAGTGTGGAAAATTTATTATTTCTTTCCCAGGGGAAACAAAAGAATCAAGAATCCCAGATACAAAAAAGAAGTCTCTTGAAAATGTAGACTAGAATGTAAATCTCCTTGAGATGAATAAATTAATAATCTACTTGACATAAATAATGGAAAAAATTCTTTGTATCTCAGTGCTCAGCACGGTGTCAAATATAGGAGTTCTGTAAGTATTTGTAGAGTTGGATTAAATTTTATAAGGCAGGAACAGCAGTACCCCTAGATCACTAGCCCTTCTTCTTCCTCAACCCCTGAAGTCATAGTCCAGGGAAATCAGCCCTGGTGGAGATGGGACCTGATAATTTCTCCCATAGGTGCAATAGTTCCCAGCTGCTCAGCAGTCACACATACTGAAGACCCAGAAAAGAAAGCCCTCCCCATTTCAAAGTATTTGACACCATAAGGACACCTTGTGGCTCCAGTGAATAGAGCAATGGACCCTAGAGTGAGGAGGACCTGAGTTCAAATTTGACCTCAGACACTTAACTGACTGTGTAACCCTGGGCAAATCACTTAACCTCAATTGCCTTCCCACTCCCCGCTAAAAATGAAAAAAAAAAAGTATTTTGCATCATCAAATGATTTAATGTCAGAAATAAATCTGATTTTTACCAATTAAAATAACATTAAAGAAAATGAATTGTCATTTGCTTTTTGCTGTACTCTTAGGACATTTCCATTTGATTTGCTGCTGAAACTTTCTGTAAGTGTAGTCATTTCTTATTATATTGTGAACTTATTAAGGGCTAGGACTATCTTACTTTCCTATTTGCATTCCTAGTGCTTAGCAGAATTAATTTGCACAGTGACTAAAATTCATTCATTCATTCATTCATTTATTCATTCATTCATTCAGTCACTGATGCCAATTCTCCTGATGCTTATTTGGGCCAAAAGAGTGACCAAAGATGGTCATCCCTCCTGCCCTTCTCTTGCTAATATCACTGGAATCAGCTTCCTTTCTTTTAGGCTCTCCTAGTCTGGACCCACCCAACCAGATCCAGAGCAGTTTCCAAAAGCTTTCAATCCAAAGGCAAAATGCCTTGGAAACAGAATTCCACAACTGTTTGTCCACAGGTTAGTGTCTAAAATTAGGAACCCAGTGAAAGTTGGGTTGTGAGGCTGTTGCCTTAGACAACACAGATGGTCTGCACAACTGAAAATAAAGCCAGTTTCAGAAACTCAAAATAGCATATATATTTTTTAATCACAACTAGTGCTTTTGCTTAAGCCATACAGGAAATCAATTTTCTGGACACTTTTTGGATCCTTCCCAAGCTTCCAACCACACCCTCTGTTGCCTGCTTACCAAGTCCTCTGCCTCTACAGCAGCATTTCTAGATTCATACCTCTGAGACTCATCCCTCATAACTTTTTCTTATGTACTCCTGTGTCCCATCCCCTTGGAAATGTCCATTCTGAGCAGATGGACAAGTCAGGCTTTGCCCAATTAGTCTATTTTAAGTAGCTTACACTGCATTTTATTAAAAGCAAAATCCACACTGAGTTGACAAGATTAGGGTAAAATATAAAAATAAATTACTGTATTAAAATTAATTAAATGAAAATCTGTATCTAATACTATGAAATGATAGACTTTTCAGGAGTACTGAAGCCCTTGGTCAAATAAATGATTTAGAGTGGGAAAAAAAATCCCCTAAAAATTCTCACCCTGGGCTGTGTAAAAAAATTCCACATATAAAAGAAAAGCTAAAAGATGTTAATTTTGGCATTTTGCACAAAGAGAGTAAGAAGTCTATTCTGCTCTTTGCTCTGGAGGCGAATTCTAATCACAGCTCATTTTCCTAGGCTGTAGGCTGCAAGTAAGGACACGGATACTGCTGGCCTTGCAGTTTGGGGATCTCTAAGAATGTTGAAAATACATGCACACAGTCTCTGACAAATATATTCAGGAGGGGAAAAGTAGTGGGTAGCGGGACTACCTCTGTTTTAGTCAGTGAAGTCGGGACTCAGTGAGGTGGAGGGATCTGTTCCATTGGCATTAACCCCAGCCCTTCCAAAACAACAACCCTTAAACGCTTCCTACTCAGCACATCGACTGCTAATTATTACTAACACTTAACACTTGGCATTTTTAAATTCCTTTAGCTACTTATTAACAACAGAAGGATCTGGAGAGAGATGAAAAATGGGCAGGAGGAAAGTTTTGGAAAAAATGGCTCACACGGAAAAGTAATGGACGTAGCTAAGATTCCTTCCCTTTTCTGTTGTGTGCTGTTTCTGCTGTTCACTTTAGAAGCCAAGGTGCATTTGAATGTTTTTCGTGTGTGTGTGTGTGTGTGTGTGTGTGTGTGTGTAAACTAGACCTGGAGAGCAATTACAGGGAATGGCTTTTTGAGCTGATCTTGAATTTTGGAAGCATTTTTTCCATAGCACCCCACCCCAGTCAGTCAGTCAACAAGCATTTATGAAGCACAACTATGTGCTAAGCTCTGGGGATGTGATGAAAGGCAAAACCATGGTCCCTGCCCCCAAGAGCTCATAGTCCAATGAGGGAGAGACCACATACGAATAACTTTGTATGGACAAGATACAGTGGAAAGAGGTAAAGAGGAAGGAACCTCAGAGGTAAGGAAGGAATGAGGTACTGAAAAGATATAGCTTAATGTAGGTGGGAGCTCGGGGCTAATATAGGAGTGGAAAGAACATTGGCTGTATTCAAAAGGCTAGGGAATAAATCTAACCTTACCTGATAGGTACAAACTGTATGAAAGTGGCTGGCCTTATGGCTAAAAGGACTGGGACTGGTTTAGATGGTTTCTGAGGACCCTTAAACTTATAAAAATATGATCCTACAGAAATATTATCTTCTGCTGATTTCCTTCCAATGTTAGGTTCTATAGTCAGTCAATGTCCTGAAGCTTAATAGAAAACTGAGAAGAGGCAAAAAGGGTCCCCTCAAAGTGTCTAACTAAAGTTGTGAGCTAATCAATTTCTTCCTGATGTCTTTTCCTGCCACACTTTGTTTTGTTTCCTCCTTTGCTTTAATGGATTCCTGATTTCACGAGTGAAAGGACCATATGCTCTTCATGCCTTCATCCTTTCCTATCTTCATTCATGTTTTTCTGCGACATTCCAGTTCTGCCAGCCATGCCTTTCCTCAAGCTATCCCTACCACCCCCCTTCTACAATATACTCCTTCCTCACTTCTGCCCTTTACCTCCCTTAAAATCAAACCTCAGGTGCCCCCTCTTATGTGATCTCCCCAGGAACTAGGGATATCCTACTCCAAAATTCCCTTATATTTATTTTGTATATTTTTCTATGTGCCCATATAGTTTCTCCCAAAGAATATAAGCTCCTTGAGGACAGGAGATGTTTCATTTTGCCCCCCCCTTTCTATTCCTAGTCCATAGGACAGTGATTAGCACATAGTAGGCACTTCATAAATGTTTGCTGGTTGATTAATTATGAACATAGCTGTTGTATCAGAGGCTTTCCTCTAGTTCTTCTACTATCCTTGGAATCTGAACTTACCATCTGCAATTTTCCTCTGTTACCAATCATTTTCACTGCATGATTTGGTCAGTTCCTATTCCAGACAAATATATACTCTAAGGTATCTTTTTATGGAATTCATCTACTTCCCTCTACGATGTAATTCTCCTTTGAGTCATATGGAAAACCAAGACATTTCCAATATATATCTCTTTCAAGGGATAATTTTCTGTGTGAATTCACATAAAAGACCTTCATATAAGCTTGGTTCATGTTCTCTAGAGTCTGGATCTGCTCTGTCGGTAGATTGGGATGTAAGTCTGAATTGTGAAGGTCCAAGGAGAATAAATCCAATCTGGGAATACTATGAGAAATAAAAACCAGGTGGGTTTGATGGTCCAAAGTTTTCCCACAAGGGAAAACAACCCCAGAGATTTCTCCCCAGAATTTAATCATTTTGACAGTGGTGATGGCAGGAAGTTTTTTAGAGTGTCTTGACTATCTACTTATCACTTGTGGTCCTTGGATGGTTAAACTATTTAGATAGTTTGATTTACTTGACAATATACATACCTATATTTCACCAGCCAAGACTGGTAAAGATATGATGTTCATGTTGTTCCATTTACCTATTAAGAAGGTGGTCATCTGAGGACAGCTATACAAATGAAGACGAGAATGACCAGATCCACTTTGCCTCTCAAGTGTTTTGTTTTGTTTTCTTCCGAATATCCATGGTAATTTGCTTGACTAATACCAAATGCCAGGGACCTTTTGGGTATTGAAAGGAGTATATGCACCCTGAGTCGGATATCAAGAAACTGTAAAGGACCTGCTTCTCACTGAAGGGAAAAGGAATCATTAAAATTGACTGATTTGGCTAGGATGCTTTCCCTATCATAGTTGGGGGCATTTGTGGGTCTGACTCACAAAAGAACAAAAATAGACAAAGCTGCAATTTTCTAGGACTTTTGACATTTGAGTTGAAGTGAATACATTCTTTTCAACTGCCATTATTACCTTGGTAAGAGTTCAGCAAATTTCTGGAGCTTCACATGTGTGATCTCTTTAAACAAATTATTTTATTTTTAAGATCAGGGGTGGGGAGTGAAGGTTGTGACCTTTGCCCTGTATTCTTGAAACATTACCCAGATTGCTTCTCTCCTTCTATAACTTTCTTTGGGGATCACATTTTTAGGGAGTTCTCCTGTGAACTTAAGATCAGATGACAATCTGAGAAATGCTCCTTTACACAAGATAAAACACCACCACCACCATAAACTCAAAAATGCTTTGGGTTGTTTCTATCTGGAAAAAGAAGACTGCTAGGAAATAGCTAATTCTCATAATTCCTTCAATACTTCAGATATCACAGGTCTGGGTACTCTACCAATCAAATTTATGACTAAACAAACAGTCTTCAAGCATTTCTATAACTGAAATATTAATCTCTTGATAGCTAATCTGGTGATGAGACTACATAAACTTTGTACTTCAGGTGATAAACATATAGTCTCTAAGCCAGTCCATTCTCAAAGCCTTATTAAATTGGTTAAGATCTTCTGCTGGCATGGTCTTTTAAAAACTCAAGTCATCTTTGTAACATGATGAAGTGAGGCATTGGAGTAGAAATTAAGTGTATTCCTATCATTAATAAAAACAATGAACTAGTTGGAAGTATATTTCCCATCATCTTCTGAAACCAGCTCTCCTTGGACTTCCCTATATTTTTTTTGATGGCAGCAGTATTCATAGAATCCTAAAATCTCTATTCTCAGAATTGGAAAGGGGATGAGAAAAAATGTGGAAAATTACTTATTTAGTGGATGCAATGTCTAGACATTGTGCTAAGCCCTTAACAAATATTAGGTTTATAGAATCTTTCTATTCCTAGCCATACATTAACAAGAATCTTTTCTATGATACTCCTGGAAGGTTCTCTTCAGCCTTTCCTTGAAGACCTTCAGAGATGGGAAACTCACTACTGTTATTGGTTTTTTATTCAGGTGAGGGTTATCTTTTTGGGTCAGGATGTATAAGGCTTATCTATACCCACCTCAACAGGCCTCGGGCGTCCCTGGCTCCCGTCCACTCTGGGAGAAACAGCTGCACAGAGAAACTTAGGACACAGGACTTGCTTCTAGCTTTTATTGAGAGTTCATCCTCTATCTTAGTGTGGCTGGACTCGACTGGCCTCGCTGGACTCAACTGGCCTCCTCCACTGAACTGCCCCTGCCTCTGAGTAGCCTCTCTTTTAGTCCTTTCTTCAGGGCCCCTTAGGGCCCCTCCCCTGGCCACGCCCTCGCCACAGCGAGCCAATGTGTCTCACCCCGAAGGCGGAGAGATTATCCTGCTTAGTGTAAGCAGGTGCAGCCTTTGCAGTCTGCCTCCAGGTGATTGGCCACGTGCACTCCTGTTAGCTGAGGACTGGTTCAACCCGTCCATCTCATGTGGAGTATCAACAACCCTCTTTAGGAGTCTCCTTCCCACGTGAGGTATCAGAGACCTAACACACTACATCTTAAAGTCTTCTATTTCACGTTTGGAGAGTTCTATTTGTTAGGAAGTTTTTTATTTATATTGAGTCAAAATGTACCTCTTTTTGCAACTTTATATTACTCCTAGTTTAACCCTTTAAAGCCTTTCTGAGTGAAGCAGAACAAGTCTCACCTTTTTTCCCCATAGCAATCCAAATATTTGTAGCAAGCAATCATGTCCTTACCATGTCTTCTTTTCTCCAGGCTAAATATCTTGAGTTCCTTCAACTCAAGGCATGGTATCACATCCATTTCCCATCCTGGTCATCTTCCCTTCAATGTACCCTGGCTTCAAGGTCAATATCCTTCCTAAAATGTGGTAGTCCAAGGTAAACACAATAGTCCAGAAGTGGTCTCATAAGGGCAGAGGACAATAAACCCTTCTCTTCTCTTAGTCATTATGCTTCTGTTACTGTAGCCTAAGATTTCATCAGCTCTTTTGGCTACTACATAACCTTTCTGGCTGGCAGTGAGTTTGCAGTTCATTCAGATTATTAGGACTTTTGGATAGGAACTATTTTCCTGCCACATTTCTCCCAACTTTGACTCATGGGGTTGATTGTTTTAACCCCAGTAGTATTTAACATATTCCCTACTAAATTCCATTTTCTTTGATTCTGTCATCCACCATCCTGGCAATCCTTTCCAGCTGAATGTCTTCCAAAATTGTGATAAGTATTCCTAAGTCCTAGGAACTGAAAAGAAATGCTTCAGTCAATTATACTCCTTTCTAGAGAAGAAATGAGGGGTCTCTGTGAATCTGGTAAGGATGGAATTATACAAATTTTGAAAAAAGATCATGAAAAATTTAATTTTTGGTGGGGAGTACCTGTTGCTGGAATATAATTCTTTAAATGAGGAACTGCTGAAAAATAAAATATAGAGTCAGAGGGTAGGTAGGTGGATGATGATACAAGGAGCCTAAAGACCAAGGAAACAACCCTGGGGCATTTACGTAGTGGCTTCCTTCCGGTCTGAGAGCATTCTGTGATTTTAGCTTAGGAACCTAGGGAGGTTTCAGGCAGGCAGGAATTTGTTACTTTGTACTAGGTGGCACAGCAGGTAAAGTGCTGGATCTGAAGTCAGGAAGATTCATCATCTTGAGTTTAAATCTGACCTCAGACACTAGATGTGTGACCCTGGGCATGTCACTTAACCTTGCCTCATCTGTAAAATGAGCTGGAGAAGGAAATGGCAAACCCATCTAGTATCTTTGCCCAAGAAAACCTCAAATACGGTTGTGAAGAGTCAGATGTGACTGAAAATAATTGAACAGCAAAAGTAAAATGTGCTGGGCACCGCGCTGAGTGCTGGGAAGGCAAAGACAAGCACAGGGAGGGAGCGCCTCTAAGGAGCTGACGTTCCAGTGGGGGGAGATAACACATCAAAGGACGGTGAGGACTGAGGTGCCCCATGATGGGGCATGATGGAGAAATCTTGGATTTCTTGCAACTTGGTGAGAGAAATGAATGGATGCCTGAATCAGGCACCCTCCTTGAGTGGAAATTCTGGGAGTAGCCGTCAAAACAAAATACAAGTGATAGCTCTACCTAATTATGGTCCGATTGGAAAGTGGGGTGATTGTGTCTACAAGCCACAAGAGTGGAGGTGGGGGGAGCAAGAAGGTCGGCTGGATTGTTGAGCTCCTCAAGGCCTGAATCCCTTAAGTCTTCAAACCACAAAACCAGAAGGGCCTAAAGTCTCAGACCTTAAAGTCGCCTTTATCTCTTTCTTCTCCCTCAACTGATCAGTCAACAAGTCCTGGATTTGAAGTCAAAGGACCAGGATTCAAACACAGACTGTAATACTTGTTACTTAGGGTACTTTGGGTCTAGGGTACCAGTTTCAGTTTCCTTGTTTGTAAAGTAGGGGGTTGGACTAAATGACCCTAAGGTCTCTCTCAACTCTAGACATATGATTCCATGATGAGCTTGCCTCTAGGTTCTCCAGCTCTGACAGGTGAGCTCTTCCCTCATATCACTGAAATTCAGACTTCCTCATAGCCTCCCAGCTGTCAATGCACCATGCCTCCAGGAGAATACCTTCATCTCCTCTCCCCGCTCTTTTCTAGCATGCTTTTACTTGCTCTCTTCTCCATTAGCTATAAGCTCCTCAAGGTCAGGGACTACCTCTTTTGTTTATCTGTGTACTTCCCTCACTTCCCATAGTGCATAGCAACATTCATTGCTTAATAAATGCTCTGTTATCTGTCACTAAATCAACTCTGAGGTTCTTCCTGACTCCACATCTATGATCCTTTGATCATGTGTATTCTTCTCGTTCAATTTCTCTTTAATGCTTTATTTCCTTTTAATTCCTACTGTTCCCAACCTAGACCACTCTGATAGTCTCTTTTCCAAAGTTGCTTTGTGTATGCAATGCCTAACCCTAAAAACTTCATTAGCCTACAAAACATTCAAAATTGGCATTTGAGACTTTTAAATAATTTTTCCTTAACAACTCTATAATCTTTTTGGGATTCAGAGAAAGACGTATAGACAGACAGACACACATGGCCAGAGAGACAGAGAGAGAGAGAGAGAGAGAGAGAGAGAGAGAGAGAGAGAGAGAGAGAGAGACAGGGAGAGAGAAGAGAGAGCCACAGACAGATACAGACACAGACACAGACACAGACATAGAGACAGAGATAGGCTAAGTAAGAGACAGAAAAATTCATCCAGAATTAGAGAGACAATGAGGCTGGGACAGAAACAAAGAAATAGAGAGATATAGAAAGACAAAATACAGAGTGGGGAGAGAGACAAGACAGACACATGCATAAAGATAAAGAAGTAGAAAGAAAAAGAGAGTGAAAAAGAGAGAAACAGAGAGATACAAGAGACAAAACAAGGAGGAAGCAAACAAATATAGAAAGACAAAGAGAATGAAAAATTGAGATCCATAGGGAGAGGAAGACAGAGACAAAGAGGCCCACAGAGGAAGAGGGTGAGCACCAGGGGGCTTCCACAGGAGCACCAAAGACAACACGGGGCAAATCTTCCTTTCTTCCTAATGAGCTGTGTGAGCTAGTTCTTGCAAGCCATTTGGAACCACATATTTAAACTTGCGATTGTCAAGGAAGGAGATATCCTGAAAAACCTTTCATCTTAATTAAAGTTATGCGAGTTATGAAATACTTTCCTTTATATTAAGCTCTTATTCCTGTGGAGAAATTTCTATTTGTTTTTATCTAATTTGAGCTTCAAGGTTAATCTTAGTTTAAGACTCTCACTCACTAGGATGGCGGGCCCATTGTGTTCCTCTCTGATGTGATGTATATGCATGTATCCTCTGGTGTCCTGCTGGGCTCCAAAGCCTCTCCCTGGTTCCCTTCTACAGAAAGCAGACTGCAGAGATGGTGAGGAGAGATGGAAAGGGAAGGATTTGGGAGCTTTTTATTGGGGTGGGAGGGCACCTGCAGCAGGAATATAAATCCTTAAATGTGGAGTTTCTGATAAAACTTTTCGGAATGCAGAACTAGAGGAAGGGGAGGAAGGCAAAAGAAGAAGTGGTGACGCGGGGCTAGGAATGGAAAACAAAGAAGAGGATTACATTTCGTTCCTGTAAGAATTTTGTTTTAATCCTTTGAAGCATTTAATTGATCAGGTCACACAACAGCTGCTCTATCTAATTCTGACCACTGTAGGTGGATGGTAACATGAAGAACAATTCTTGCTTGGTTTACCCCACAGCAACATGGCATTTACTAAAGTTCTCTGAGATAAGTAGTGTGGGCATGGTTCTTTCTATTTTTACAGATGGGGTAAATGAGGAAAACCAAAATTAAATGATTTGCCCTCAGGCACACAGTTAGAAAGAGTTGGAGCAGGATTTAAACCTTCATTTTCCAACTTCCACTCCAGTGATCTTTTCACTGAGCTGCCCTGTCCTTGAAGGAACTACAAGACCTGATTTTAGGAAAAGAAAGGGAGGGGGAAAAGAAACAAGTACAAAGGTAATGAATGTTGGGTTGGAATCTGGGAGATGGGGTCGAATTCAAATTCACACCTTTACTAGATGTGTAACCCTTGGTAAATCAGTTCTAATTTGAACCCAGCCTCATTGTCTCTCTAATTCTACAAGGTGAGGATAATAGCACCTACCTCTCAGGGTTGTTTTCAGGATCAAATGAGGTAAGACATATAAACTACTTTGCAATCCTTGAAGGTTATATAAATGTGAGCTCTTCTTATGACTTAGACTGCCTGTGCATCATTGGATCATACTTAGAGTATTGAAAGGCTCTACCATGGTGTAAATGACATTAGAAATTACTTGTACAGGGCGACTAGGTGGCACAGTGAGTAGAGCACTGGCCCTGGAGTCAGGAGGATATGGGTTCAAATATGACCTCAGACACTTGACACACTTACTAGCTGTGTGACTTTGGACAAGTCACTTAAGCCCAATTGCCCTCCCAAAAGCAAAAAACAACCAAAAAACCACAACAAAACTAAAAAAAAAGAAATCACTTGTACATGCATGCAGGAGTCTTAAGACTTACCCTCTACTATGTTGTGATTCCACATAGCAAAGTGTATTCCAGTACTGTGAGTGAAAAAGTCTGAGAACAACAGATATTGTCCAACTGTCTCATTTTATAAAAAAGGAAATTCATGCCCAGATATGTGAGTTCTGTGCCCATGTTCACATAGATGGGAAGTAGCATGGCCAGAACCCAATCCATGGCTTTCTGACTTCAGAGGCCAGAAGGTAGGTTTAATGTCCTTGGGTTATGACATAGCACAGAAATATCAACCATGTAGCTTTATTTGACAACAACAAAAGAGTTTAAGCATCAGTGGGCATTACTAGGCTCTATCCAGACCATGGGTTGGCCTTGTCCATACACATTCTGACATCTTGTGAATGCACAGATGGGGTGGAAGTACGGAGTCTCTGGCCTCTGGTGTTTTCACACAAAACACTCTGTTTCCTGACTCAGCACTTTCATTTGCTGTCTCCTACATCTTGAGTTCATTCTCTGCTTATCTTCCTCTCTGGCTTTTCTGACTTTCTTGAGAGAAGGAGTGGTTTCATTCTTTGGATTGTTTCCTTTGTGCCTCGTCCATAGCAGGTGCTTAATGTTTGTCGACTGACTTAATGAATATCAGTTGATCAATCATCTATCCAGGAACACACGCATATTATGTACACATGTACACATAAGTCTAAACACACAAGTATATACAAGCAATATCCATATACATACATGTCTGTGTAGTTAAATTCATTAGAATGTATATTGGATAGATACTAGAAAGAATGTTCATTCAATTGACAGGCACTTATTAGATCATCAGGAAACAAGTATTAACCACTTTCTATGGCAGAGGAACCAACCAAGGATACAGATTCCAAGAATGAAACAATTCCTTCTCTCAAGAAAACCAGAGAATCCAGGAGAGGGACATAAGGAGAAAGAGAGCTCCAAGTAGCTGGGGAGGATGCATAGAATTAAGACATAGACTGTCTTGTGTAAGCAACAAGGAGACCAACATTACTGGACTGCAGAGTTCATGGAGGGGAGCAATGTATAAGAAGTCTAGAGAGGTAAGAGATGGATAGATTATTAAGGGCTTTGAATTCCAAGCAGCCTTTTTTATTTCATCCTGGAGGTGATGGGGAGCAACTAGAACTGATTAAATAAGAGAGTGACGTGGTCAGAACTGCATGTTAGGAAAATCCATTTGAGAGCTGAGTAGAGGATAGATTGGAGTGAGGAGAGACTTAAGGCAAAGAGATGAATCAGAAGTCTCTTTTCAATAGGCCAGGCATGAGGTGATGAAGGTTTGAGTCAGGTTGATGGTAGTGTCATAGAAGATATGTGTATAGGAGTTGTTATGAAGGTAAAACTGACTAGACTTGGGGACAGATTGGATATTGGAGATGACAAAAACACCTAGGTTGAGAAGCTGAGTGATTGGAAAGATGGTGATACCTTCTATACTAATAAGAAACAGAACAATGCAAGGGCTTGGGAGTGGGGAAAGATGAATTCTCTTTAGGACACAGAACATTTAAGATATCTATGGAAAATCCAGTTTCAGATGTCCAAAAGGGATTTGGAGATACAAGTCCTAATGTTAGAAAAAAAGGTTAGGATTGGATAAGTCTGTTACAACTCCTCCTTGGTATAGAGATGATGATTGAATTCATGGAAGCTGATGAGATTACCAAGCAAACTTGTATAGAGGGAGAGGGAAAAAATGGCCCATGACAGATCCTTGGTGGGAACACAGAGTAATGGGTGTAACCTGGATGAAAATCCAAAAAAGGAGACTGAGAAGGTATGGTATATACACACTATGATTTTCTATATACTATTTCCATGAATAGTGCCATGAAAGTCTAGAGAACAGAGAAAGCATTAAGGAGAAGAGAGTGATTGACCACATTTAAGGCTACAGAGAGGTCAAGAAGGATGAGGATTGAGAAAAGGTCCTTAGATTTGGCAATGAAAAGATCAGCAGAAACTGGAGACAGCAGTTTCCATTGAATGATGAGGTTGGAAATGAGACTGTAGAGAGTTAGAAAGAGAGGAAGGGGAAAGGAAGTGGAAGCGTTGGTTGGAGATGGCCTTCTCAAGGTTAACCCACAAAAGGAAGAGAAATGTCTGATTATAGCTGGCAGAGCTGGACAGATGAAGTGAGAAACTTTTGAGAATGAGGGAGATATTGGGGCATTTATAGGTAATAGGAGAGTGGCCAGTAAATAGGGAACGATTGAAGATAAATGAAAGAGTAGGGACGATAGCATAATCTACTGGAGGATGTGGATGGGACGGGATCATTTGTGCGTGTAGAGAGGCTTGCCTCAGTATCTCTTCATATGAGATGGGATAAAAGTGGGGATTGTTGTAGAAGGCTCCTAAGGCATATGGGATGAGGAGGGAGAAAGAGGGTCTCAATATTCATTCTTTTCCTCATTTACAATTAGGAGAGGTATGAGATAAAATATTAAATTTTCTTTAATTTAATTTGACTTAAAACTTTTTTTCCCCTAATGTCTACGAATAGTTTGGATTTCTTCCCTTGAAGACCGCCTGTTCATATTCTTTCGCTATTAGCTGCGAAACAGTTCTTATTCTTTGTTGTATATCTTGGAAATGAGAACTTTATCAAAAGAACTTGCTAGAAGGGTCTCTTTCCCTCTCTAGTTAACTCTTTCCCCTATTATTTTAGTGGGGATCAGATATATTTGTGGATTTTTTTTTCATTTTATGTAACCCAAATTGCCTCCGTTTCTCTTCTGGGATACTTGCTATCCCTTGTTTAGTCATAAGCTCTTTCTCCATCCATTGATGTGAAGGGTAATTTCTTCCTTACTCCTCTAATTTGTTTATGATGTGACCTTTGTATATCTAAGTCAAGTATTCATTTGGAAATTATTTTAGCATATGGCATGAGGAGCTATACTAAACTTAATTTCTGCCAGATTGCTTTCCAGTTTTCCTAGCATTTTTTGTTGAATTTGTTGTTTGAAATAATTCTAACCTCAGTAGCTTGAGTCTTTGGGTTTATCAACTATGAAGCTACTCTGCTAGTTTGCTTCTCTATATTGTGGGCCTAGTCTCTTCCTTTGATTGATCTCTTTATTTCTTGAACTAGCACCAGACCATTTTTCTGATTACTGCTTTGTATAATTTGACACTACTGTTGGGACTCTTTCCTTCCTCCTTTTTTTGTTCATTTCCTTTGAGGTTCTAGATCTTTTTGTTCTTCCATGTAAATTTCATTGTTATTATTTTTCTAGTTCTATAAAGTAATCCCCTGGTAATTTGTTTGGTATGACTTAAGTAAGCAAATTAATTTAGGCATCATTGTCATTTTTGCTACATTGGCTCAGCCTAGTCATGGACAATTCATGTCTCTCCACTGATTGAGCACTCTTAGTTCAGTAGCACAGTATATTAATTTAAGAATTCAAAAAGCTTTTAATTAAATTTACTATGCTATCTGCAAGATACAATACTTTATTATGTTGAAAAGGCAAAGGAAATCTCTGTCTTTAAGGAGCTTACAATCTAATGGAGGTAGGGACAATGCCATTTACACAAGTAAGCATGATGCCAGGTAGTCATTGATAAGAGATTAGGCAAAGTACTTTAAGCTATTATGAGGGGGAAGAGATTACTTACAGCAAAGGCAATCTTGGAAAGCTTCCTCAGGGAGGTAGAGTCATTTGCTAGAGCTATTGAGAATGATTACAAGGAACACACATGTAGAATGAGTATGTTTGAGCCATGAGCGAAAGTATGTATAAATTCACAGAGGGAGGCAGGATGGTGCAATGAGACTGAGGAAACAATATTTGAACAATTTGGTTGGGAGGAAAGGGTATGAAGGGCACTTAGAGCAAATATAACTGGGAAGGTATCTTGTATAAAAGAATACGTTTTAAATTAGGACAAAAGAAAGGTAGCTTTTAAAAAAATTGTTGTTATTCATTGCAAAAAGCCTTAAAAGAAGAAAATGCAATGCATGCACTGAACCTCCCCATTTAACTATTAAAAGAATATTCTGTAGCAGAGTAAGATAAAATATAGATCCCCTATTCTTTCTTCACTTGATCTTTTGTGTTTGATCATAAATGCACATTGTGAAAGGATGTCTTATACCTCCAAGCTAAACACTGTTTGCTACTCATTAGTGATTTATAAATGATATTTTCTCCCTGGTGACATATCTTTTGATATGATTCTCTAATAATAACATCCACCAATATTAAAATAAGCACATCCCCATGTATTGTGATCATCTTCAACTACATTTCCTCACGAAAATTAAATTTTCGCACACCAACTGATATTGTATGCATATATTTGTCTACCATCATTATAAATCTCCTAAGGGTCTCTATAAAATGATAGTTTTGCCTCTTTGCAGTAATTCTACCTAATGCTCCAAAGCAAGAAACTAATTACATGCTGACTTTTCACTAACTTTGATCTTTCAAATACCATACTATGGAGGTTCTATAGGTAATCATATAATTACAATACACTAAATGAGTTGAAATTAGCCATAAACCTTTTTATTTAAATTATATTAACTCTTTCATCAGTAGCCCCATGTGCTAGTTCAGCTCTTTCTTACATAAGTTTGCCGATATAAGGTTTCAAACTCAAATCCGATTAGAGGCACTAATGTTTATAACAAATGCCTCATTATAACACCAGCAGCCTCAATGAAGAAGAATATGCAAAGAATTTCTCGAAATATGCTTAAGGAAGGCCAAGGATAAACTACAGTGGTGTGAGGAAATGACTGAAATTTCTCTGGGGAATTTTTAAGTCAGGAGAGAGAAAAAATGACCTCACTTGTATTTTCCCATTGAATTGGTATATTTCCTGTAAGAGCAATGGAAGACAATTGCTTCTTTCAGTGAAACTGAATGACTATGTAGCTGAAGAAAACCCTGGACTTCCCATTTGAAAAATATTATTATTTTTTTTATTTCAGATTAGCGTGGTTACTAAGAGTTCTTGGCTTTCTATAAGTGTCTTAGTGAAATTTCGTTTAGTCTAAAAGGCCATGATTAATATAAATCCTTCAAGTTTCTGTGGTCAACATCACGGATGGATATTTTTTGCTAATCATTTCATTTCAGCAATGAATCCATTTGTTTCTTCTTTGTGTTCTCAAAACACTATGTGCGGACCCTAAAAAAATTAAATTAGTTAATTGCACTTAAAAGTCTTCTAAATTAAGTGACTCCAACCCAAATATTGGACAATACTTCTGGCATACTTGTCACAAATTTTCTATTGAAATTGACTCAAGAGGTATGGAAAGGAAACATTCCCTTGTTGATAAAACAGACTTTTACCTTTACCGCGTTTGTGGATCTTGTTTATCTAATAACATTAAGAGATCCCCCAAACCTGAAGACTATATTCACTTTAAAGCTGAATAAACACAATTTGTTTTGATTTGTCATCAATCATGTCATGTGATCACAGGGGGTGTGTGCGAAAGGTCCTTGTTTTATCTGGAGCCTCAACTTTTAAAAATTCAAAACAGCCAAGTTGTTTATTTGACACCAGGACTGACCCTCTCTGACTTCAGGGCTATGATCTGAGTAAAAGAAAGTCAAACATATTTTGCTTTCTTATTATTTGTATTTTATGTAGAGAGTCAACTTCTCTAGCTGAATTCTGCCATCATCTGGGGGCCTGAAAAAAAAAGAATAAAAATCATTTTTAAGAAGCAGCCCCCATATTTTAAAGGCAGGTGGGGGGGATTGTTGTTTCTATCATCATGGCGTGCAGCATCAAGGAGAATGTAGTTTCTGTGAGTTTGCAGGCGTATCATGTGTGTACTCTGTTCTGGGAATTGCATCATTTCAGAGCCCTGTGGTCAGAAGAATAAAGTCCTACAGATAATGTGGACTAACTGTGGAAACAGAGCCATTGAAACATGGACACAAATCCTAGGGGGGGAAATTACATATTTGTCTCTATTCTTTGTGGGCCCTGCTGTAGAAATATATAGAGAAGTCATTGCTCTTTTTTTTAATAAGGTCTAGCATTTTTCTTCCAGTTTTCACAGGTTGAACCAATCAGATGTGCTCATTCTCGTGACAAGAGAAAGGTCCTTCTCAACTGTTGTCCCCTGAACCCTACGGAAGACAACCCAGCATCTACTCAGCATGAAGGAGAGTAGAGTAGTGCTTCACAACATCAAACAGGGGCATTTTGGATTGTAGTGGGGAAAATTATATTTGGCCTCAGGTATCAAGATTGTTCTGTTCTGATCTCTTTCATTAGTGGGTTTAAAGCAGGGATCCATCAGATAGAGATACCAAGTCCTGTGACTAGAAATGAAAACGGAGCCCAGAGTCAGACATCTGTCCCACCACGTTTTCATCCTTCCACTGGGCAGTTCAGTACGTTCAGAAGAAAAATAATTAGATTGAAGTCAAAGGATAAGGTGGAACCTTGTGCAATTCTAACTTTGTTACTTTTACCTGGATGAACTGGGCAAGGTCACAGCCTCTATGGGCTTGAATTTCTCAACTGTTAAAGGAGAGGGCTAGATTAGGTGACCTCCAAGGCTCTAAATTTATGATCCTATTTGTGGTACCAAGGGATCTGGTTTATACATGTTGGGGAGTTCAGGTTGATACATAGACATTAATTCATTATGAAGTACATTTATGCAGAGTTAGCTGTATCAGAGCTGTATTGGCATTTGATATAGGAAGATCTTGGTGCTAGGAAGACTTATGTTTGACTACTAGCTCTGACACAGACTGGCTAAGTGTCCTTGGGCAAGTCATTTAATCTCAATGCCCTCCCTTCCCTTCTCCCCCCAGCCCCAACCCTGCACCTCTTTAAGACTTTAAGGTACAGATGAGTTGTAGCTTTGTGTTGTATTAGTGATGAGAATTTCCATACTGGATGTTTTCCACTCTGTCTGCACCTGTTCTATACAAGGTACCATTTTAGGCATGAGAAAATTCTTGTAAATAAAGTCATTTTTCCTTAAGGTTCCCTTCCCCTCCCCCTTCACTAGGAGTATTTAAACAAAGGCTATGTGCTAGTTTAGCAGCTACGATATGGCAGGGAGTTGGGTGGTGGTGGTGGAGGAGGAAAATTCTCCTTCAGAAACAGGCTAGGGTAGCTCCAGAGCTGGAGGTCATATTAGAAGGCATCTGGCTCAGCTCCCACATTTGACAGAAGAGGAAACTGAGGCCTAGAGAGATTAAGAGACTTGCCCAAACTCACACCTAGGAATTGGCTGAGTAGGGATTCTGACTCAGACCTTCTCACTCTGAATTCATTCCTATGTCCTTTGCAAGACACTTAAATTCTCTTCCAACATTGAGACTCTGTGATTCTGTCCTGTAAGCACTGCCGTTTTGGAGCCTTATAATCTAGTGGAGATAAGACCAAGAGCCATTCCAACCTGGGTGGCATAAACTGTCACGAGAATAAATTTTCCACGTTTCAAATATTCCTTCCCAGGACATCTCTTGTGTCCAATCTAAGGAAAACCAATCCGTCTCTCACATTCCAGTGTATGGAGCCAGCCCTTTCTTTGTCTCAAGCTGCCTGTCAGGCCAATAAAGTTGTTGTAAATGAATTCAAACGAGAGAAAGGATATAAATGGAGAACCCCTTAGATCCGTCTTCTTCCCTGGTGTATGCTCTTCCTCTTTTCCCAGAGTAGGGTGTAAGTTAATTGTATTTGAATGAATAATTCTAATAAAGCATGACCTTTAATGCCGACTGGTGTTTTTAATTTTGATTCACTGTCAGTCACTTCTGTGTGAGCCCCTCTCCGATGTGAGCTGGCGGAAAGGCCAGTGTGTATATAGAGCAGAAAAACAAATACAGACCTCGGGGCCTATCCCAGGAGGTAAACACACACCTATAGTGGAGATCTGACAAAGAAAGGAATCTACTTGCTGGAGTCAGTCCAAAGCAGGAATTCAGAAGAAGCAAAAATTTATCAAACTCTCAACTGGGGAAAAACCAAAGGAAACCAGAAAAAAAATGGAGAGAGAGAGAAAAAAAAATAAGCCCAGGACCTTTACAAGTAGGAGAGTCAGCTCACAGCTCTTGAACAACCTAATTATTGGAGAGCCCCATAGGCAAAAACAGCAATCCTGTCTTGGTGGTGAATTGTGACTGGGGCCTGCCAGAAGGGTCAGAGAATATCATCTTTGTTTCCTGGGCATCTGGGACCCGGACTTTGAGGTACTATGTGAAGTAAACACCATTATGAGCACTCTAAAACTTCAGCTCACTGATGGTGGGCTCACGGGAGCAAAGAAATTATTCTTAGGTCTTGAGCTAATTCTAAAAATACTAATAATTTTATTTCTGGAACTTCAAAAATTAATTAAGGCAAATGGAATCCTTTTAAAATTTACTGCCCCAACCCCACTCTTCATAAAAAAAATAATATTAAAACTATGATTGTAAAGGGATGCAACATCTTTCTTCTGATTAATCTCATCTGTTCAATAAATATTTGGGGAGGATCCAGCAACAAGACATTAAAATGATTCATTATTAGCATCGTTAAAAGAGAACTTAGAAACACCTATTAATTTGCACAGTGGATTGGATGGTCCACCAAACATGCAGATCCTATTCTCCAGACGCATAATCCCAAAGACACTTACAAGAGCTGGTCAATCATTAATGCCAATTTAAAGATACAAAAAGGTCGGAACAACCAAGTCCTTTTGTCCATGGAAATGTGGTAGAGCAGACTTTGGGCATGGAGGTACTGGTTCTCTAGTGCATAAATTGGACCTTATGTGCTGTCTATAATACGAATATTGGGTATCACAGTGGAGGGAAGAAAGGAAAGGGAATGAGCTTTTTAGATAACTTCTTCTAGGTACCGGTCACTGTAGTAAGTACTTTACAAGTATTATTTCATCTGCTCCTCAGGACATCCCTGAGACTTAGGTGCTGTTATTAATCCTATTTTACAAATGGGGAAACTGAGGAAAACAGAGTTTAAATGACTTTCCAGGGTCCACCAACAGGCAAGTGTGTGAGGTGGAATTTGCACTCGGGTCTTCCTCATTCCAGCCCTAGTTTTCTGTTTTTCCACCTAGCTACCTGGTATAAAGCACGAGTCCGGAAGAGGGAGGTTGAGATTTACCATGTGACAAATCACTCAAGTTCTCTGAACGTCAGTTTGTTCATTTATATAATAGGGATACAAGTTCAGGATTGCAGAGTTTTGGTGAAGTTCAGACGATATAATTTAAGGCAAGTGCTTTGAAAACATTAAAGCCCTTTGAACGGTGTCAGTTATTATCAGCACAAATCAATCATGTATCCCCAGGACAATCTATTGTCTCTCTTCTTATGTGGAGTGTGGAGTTGGCAAGGAGAGAAGCCAAAGGGTAGCGGTTGCCTGTACAATGGGACATGTTGCATTGTGTGTGTGTGTATATATATGTACGTATGTGTGTATGTATGCATGTATAATATACACATGTATGTGTATATATACACTTACATGTATATTTGTGTATACATATCCTCACATGCATATATACTTAAACATGTGTTTTTAGTTGTTGTTGTTCAGTTATTTTAGTCATGTCTGACTCTTCATGACCCCATTTGGAGTTTTCTTGGCAATGATACTGAAGTGGTTTGCCATTTCTTTCTCCAGCTCATTTTATAGATGAGGAAATTGAGACAAACTGGGTTAAGTGATTTGCCCAGGGTCACACAGCTAGCAAGTGTCTGAGGCCAGATTTGAACTCAGGAAGAGAAGTCTGCCTGATTCCAGGCTCAGTGCTCTAACTCCATCCATTGAGACACCTAGCTACCCTTACAAGTACCTACATGTACATATATCTATCTATATGCATATGTATACACACATATGTGTATATAACACATGCATACACATAACAAGTCAGAAAGCACTCTGTGTGCAGTGTTGTGCTAAGCACTGAGTATACGGAAAAGGCAGAAATGTAAGCCCTGCCCTCAGGGAACTCACATTCTTATGACTGGGCAACATATAAATAATTACATAGGGCCAAGATACACATGAAGTACCTAGAGGGGAATCTTGGAAGGAAGGTATTGGAGGCTATGGGGGCAGGATGCATAACAGCTTCCTGCAGAATGTGGATTTTCACTGAGACTTAAAGGAAGTCAGGAACGTCCCAAGGTGAAGGTGAGGAGGGAGGACATTCCAGGTTTAAGGGACAGCCAGTGCAAATAGACAGAGTTGGGAGTTGGAGTGTCCTCTGTGACAAACAGCCCGCAGGCCGGTGCAACTGGACAGCAGAATGGAAGGGAGTCAAGTGCATGGAGACTAGAGAGGCGGGAAGGCGCCAGGTTGTGGAGGGCTTTACTGCTTCTTCCCGGCCCTGAAGCTTCTCTTGCTCCCTGTCTACAGGCATGTTTTCTGAGGCCTGACTCTTGTCAGTACTCAGACACTCTTCCCCCGATTCAGCACAGGAACAGAAAGTAAACCCTTGCTGCTGGTGGTCAGTCAGGGAAGCCATCACGTGGAGACTGTCCATTGTTTCCCAAAACTGACCTACGTGGAAAGCACCCCAGAGGTAATTTAGTCCCTTCAATTAGTTTTTAAAGTAGTGTCTGTCTTGTCCCGATCCCATCTGGGGTTTTCTTGGCAGATACGGGAGTGGGTTTGCCATTTCTTTCTCTAGCTCATTACACAGATGAGGAAACTGAGATAAATAGGGTTAAGTGACTTGCCCAGGGTCCCACAGCTGATAAGTATCGGAGGCCAGATTTGAACTCAGGAAGATGAGTCTTCTTGACTCCAATGCTCTCTCCACTAAGCCCCCTAGTTGCCCCAACTTAGTCCAACCCTTACTCATCTTACAGATGAGAAAGGTGAGACCCCAAGGTCACACAGCTATTTCAAATGAAATGACTTAAAAGACTAACCTCTGAGGGGGAGTAATTGAACTACTTCCTGGTCCCCATTATGTCTTATCTCCATGCCTTTGCACAGGCCTAGGCTTCTATCTGAACTGCTCTTCCTCTGATCTCTCCCAGCTCCTAAAATCCTGAGCTGCCTTCAAGACTCAGTTCTAATGCATAAGCCTTTGTGGGATCTCCATAGTAGTTAGTGCTTAGCCTTAGGGAGATTACTTTGTTTTTTCATGAAGGTTTTGTATTAAGTTACATGAGCACAAATTTGTTGTTGTTTGGTTGTTCCCGTCACGTCTGACTCTTCCTGACTCCATTTAGGGTTTTCTTGGCAAAGATACTAAAGTGGTTTGCCATTTCTTTCTCCAGAGCATTTTGTAGATGAGGAAACCAAAGCAAAAGGGTTAAGTGACTTGCCCAGGGTCATATAACTATTGAGACTGAATTTGAACACAGTTCTTCCTGACTCTGGGCCTGGTGCTCTGTCCAGGTACAAGTTGCCTCTCATCATAAAAATGCAAGTTCCTTGAGAGAAAGGTTTTATGTTTACTAACAGCTGGTCTACTTCTTCAGGCTGATTCCCCACGATGCCTCATTTATTGCCTGCTCTGTGGCCATCCTCCCTACTCCTTAAGACCAGATACTATGGCTTGGAGATCACACACACACACACACACACACACACACACACACTCGCACATATTTATAAATGTGTGTATATATAGGTATATATATACATTTATATGAATATATGTTTGTATATTTATGTATATGTGTATGTGTACACACACACACACACACACACACACAATCTTTGTATCCATAGCATCTGATACAGTACTTGGGAGACACTCAGAGCTTCAGAAATCATTATTGACTTGAATTAAAAACGTGAAACCCATCTACACAAAAGTACATTGAAGTCCTTAATATTCAATGGAAACAACTATATTTTCAATTTCCTTAAATATTCTGCAGAGACTCAGATGGATTATATATCCTAGGTAGGCGTGATATATAGTTTGGAGTTTTAAAAAATAAAGGAAAACAAACATAGCACTGCATCACATTAAATTCAAGAAGGTGTGAGTCCATACTCAGAGTCTGAAAAATCCTTTCGGGGTTAAACAAAAAATGGCACGGTATGACCTCAGATTCAAGAAGGTGTTTAATAATTTGGTGCTAGTAACTGTGATGTGTATATGGTGTTAGCATTTGATTTGATTTAAAATTTATTTCTCGGTGAATCTAAAATGATTCACTATATATGGTTTTTAACTAAAATAATATTTAGTTAGACTCTAATATGATGTTAATACCCAGATGAGACAGGCCAGAGCCATTCAATGTTCATCTTAATTAACTAACATTAAGTATCATTAGGGTTTTATATGGTACG
The DNA here is from genome assembly GCA_028646575.1 of Pseudocheirus occidentalis. Classification (NCBI taxonomy): domain Eukaryota; kingdom Metazoa; phylum Chordata; class Mammalia; order Diprotodontia; family Pseudocheiridae; genus Pseudocheirus; species Pseudocheirus occidentalis. Next base: position 28,360,772 of record CM053599.1, on the reverse strand, counting down.
ATGCACATTACTTCATAACTTCAACACAGATCACATACAGCTAGATTAGAATGCATATTATCAATCATGACTTTCTCTAAGCTTTCCTAACACCTAGCTTTTATTTTAAAAGTTAAGGTCAATGTTAAGTGTTACACTTCAGCAGAAAAAGTCAAAAATCAATGTTAATTACCAATGTTAATTAAATGTTAATCAGATAAATGAAAGCATTTTTCATTCATTTCCCTATTAAATTATAGCCAGGTAATCTTCCATGTGGTGTTTGAGATGACACAGGAAAATGACACCCCCCGCTGGGAAGGAACAGGGAAAAAAACTTGGAATAAAATTTTAAAAGAAACATAAAAATTCATGGGGAGAAGGTGGCCATATTTGGGGGGGGCTCCCCTTCCTTCCCCAACCCTCCAATTTTCAGAACTAGCATTGAATGATTTAGGAGATAATACAGAAAGAATGCGAAATTTAGCTTTGGATTGTTTTCTCACTGGAAGGCCTTTCTCCAGCCACTCCTTCAAAGGTTTGCCAGAAAATTTGGATCAGAAACACTTGACTTCAATATTTTGAATTAATGAAAATAAGGTATTTTGAAACTTTTGAGCACTTATTACAAAGCAGCAAGGTTGTTGCCCCACCCAGCCCCCCCACCCCTTAGCCAATAATATTGTTGGAATGACCAAACATTCCTAATGTGGTTCATATTTTATTCCCATTCTGTTGGTTGCTCCCATTTCTAATCAGAGGATGATAGTAGACTTTTAGTGTTCTGTGAATTTATGAATAGAGAAGGAATGATCATGTTCTTTAAGGTTGGTTTTTTTTTCAACCCATATAGATTTTGTTGGTATAGGAATGCCTTCTACCAACACAGGTTAAAAGCCACCGTGTAATTTAAAGTCTTCTTTTTAAAAATTCGTATACTTTTTTTCAATGAACAAAAATTATTGTTCCTTCTAACCAATCCCATTGGGAGGAAAAAGAAAAACAAAGCCATTGTAACAAATATGCAGAACTAAGGAAAATTAATTTCTGCTTAGCCACGTCTAAAAATCAAATGTCTTAGTCTCTACTCAGAACTTATTGCTTCTCTTTTGCAGTGTGGACCCCTTGATTCATCATATGTCTTATAGAATTCATTTGGTTATTTTATGATACTTCAAATTTTAAAGAGTTGCCTTGGGCCATGACAAATTAAGTTTCATTCCTGGGGTCACTCATCCAGTAAAGGTTCCAGGCCAACCTTGACCAGTCTTCTTGACTCTAAGCAATATGCCATACTACATCTTATCCTTCAATTCTCCCACAGGAATTAATTACAAAATGAATAGAGAGAAGTAGTGAGCCATGGGGAAGGTATTGGTGCCTCTTTTATTTTAATAATGACAAAATGGTCACAGATCAGTATTTCCTAACACTTGGTCCACTTTTGTAGACTGATACCCATGATGCTTCATTTTATTCCCCACTCTTTGGACATTTTCCCCAGTGCTTTGCTATTCCTACCAGGTGCTCTTCTCTGGGAGTTTTAGCTCATCTTAGGAGGCCCTGTACTCCTGAGTGGTGACTGCCTCACTTGGTCCGCTCTTCGGGGCTCTTCCTCCAAATGCTTCACTTCATTTCTTACTCCTAGAGGCAGCTAGGTGGTGCAGTGGGTAGCAAGCCACTCCAGTTGTCTTGCCATAGCCCCCGTACCCAACCTGGCAGTTATAACCATGATCAAATCAACGACCTTTGTTCCTGGAGTGGCCATGTCAATATACCTAGAATCTCCGTTACTTTTCCCAACCAAATTGCACTTCCCTGGCTGCCAGGCCCTTCTATATATTGCTTCCATCATTAATAAACTTTATCTGGGACATTTTGTTCACCAGTAGTTAGGAAATACATTGAAATATCAATAAAACACTGTCCTAAGATTCCACAGCCCTGAAGTCAGCTTACAAATGAAACTGTTTAACAAGCTGCCTCCATAATTAAAATTCAATAAGATAAAACTAAAATCATTTTATACTGATACCTTCTAATCTTAGTGAAGGTTCCAGGTTATAACTGGGAAAAGAAAAAAAGATATATTTGGATTCATTCAAGAAGAAGGCAACTGATATGAATATTTGATTCTAAACGTAAAGGAATTGTTAACAGTCAGATAGAATGAGCTGTAGTTATAGATTCCATATTATGAAAATACAAGACACACTCAATATATGTGTGTAACATATATAATATGTGAGGGCAGGAGTTTTATTTTTGTGTTTCTATCCTTAATACTCAGCATAGTATTTGGTACAAAGTAAAAACTTGCTACATACTTTTTCATTCATTCATTTGACATTGAAATTTAACCTTCTTCATTTGGTAAATTGTCATGACTTCATGACTCAGTGGGCAGCTTCTGGTACAGAAAAGCTCCATACTTAGCCAGACTGCATATAAGAAAGCTAACACTGTCTAATAACAGGGTAACTCAGGAAGCCTTTGTAGCATGTTAGAAGCTTCAAGACCTTGTATGCTGCTGGCATAGCACTGGAGCACTGAAGTGACCTGCAGCGAAACAATAGAGTAAGAGAACATAGGGACTAAGCATGGAACATTGGGTGGATGCCTGGAGGGCAAACCTTGGGAGGTGAAGCATGGATGAGTTGTAAAATCCAACTTTGGAGGCAGTACTTGTGTGGATACAATCCTATTCACGGGGATATTATAGTCTTTAAATTTCATGTAATCACAGACCCTTAGAATTGGTAGAAAGCTTAGAGATCATATAAACTAACTTCATTTTAACCGGAGTGATAAAACAGAACATTAAACGGGCGGTCAAGATACTCTAAGAACTTGCTGGCTCGTTGTATATAATACTGTGTCTCTATGAAACATAGAGAGGCAGCTAGGTGGCACCATAGTGCCAGTCCAGGAGTCAAGAAGACTCATCTTCCTGAGTTCAAATCTAACCTCAGAAACTCTCTGGTTAGTTATGTGATACAAGGCAAATCCCTTCACTGTATTTGCCTCAGTTTCTTCACCTGAGAAATGAGCTGGAGAAGGAAATGGCAAACCTCTCTAGTACTTCTGCCAAGAAAACTCCAAATGGGGTCATGAAGAGTTGCCCATGAGTAGAGATGACCAAACAATGAAAAGGAAACTTAGAAGATGAGACTATTCCCCCAGGACACATGTACCTGGATGAGTTTAAGATTTTTCTCCTCTGAGACCTGACTTTTGAGTCTTCATGTCCAATGGCCTTCTGAAATTTCCTCCTGCTCCTAGGTTGTCTCTCTCCAGTAGGATGTGAGTCACTTCTAGAAATTATAGAAGGTAGACATGAAATAGCAACTACTTAGTTTTGTCAGTAGCAATATGTCATTGGAGAGAGTATTAGGCTTTGATTTTGTAAGGTTATAGGCCCAAGTGATATTATTAACCATGCATCCACAGACATATCAAGCCCCTGAACCTCAGTTTCCACTTCTAAAAATTGATGAAAATAACAGACAATAATGCCTTTTGTAAACTTTAAAGCACCATGGGAACATGAGTTCTTATAGCATTTGACTCTAAGCATGCATAGCTATAATTATTAATGGGCTACTAGAAATGTTGAATAATAGCAAAAGAGCACTTTCTAGTCATTCACAAATATATAGGTTAAATCCAAGTATTAATTCACTTCGAAGTGTTCTTGCAAAGTTAACCTTGAAAGTTAATAAAAGTTTTGTATAAATTTCCACGGGTTACAATATTGCAATAGGATACTATAATTTAGGCTTGCAATAGAATTCATGGTTGAGTTCATTGAAGCTCTCCAAGTGAAGGAGGGCTAGGTCACAAGTGCTTCTCCAGCCAAAGCAGTTGGTTAGCACTGGGGCATGGAAGCATTGGTTGATAAGGATGTCAACCTGAGAAAAAGAAAATCAGCTTTATAATTATTAATTTAAGACACTTTGGAGAAATTGAAGCCCTATCTTCCTTTGAGGAACTGATAGGAGAACAAATAAGATATACTTATACCTTTACCTTTAATTATATCTGCATCTATGTCTATAATTAATATATAATCAATATCTATGTATACTTCTACATGGATATAATCTCTCTAGTTCTTTTATTTATCAAAATCAACAAACACATATG
>CM053599.1:28322539-28354047 GCA_028646575.1 Pseudocheirus occidentalis | reverse complement strand
AACATTCACAAGGTGAGGCTCTAAGTAAACAATTGTTAGAAGAACTCCTGGCTTGGCTCCAGGGTACAGGGATTTAGGGGAGGGCTGCTTAGATTCCAGAAAAGAAGGAAATCAAGAAGGATGATATAAAAAAAGCCCATCAGGAAGCATATTTATGTAAATTTCTCCCTCTGCCATTTGCTTTTCTTCCCCTTGCAATGTCTCAGTAGTATTTACTCCCTTCCGTGAGGTTTATAAGGGACTTGCATTTCTCAGTGGCACAAGATCCCTGGACCTCAGCCCTACTCCCAAGTGCCCCCTCCAGCCCTGGTGTTCAAGGAACAATCCCAAACATGAAACCCAGTGTTTGTTTTGAGATCGTTGGAAATATTTTTTCCTTTCTTTTCACTCTAAGTCTGAGAACTTTGGCATTTGCCTAATTTCCCATGCATTTAAGGTTGGTAGCAATATTGGGAAAGAAATATGATAATCACATGCTGCCACAAAGTATTCTATAGCGTTCTCTTTTCCAGCTCCAGTTTCACATGTGTTGGTTCAATGAGAAATTCAATAGACATTTATAGGAAATAAATTGAGAGATGAATGTAAACCATATGGCATCTGGAGGTTTATTTGTAAAGCCTCAGCATCAAAGCTTTCTCCAGATCACACCATATTAGCTATGTTTTTCCAGTCCAGCAGAATCAGGAAGGCAACCACAGACTTCCTTGATGGAAAACACATGAAAAACAGAACGAATCTTAATATATAGCTGCAAAAGCAGTTCAAGTAGCATCACTTAAAATCCTTTTATTGCTCATGTGTAAAGGGCATTGTTTGGCAGTCCGGGAAAAATTAAACAAGTTGATTTGCCTAAAGCTTCCCTTGAAAATGTGGGGTAAAAAAAATTATTTAAGTCATTTCTAACACTTAAAAAGTGATCAGATGAGTAACATTTTTATTGGGGGACATTTAGAGGAAACATACTTTCCATCCATGAGTACACGTAGACATCACAACCCAAGAGCAGAGCAACATTCAGAAATATTTTGTGTGTGCATACAGATGTACGTGGAGAGTTATGTTATTATAAGTAATAGTTAAAAACATTGATTGGACAGGATGAGGAATGAGCCTTGGTCCCATTTGTTTAAAAAAAAAAATCTTCAACCTTGAGTGTGTTTTGCTTTCTGTCATTTGGCAACAGCTAACATTACATCTGATATCAAATTAATTTTCAGGCAGCATGCTATATAAATCATTATGAAATGTCAAAAGCTTGTACCTATTTTTTTTTTAAGTTTTCACTTACTTTCCAAATAGTTTCCATTTTTCAGTGTCAAAGACTTTTCAGGCCCTCAGTCAGTTTTAATGATTTCTTATCACTTGATATTTAAAATTTTCTCATTTAAGGAGCATACTTGTGTACTTCTCTCTGCTACCCCATGGCAGTTGAAATATGTGCAGGCAAACTGAATACTGCTTTACTTCCTTATTTGTTTTTCAAACTCGATATTGATGGGTATTGATTGACTACAGAATAAAAAAAAGTTGACTTGTCCTATCTTCTTGTCTTTTTAAAATCCTCCCAAGAAGAATTTGTGAAACCTGGAAATGAAACTTTTAAAAATAAATAAATGCTCCTTCATGAACCCACAGAATAGAGAGAAAATGGTCCTTTAGTCCAGATGATATAAAAACAACAGCCCACACTTTTGCATCTTATCCATTGCTGAATTAGCTACCTCAGTGAAGGGCTCATCATTTTGTAGGTTAATCTTCTAAATGTATGGCAGTCAGGGAGTGCCACTCAGGATTTAAAAAAAAAAATCAACTGTGAGCAACATCACTTAAAAAATATGTGGCTAACTGCTGGAAGCTATTAAAAACCAAATAAACAAAAGAGATTACACTTCAAAGAAATGTCAACAGTTTTTCCTCTCAGAACAGAGGAGTTTTCTTTACTTATGTCCACATCCACATCTGGAAAATGCTCATGGCTTTACACATCTTGAGAGTAAAAATGAATTTATTGATTAAAAAATTTCTTGATGGATTAACATAATCTTTACAATAAAGGCAAACACAATCCAGCTTTAAAAAAAATTATGGGGAAAATTCAGATTTACGTGGCACCCCCTTGTTGGAGCAGCTTTTGGAAATCAGAGATTTGAATTTGTCTATTCTTTGAAAGAAATGAAAATACAGTATCTTGTTCCTCATGACCCATCTTTCTGTCAGCACAATTAATTCTTAAGTTGACAGTGAAGGAAAAAGATGTGTAATGCCTATGCAAAGTTCAAATGGACTTACCTACTCCAATTAACTAGAAATAGACTTTGAGAGAAGCCTAGCAAATTCACGGATGGTATGATTTTTTTATTTTTCCTTCCTGAGGGGGATCCTCAGATTTTTTCACGACAGATGAAATGATTTCCAAAGGAAGATTTCAAAATGGGTAATGTGTACCTCTACTTCCCAAATGCCATGGCACAAATGATTTATATGTTTCAAAATAATATTGAATTACTCATTAGATATAATGTGCCTACCCCAGAAGTCCAGACAATGACTTCATACATTACATAAGAGTTTACATTTGTAGCATCCAATCCTACAAAGAAGGATAATTTGACTTGGGTTTTCAATTAATTCAGTAGTAGCAACTTGCTCTAAAATTGACTGCCAAGGAAAAAGAGACCTTTGGTATATAACCAAGTATCCAAACACGGACAACAGATAGGTTTTTTTTTTTTTTTTAAGTTTGAGGAAATTCACATTTTTGAGCAAAGCAAAGGAATTTAAAACACAGACTAAAATGCCAACTTGTCTCCCAAAGAGAGAAGAAAACAGCTGGGAAAATATGTCTTAAAGGCCACAATAGAATTTGGATATAGGATAAGTGCTCTGTATTCCAATTTTATAGAAAAATTAAAATAAACTCCACCAGGCCTGCTGTCGAAAAGGAGAGCCGATCAATTTTGTTTATTTGTAAGTCGGTAACAAGTAGATTCTTTCACACTAACCAAAGCAGACAGTCATTATAAACACAGGTTTCTTGAATTCTCTGCACCCTATCAAAGGAAATGAGTTCCTCTCTTTTCCAAACATTGTCATTTGTTTATTGAGCCTCTTTGGGGTTTGATTTTATTAAAAACTATGTAAGCACACATCTCTAACCTCCACCCCACCCTCCAACAATGTCAACCTTGTTGAGCGAGCCTGCATAAGCATTACACAAAAATTTGCAGGCAATTTAAAAAAAAAGTCTGTTAGAATCCAGGGCAAAGAATTTAGAATATACATACACTCATACATGTATATCTATGCATGCATGCATATATACATGCACACACATATGTGTGTATGTATTGTATACCCACACACAAATTAAATATGTATATTCCAGGGCAACTATACAGGAAGCAAATAGTAGATGCTTCAGTAATTTTGGATAATTAGTTACCTAAACTTTCAGAGATGAATATACTCTCCCTAGAAGGAGGCACGTTACTGCTTATATTCTGTAATACAAGCACAGAATCTTGGTTACCAGTGAAATTATAAATAAGGGAGTGAAACATCATTTTCAAAATCATTTAGGTTTTATCAGTAGAGTACAACTGGATTCCTCATTTAAGCAACTGTTTTATTAAAAATAAGGAGGGGGTGATACTGCTTATATTAGCTTGTGTCAGATATCAGATTTCAGAAAACTTTACACAGTAGACACTATTAAAACATCATTATTAGAGTTGTCATGCTTGGGTGGTTTGAACTAAAGTGAATTTCATGTATTTTCTAGGAGACTGCAAGAAAAATAAAATCCTGGAGCTCACATTTGTAAGACCCAACTTCAAACCCTCAGGAATTGACTTTAATGGAAGGAACGGACAATAGAATGAGAAAGAAGGTAGAGAAAGAGTTTTGATGAAAGTGAAGATGGAAATTCACACCCAGCATTACAGATGTCCTTTTCTGCCATTTTGAACACGTCACTGCCACGTCTATAGTAGGAATATTGGATAATGAGCTAGAAATCTTTCTATAACTTTGAATCCCCTGAAAGGACAATCCTATATTATATCTTGATAAAGAGTATCATTTGTCCTCAAGCAAAAGTCTCTTTTCACTTTGAAAGCTATTGATTGAATTTGACTTGTCCATGGAAATGAAGAACCTACACTGATGGCATTGTATCTGTCAAAGTATCAAAAAAGCTGCCAATTGAGCCAATCTTTACCTCTATGTTTTCACAAACTTTCTGAAGCCAAGGTTTCATATTTTCAGCACATTTGGATATCTATGTTTAAAACCCAGCTATGTAGTCATTCCGATATTTAGAGAATCTAGTACAGTGATGAGAGAATTCTATTTTTCATCTAGATCTTTGGCATCTTGTAAGTTTTCTAGACTGCCTATACAATTCCATGCAGTGGAGTGTTGAGTGCCCAGAAATATCAGCCTTTATCACTACAGACTGAGACCTTTCCTGAGCCCTCTAGTTTAAGAAAATTGCCTGAGGCACTTAGAGCTTAAATGGCTCCTTCAAGTAACATAGCCAGTAGTAGCAGGGGTGAAACACAAGCTTAAATCTTCCTTACTTTATATTTAATTCTCTAGTCTCTATAAAAATTCCATGAAACATAGCATATTGTAATGGAAAGAGAGCTGGCTTTAGACTGAGGAAGATGTGAGCAACCAATTCCTATTTTGTGCGTTCCTGGATTAGTGTCACTGGGATTGAGGGGTATATTTCACTCACCTTACTGTCCTCTCCATGGCCTGCCTTGTCTAATATGGGGAGCTGCTCCATCTTTTAGGAAATACAACAACATAAAGAGTTTGGGAAGAGGGGTCTTGATTCAATTCTTAGAAGTTATATCTTATGCAACCAAGATCCTGAAAGATGTACAATTTTGATATATAGTCATTCCTGGTTTTGGTGTAAATAGGAAGAATCAGAATGTAAATCCCTTAAGGTCTGGGACTGTTTTGTTTTTCTCATTGTGTCCTCAGGACCTGGACCTGTCTCTGGCACACAGTAGGTGTTTAACAATTGTTTGTTGAATGAATGAATGTCTATACTCCAATTCCCAGTATCCCTCCTTTGTATATGACAGAGTCATCAAGAAAATGAGGCAAATCTAGTTAAAGTATCTAAGATATTGGGGTGGGGAAAGACAGTATTTCTTAATGGCTTATAATATTGCCTTTTCATTTCTCCTTTCAAAATTTTAACGGTAGATACTCAGTCACCTTAACTTTGGATGAATTATAACCAATGGGAAGAATTCAAAGGGAGGAAGTTATCAGGTAGCTTAAGGTCTGGAAGATACTTTTTGGTGTTTTTTAACCGAGGCTAAAAATAAAACAAATAAATAAACATTAAAAACAACTATACCTAAAAGAGAGTAGGATTCAAAATTAGGGGGTTTTATTCAACCCTGTCTGACTCTTTGTGACCCCATTTGGGGTTTTCTTGGCAAAGATACTGGAGCAGTTTGTCATTTCCTTCTCCATTTTATTTTACAGATGAGGAAACTGAGGCAAACAGGGTGAAGTGACTTACTCAGGGATACAAAGGTAGTATGTTCCTGAGGCGGATTTTAAACCCAGGTCTCCCTGACTCTTGGCCCAGTGCTTTATCCACTGAACCACCTAGCCTATATCAGCATCAGAATCAGCATCATTGGCAACAACAGTGCTGAAAGATAGCAAGATAGAAAGTTGGGGGACCTGGGTTCAAATCCTAACTCTATAGGATTCTATATTTGTCATCTGGGCCTCAGTTTCTTTACCTGTAAAATTAGGGGATGAATTAGAACATGACTCAAAGGCCTTCTCTCTTCCAGCTTATGATCCTATCATAAAGGCTCTGGAGTTACCCATATTTGAAAAAAATAAAATATAAAACCAACTGTACATGTCAAAAAATGACATCTTTTGGGGTGGCTAGGTGGCACTGGCCCTGGAGTCAAGAGGACCTGAGTTCAGATCCTGCCTCAGGCACTTAACACTTACTAGTCATGTGACCTTGGGCAAGTCACTTAACCTCAACTGTCTTTCCTCCCTCTCCAAAAAGCAAAAACAGAAACAAAACAAAATAAAAAAATGACCTCTCACCCTTTTATCTATGTTCAGTAAGATCCTGACCCCAGTGCCTTGCTCCTAGGAGTGATAAACAAATACTTTTAATGAAGATGAACACATTCTGCATTTAAATATGCGACAAACAAGTCAGTGAGCAAAAGAATCTAAGAATAAACTGGGTGTGTATATGCAAACAGCTCTTATTAGCATTATGGGAAATTACGTCCCTGCTATTATTATGATTATCATTGTAATAACAAAGGACTGCCTGCTGAGAAAGGGAAGATTAAAAGGGGAAATTAGTGAAAGGGGAAAATAAGTTAAACACACACAAGAACACTAGAATTTATCCCGCTTCCTTTGGTCCACAAATCAACAACTGAAATGAAGCAAAAGGGCACAGACTTCAGGTCAGAAGTAGAAATGGTATCAGCTAACGGGCTGTCAGGGTTGTGAACAGGAATAGAGTGGAGGAGAGGGACTGAATCTGAGATTTCATCAATAGAGGAACTCCCGGGTGAGGAAACTTCATTTAACAATGCAGGTTGCCATCCGCTTTATCATTTTAGAGAGCTGCCTAAGGTAATGAAAACTTAGACTATTTGCCTAGGATAAGGGGTTCTCAACCTTCCTAATGCCGTGACCCTTTAATACAGCTCCTCATGTCGTGGTGACCCCTAACCATAAAATGATTTTCTCTGCTACTTCATAACTGTAATTTTTCTACTCTTATGAATCATAATGTAAATATCTGATATGCAGGATGTATTTAAATTGAACCTAACCCACGGGTTGTGAACCCCTGATATAGCCAGTATATATCTGAGGCAGGAAGCTGTCCCTTAAGTCCTTTTAATGTGCAGGAAGACCAAAAAGATACTCCTCTCACACTTCCCATCTCTGTGCTCCCTCTGCTTCATTTCTTACCTATCCTTAATCATTGAATGGGCTTTGCCTCAGTCTAACTGAGACCTGTTAAAGACCTTAGCTTGAAAAGGCCAAGGTGCATTCTTGGCCATCTCTAGTCAGCTTGATCTATATCTTGCCACTGGACCCAGATGGCTCCAGAGGAGAAAAGTGAGGCTGGTAACTTTGCACAGCTCTTCCTCACTTAAACCCAACTCACTTGCATGTCATGGCATCACCTTCCTGATGTCATTGAGAATGAAGAACAAACAACCTTCCCTCCCATTTCTCACCACACCAGCATGTCTTTTTGTAACATGGATCCCTGCTTTCAGTGGAGGCCAGGATCTGCTTTTTTTTAGGTGAATTTTGAATTATTAAGAACCCAATCGATTTGGATGAACAAATGAACACCAGGTGTTGGTCCAGGAGCCTTCCAGAAGAAGTAAAGTGGATGAGCAAGAGACACAGAACCAATTAACCAATCACCATTTGCTATGCCCTGAGGCATGTGCTGACAATATGCTCATTAAAGCAACAGTACCTGCCCTCTGGGAGCTTATATCCACAGACAGAGGAGAAAGGATTCTTCCGTGCAGGGTTCTACAAAAGAGGAGACAATAAGCATTATACGTTTAGAGGGATGATGAGTCTTCCTAGATTTCTAGTCCATGACCTTTGAAAATTCCCCATGAGATGGATGAAATAGCATTCACTCATCATAATTCTCATAAGATCTTACTTGAAGACCCCCGTCTCATGTCCTTCCTCTTGGATGATATGTATGGTATGATGCATTTGATCAATCAATATTCCTTTTGAGTGATTTTTAAAAAATAGCCTTAGCAATAATAGCATGGTTTGCGATTGTCAAGTCACTTGTGCATTTGTTAGGACGTGGTTAGGGCAGCTTAGAAGCCAGTGTATTAGTAACTACACTCCAATGCCCATATTCCTTCTCCATCATGAAAATTAAGGGAAGCTGGTTAAACTGTTGAAGATATGGGGGGGAGGGGAAGGATAATATATTATAGATAAAATTTAAACAACACTTACTATATGCCAAGTACTTTATAATTATTTATTTTATCTCATTTGACCTTCACAACAACCCTTGGAGAGAAGTGCTATTTTTACAGAAGAGGAAATTGAATAGAAGTTAAGTGACTTCCCCAGGGTCACGCTAAGAAATGTCTGAGATTTGAACTCTGGTTTCCCTGACTCAAGACCCAATGCTTTATCTGCTGTACCACCTGATAAACATACCACATGCATGCATGTGTGCACACCTGTGTCTTAGCATGTGCACACATTTCTGTGATGTCCTAGAAAACTAGAATTCTGTCAGAAAGACTTGGGTTCAAATGTTGTCTCAGACATTTGATAGCGGGATATTCTGGAGGATTCACTTGTTCTCAGGCTCCTTATCTCTAAAATGAGGAATAGAATAACTTGTGGCATTAGCTCATAGGAGGCTTGTGAGCTTCAGGTGAGATTTTGGTCTCCTGATGCAAAGGTAATATGGAAGCAGCCCTTTTCTTGGGATGTTTCCTTTTTGTTTTGGAAAATATTAACAGCTCCATCATATTCTTAAATTAGGGGGGGCAGCAAATCCGTCCTCTAGCTAAAGAAATACTTACCTTACACTGAAATAAATTATTTATTCATTCATGCATCAACTCATTCATTCATAAGTGCCAGGAACTATGTTGGGTGCTGGGGGGAAAACACTTTAAACAAAACAGAAACTGATTCTTCCAGAAATAACCATTTAAGACAGGGATATATCAGGGAATAGAGCATTAACATGCAAGCATTTCTCAAAGATCTGATCCAAATCCCAACTCTGGAGGAAAACTCCCCAATACAATCAGCTCATTGGGGATAATGCTATGGGTAAATGAAATAGACATGAGTATTGGGAAATCTATCCCTTTTTATTTTTAAATGTCCAAATGTTTACCAGCTGACCTTCCCCTTTACTGCAGGTCTGGGAACCAAGGTGCACACAATAAAGTTCAAACCAATCAACTGCTTTCAGCTGTTCTTGTGCAATGAATTTTTAAACATTTGGTCATTAAGCCCAATCTATATGCAGGTCAGTTTTTGAACAGGATGGGAACAGTTTGGGAGCAGATGCCAGGGCACTGACTCATGAAAAGGGGATAGTAAAGAAGCTTGGAGTGTATTTATATACATCCACCCATCAGGTGCCTTTTTCCCCCAGTTTGTCTGCTATCTTAGATAGCTTTCATTTATTTTTCTTAGATAGCTTTTAGATAGCTCAAATAATCAGGAAGAGTTATTAACTTCCTTTCCCAGTTTTTTATTTTTATTTTTTTTAAGCTTTAAGCAAAGAGTCTGAAGACCATGTAGCACTCATCCTGAGTCGGGTTCTTCTTTAAGACTGAAGACGCCATTGATCGCTAATGATGGTGGAGCTGAGAATAGACCCGTTGTGCTTTATTAGTGAATAGCATATTGTTTTAGCAGCATCCCAGCCATGCATGCTTGATTCTTCTACTTAGTCTTGAACATCAATGATCTGAGAGCTTTCAATGGTAAAGAATTTAAATCACTTAACTATTTCCCTTTGCTGCATTCTGGTTGCCATATGTATGAGAATAAGCTTTAATGCTGATATCTCAGGGTCAAAACACAAAATTGTTTTGAAGTTGGGTAGGAAATTAATAGAACAGAGCATCCCAAGAATCAGTTGTAAAGGCTATCTTTAACACCAGATGGTTCACGCCAGTCACTCAGTTCAAATGACTTCTTTCTATATGAGGAAGAGCTAGTGACAACATTCACCAAATTATTTAGATGCACTTTTTATGACATGCATTCTCTTCCTGTGCTCCTCTGCCCCTTTCTAGTTCCCTCTCCCCCACCAAAAAATGATATGTGTTGAGTGGCTGAATTTATGGTTTGGATTAGGGGAGAGATATAAATAAGATCATATTTTAAGTTATCCCCAACAAATCAATGGGGAGCATGGACAGACATGCCTGAATGGGGAGAAAACAAGACATCACAAACCAATCACAGCTTGCTGATAAAAAAAAAAGGCAACAACTGGGATTTATATGGCACAGCTGGTAATGTATAGTGCTTTGTAGAGGTTTGGCATCTGGTCACTTGTTTTAAATTTTTGAACAGCCAATAATCCTGCAATGAAAGTAATTGTGAAAATGAAGTAAGAGTGTGAGGAGGTTTGCTGTAGTGAATATATCAGCTGCAAATTAAAAACAAACAAGAAAATACCCCAAAAAAGCCCCAGAAAAAGAACCCAAAAGGATGACTTTTTAGACTGCATTATTCTCAAATGTACAAGCCAATGGAAGAATTTCAAAATGAATATTAAAACAGATATTTGTTCACTGCTAGATAAGTTTTTCCATTTGTGATCAGAAAGGATGTGTTGATCATGTCTAATGAAAAGGCATTATGGAAAATTTGCCCAAGATGGACTAAATGTACCTATGAAAAGGCATGCCATTGATTTGCACTCAGAGTGCCTGATCTTATTTTGTTTGTTGATCTAATGGGTAAAAATCCCTCTCCCTCATCCTCCCATTGGGCCTCCATCTCAATGGTTACCATGCCTCTCTGAGGCAGTGTTAGTGCTGTGTTTAGTATAAACTTTTAAATTGTTTTATAGGCCATTAGAGAGGATTCTACAGAGACAAAGAGAACTGGTAAAGTGCTGGTGGGGGAAAAGAAACACAAGAAAACTATTTTAGGCCCAGGATGGTCCGCTTTGGATTAATCAAAAAAGTAGGGGTGGGTGGGGAGGGAATGACAAAGTTCCTTAAGCTGAGAAACTAAGGCAATGTTAATGCAGCACAGGAGAAAGCTGAATGTGAACTTTTCTAAAATCAAATAAAAGTTTGGGGTTGGGAAAGAAAGAATTTTCTATTTCTCCTAACACCCTCACTTCATTTATCCATTGGGCAGCATTAATAGAGTAGGTCAGGAAAAAGAGAGCTGGATTTGGAGTTCAAGACATATGTTCAAATCCCAACTCTGCTACTTAACTACCCACACAAGCAGGAGGAAGTCACTTAATTCTCCAGCCTCAGTTGTCTCATCTGTAAAATGAGCAGGATGGTTTACATAATTCCTGAGTTCTCTTCTAGCTACGAATATCTATGATCCTAAATTCAAGGTTAGAATCTAAACCAGAAAGGAATGTGAGTGGAGAATTATTTTTTCATATAAATAGATTATTCTGCCGTTTATGACAAGGGCACAGGAGAGAAAAGTCAAGTATGGGAATGGAAGGGTGTGTTTGCAAGAAGCTCACAGTAAGTATGAGCAGATAAGCCTAGAAAAGCCATCAGGTCAATGTACTCTGTCCCAATAATGAAAATGTTATTTCTTAAAGCATTACTTCACATCTGTCAAAATTTTAAAATGGAAATATATAACTCATTATTACCTGGTGAATGTTTTTTTTCAAAATCTAAGATATATATGGTTTTGATTTTTAAAAAAATCTTATGCTATGCCAATGAGGAAACTTTTTTTTAATGATGTTTTTGTGTATTACCAAAAAGAAAGACAACAACAATGGTTTGTCCTCCCTGTGTTGGCTTCCTAGAAGCAGTTAATTCATCTGTTCTGTACATGAAAATCTACCTTTGATGTAAGAAATCAAAACTGTGGTAGTCGTGGATGGGATACTTGCCCATTGAATTTCAAGTCCTTAAATGAGGACCCACTTAAATTTTCTTTCGTCCCTAATTATGAAAAAAGGAGGGTGTGAAAAGGGACTTGAAACTGGGGACAATAGTCACTCTATAAGCTGGAGGTTAATTTTAATCTTTATGGAAAATGGTGCTTCCAGTAGATAAGAACACCAATGGAAGAATTATATCTATTTGTCCCAGGAGTGGTTTTGCATTTCTATGCTTGCATTTCAATTTAATTCAATTCCATGAGCACTTATTATATACTTACTATATGCCAGGCAAACAAACAAAAAAATGAAATGCTCCGTACTCTCAAGGAAAGCTATAAAATGTATGCAGGGAAGTAAACTAGAATTCTCTGTAAGGGGACTTTCCCTATGTTTGATCTCAGGATCACCTCACATGGAAGCACACTGAAGCCTGTGTTTTTCAACCACATAGGCAAGAGTCACTTCTTTGATTGGTTGTAAATAGAATGTGTCTTTTAAAAATTGGTAGACTGAAACAGGCCTCTTTTCCAGGAGCTCTTTCCAGCTGTGCCCAAAGGCTGACTATCACAGGTTACCCATAGTGCAGGCACCATGAACTGAGCCAAGAGGAGGGATACCTAGGAACCCAGGGCTGGGGTGTTTGTCTTGTTCAGTTTTGTTCTTGCTTTCAGGTGCAAGTGGTGGTCCCTTCTGGACTGGAGTTGGAGCCATTAAGATCTTGGAGCTCGGATTCCAGGTGGAATTTAGAGTCAATCAGCACGTGTGGGAAACCCAGAAAAGCCAAGGTGCCTGGGACTTGAGCTGAAGTGGATTTTGGACTTGGAAATTGTACTGTTACATAGGAATGAAACTAATTAAGGTATGAATTTAATCACCTTTTTCTGGCCAGAGACTGAAGTGGTAAGGGTAGGTAGGAAGGAGGATTATGCCTCCTGTGTGCTGAGGGGAGATAGGTTTGCATATGCATGATGATATCCTTGAACTAAATATTTCTTTGTAAAAATGAATCTGTTGGTGGTTAAGTGGCATTGAAGGGGCAATGCCTACATTTGGGAGGACATCATTGATGGGGGGCTGGAATCATTTGCAGAGAGCCTAGATACCTAAAAACCTCCTTTATATATGAATGAAACACATATAGAGATTGTAGGTAGTGTCTGAATGAAAGGAAGGAAGGATTCAAGGAGGAAGAGGTGAGGATGGAGGACATTGCAAACACAGGGACAGCTTGTGCAAAAGCAAGGAAGAGGGAGAAGAAATGCCTTGTGTGGGCACCAGTTTGCAGGCTAGTTGGGTTGGAATGGAGAGTATGTGAAGGGGAGTAACATGAAAGGAAGGTGAAAGAATGATGTCTATCTGACCACCAACTGGGATGCTTATTCTGATCATTTCAATCATTAATTATCTGGATACTTCCAACACATGGTATTTGGGGATCAGTTTTAAAGGGATGTTTTCATTTTCCCATTCATCTTAGATATGTAGACACAGTCCCGATTCCTGCTACATGAACAATAGAAGAATATTTCAGGATCACTTTGCCAAGTTATTAACTGCCTTGAAGATATTTCTTCTTGTCTTTTGTTAAGATATTTTGAAAAGTTTTCCCCATATAAAATACTATATTTGAGGGGTAGCTAGGTGGCACGGTGAATAGAGCACCAGCCCTGGAGTCAGGAGGACCTTAGTTCAAATCTAGCCTCAGACACTTAACACTTATTAGCCATGTGACCTTGGGCAAGTCACAACCCCAATTGTCCTGCCTTTCCCCCCTCCAAAAAGCAAAAATAAACCCCAAAACTATATTTGAAAGGGTGAAAATGTGACATATAAGGCAGCTAGGTGGCACAGTGGATAGAGTACCGGTCCTGGAGTCAAGAAGAGGTGAGTTCAAACGTGGCTCCACAACCTTACTAGCCATATGACCCTGGGCAAGTCACTTAACACTGTTGGTCTCAGTTTCCTCATCTCAAAATGAGCTGGAGAAGGAAATGGTAAACCACTGTAGTATCTCTACCACGAAAACCCCAAATGGGCTCGGAAAGCGTTGGATGTGACTGAATAACAACAACAAAATGGATCTTCACACATACATATACAGACACATTTTCAGAGTCTATATAGATATAGATACTGCATATATTTATATACATGATAGATATTGATGATGATAGATAATAGATAAATATGGTGGTGATGATGATAAAAATGATAGATAGATGATAGAGAGAGAGAGAGAGACAGACAGACAGATAAACAGATAGCTGAATATAGGCACCCTTAAAATCCTCTCCATCAGGAAGACCCATTTTAGTGTTTGTTATGATCTCCCAATTGGAAGAATTGTTTAGTCCATAGTTTATCTAGAAATCTAAGGCACGTGTCAGGGATGCAAGGATGGTGTATGCTTCTCAAAATGCTGGCTTAACACATAGATCCACTTAACCCTGTTCATTGATGGCTTCTTGCCTAGTAACTATGACATTGCAGTAACACTGAGTGGGACACACAAAACTGGCCACAGCTTTTGCTTCTCTTTCTGAGCTGGAGAAATTCTAACTGCAGTGCTACAGGGAAACCATTTGCTTCAGTATCACCTGAAGCAGAACGTTAGGAGATGCTCAACTGACTTCCAAAACAGAAAGTTAGGTGTGTATATGTGCACAAGGCAAAGCAGATGTTGTCTTGACCTCTCCTCACCAGAATCTTACACGTTGGGTGTTTACTCCCTTCTTCCTGAGATGTATCTTTCCACCAGGTGCTGCCTTTTGTGGAACATTGCCTTCTCTTAGAGAGGGAGAGGGTAGCCAAAGTTGGCAGCTAAGGGGGCCCTACACCACCAGTGGCCAAAAGTAGTTTTAAAGCATATGTTGGTCCTCACTCTTAAGATCACTTCAATTTCCATTGAACATTAAAAAAAAATTATCAATATTTCTAAAGGCTCAACTTTACCAAGTGCAAAAGGCCTGAGCCACTTTCAGAGCTACCTTTTTTCAAAGCTTTCTTGCCACTTTCACTAAGCTGTTAACACTAATACTTTTTTGCTCAGGACCAAACTCAGTCTTATTCTCTATTTCAAAGAAGGTGACAGAGATATAGATGAATCTTGTGATTTCATTGATAATAAGAAACTCCCTGATGAGGAAGCTCCATTTACCAATGAAGATAGGAACTTTTTCTACATTTTATCATTTTGGAGAGTTGCCTAGATGCCTAGATTGAGGCACTCTCAATTCTGAGAGTGAATTGACCACTGTCAGTGGGGGCCAGACTTGAACTCATTTGAACCTATATTTGAACTTGAACCTTTTAAAGTCAACTTTCATTCTGCTCGGTTATAAGACCTTTGGATAATTCACAGGTATTAAACTTTAAATCCCTTCAGCATATCTTAGTTCTAATGAGAATCACAAAGGTGGGACTTTGGAAATCATACAGTCCCAACTTACTTTGCATATAAGAAAACTGAGATCCTGTGTGATTATGTGACTTGCCTAGGGCCACTAGGTAAAGTGAATGGAGCAACAAGAATTCAAATACATTTCTTCTATCTATCTATCTATCTATCTATCTATCTATCTATCTATCCATCCATCCATCTCTCTCTATATATATGTCTATCTATCTATCTGTCTGTCTATTATCTCTATCTGTCTGTCCATCTATCATTTATCTCTCTATCATCTATCTATCTCTCTGTCTGTCTGTCTATCTATCTATCTATCTATCTGTCTGTCTGTCTGTTTGTCTATCTATCTGTCTGTCTGTCTATCATCTATCTATTTCTCTATCTCTCTGTTTATCTATCTATCATCTATCTATCTGTCTGTCTGTCTATCTATCTATCTATCCATCTTTCTGTGTACATGTATATCCCTCATTGTCAATCAGAAGAAATAGCACCACTGGTCTTTACCCTCTAAGTGCATCAGGTTCTTGTTCCTTAGTTGTGAATAATTTTCCCCCTCTCCAATGTGTCCTATGTGTAGCTAGTTTATAAAAAGTTATTTGTGTATTACATATTTTTTCCCCATGAGATTGTGAGCTCATTGAGGGCAGGGAGGGAGTTTTGTCTTTCTTTATATATCTTGTTCTTAGAACAGTTCCTGGCACATATTTATTGAATGACTGATTAAATATTTCTGGTATAACCAGTCACCTCCTAGAGTGGACTCTATGAAGATCTTGAGAATTTCTCTTTTCATCTTGAGGTCTGATCTCAGAAGACAGAATTAGATTAGGACAAGAGGTCATCTAGCCCAACTCTCTCATTTGACAAATGAGAAAGCTGAGGTCAGAGGTTAAGGTCACTACCCTGATGATGAATGTTAGATAGCCAGATTCAAATCTAGGTCTTTTGCCACCAAATTCAACTGTCCTCCCATTGTACTATTCTGCATCCTTATGATCAGAGAAAGTAAGAATAAAAAGAAATGAAGGATGGGAAGAAGGAATATCTTTTATGACTTTTTTTTTTAAACAGAAACACAGTTAACACATTTTCTTTGTTCCTGGTCCCGAACAGAGGAATCAGGATGGACGTTAGATTTGTGATTTCATTGGTTGAAGGAATTCCCAGGTTAGGAAACTCTCTCCAAAGTACACGTCAATGCCTTCTCTGTGACTTTATAATCTCAGAGATTTATGTAGAGCAGAGATATCAAACATGCAGTCCTGGGTTGACACTTCCAAATGAGGCCTGAACCAGATAAAAATGTAATTGAGAAATATTTAACAGAATGAATAAAAATACAACAAACTTTGATGACATTACATTTTAAAACCATGTCAATACATGGCCTACAAGAATGCTTGTGTATGGGTTAGTATCCCCTGTTTCTATTTGAGTTTGACAGCATTGCAACTTAAGCCACATCACCTCTTCCAATGTTCTTTTCAACAATAAAATTGGATTTCTTGTTGAGAAACACATTTCACAACAAGAAAGCCAATCAGGCATTTTTTAAGAAACGGTAATCTAGAGATGCCCTCTGAGTAAGGGACCTTTGAGGAACGGTTGTGGGTCCCTCTTTCGAAAGTTCTCTTTGGGAAGAGAATCAGTAAATATGTATTCAGGGGCAGTCTTTGAGAGCTAGCCCCTAGATTTAACTAATGCCAAAGCCAGGGTCTTAGCCAGCAGCATGCCAAGGTCTGAATATCTCAGACTGTAAAAACAGGTAGAGGAGTCTGCTCAGTTGAAACCTTCAATTGAGTATTAGGGAGAGCAAAAATGTGTTATGGGGGAATTTATGAAGCTATTTGAACATCATAAGTTTGAAATTTCCAGACCAAATTGAGCCTTGTACGACTCCATTTATCACACTTTCCATTTGAGGCCAACTGAGAGGGGAGGGAGGTTTAAGTGACAGTTTTCTTCCCCTCACTCCCAGGCCACCTGATCAAATTGTGGCAGATGGCCTGAGTGGCACGTAGAAAGGAGATGAGGAGAAGGAGACAAGCAGCGGGGGGATTGGGCCCGAGATCTGGAGGTGGTGGCATCAGGAAAGGAGAGAGAATAAGAGGATTGGGGAGGGCGGGTGCAGTCTGCAAGAAAGAATGGGGGGATGAAGAAGAGGGGAAGATCTAGGAGGGGAGGGGTGGGGGGAGATGTAGTCAGCAGAGAGGAATCTCAAAAAAGCCAAGAGGAGGGAAAATGCCTGGCAGCCAAAATAGGGGAAAGTTGAAACAGAGAGGGATGTTGATTTTTGAGAACAGTAATCAGTCAGAAGAGCCAGAACAACAAAAGCAACAGAGGCCTGGACTGTGCCTGGAGCAAGGAGGCAGTGTTTATTGCTTCTTTTGAAAAGGGGAACATGCTCAGAGGTGGGTGGGGGCCTCTCCTGTGGCTACCTGCCTAGTTGTGGTCAGGATATTGACTTTGCTGCCTGTACTGCACAGATTTCCTTAGAAGGCTGAAGAGTTTGCAGAGCCATTTCAAAGGCCTCCAAGCGTTTTCCCCAGAGAGGTGGTGTCTGGGCTCCAGGAGAAACCAAATTGGGGCAGGCCAGGTACGGCCCTTCAGTGGATTTCCCATTCTCTCCATTGCCCACCCTCTCCCCATTCTGATATTTTCTTTGCCCTTTTAGAGTCCTGGCCAAACCAAACATCCTGGAAATGCAGCTAAATTTATACTCTTGAAGTACAGGTCTGACCATGTCACTTCCTTGTTAAAGAAGTGCCTTTTTGCTTCTAATATAAAATGCAAACTACTTAGCTTGGCATGGAAAATCCAGCTGGATCTGGGGCCAGCCTACCTTTCCCAGCTTATTGTATAAATTACTCCCTTTCACACACTACATTCCACCCAAACTGGCCTATTTGCCATTTCCTACACTTTCCATCTCCAGCCTCCCTAACTTTGCACTGGCTGCTCCCCCTACCCCTCAACTTGTTTCTACCAGAAAGGGCAAATTGAAGCAAGTTCTAAGGAATGGGCCCTCACTGATCAGTAGCTCCATGCTTCCTTACTTCTGACTCATAAAAATCTTTAGTCTCCGGCAAGAGAAGCTCACAAGCCACCTCCTATAGAAGACCAATTCTGATCCAACCAACTGCTTTTGTTCTACACAATCCCCGCTGAATATGAAAGCACCTTTATAACTTTTTTTGTTTATTCATCTGTGTATACATATTTTTAAATTCCCAGAGAATATGAACTCTTTTTGGGGTAATTATTAATCCACTTTTGGCCTTGAATCCCTAGAACACAGCACAGTTCTTGGCATTTAGTAGGAACTTTAAAAGAAAAAAAAGCATCACATGAATGAATGAAAGCAAGGTACTGAAAAGCTCTCTTTGGAAGATCTGATCACCAGCTTTCAGAAACTGGAGTAGAGGAAATGAAGCAGAACTTGGAATCAGGAGACATTGAGTTACCTACTACTGGAGTATGTTTGAGCAAGTCACCTGACCTCTATGGCCTTCAATGTTTTTCATGAAAATAAATAATAGATTTTGCAAATTAAGATTTTTTTTCTGAAAGAAGAAAGGAATAAAATGGAAGGAAAGAAAGAAGGAAGAGGAAGGATTGAAGGAAGGAAGGATAGGAGGGAGGGGAAAGGAGTAGGAAGGGAAGAAGGAAGGGAAGGAGAGAGGAAAGGGCAAAAATATCGGAGGGAATAGAAACAAAAAAGGAATACAAAAACTGACAAAAATAAAGATGAACAGAAACAAAGATAATAAAGAGAGAAAAAGAATATAGAAAAGAACAGGCAAAAAGAAAAAAGGCAAAGGAAGGAAAGAAGGAAGGAAAGAAGGAACGAAGGAAAGAAGGGAAGGAAGGAAGAAGGAAGGAAGGGAGGGAGGAAGAAAGGGAGGGAGGGAGGAAGGAAGGAGGAAGGAAAGAAAGGAAGGAAGAAAGAAGGAAGGAAGGAAGGAAGGAGGAAGTAAAGAAGGGAAGGAATGGAGGGAGAGAGGGAGGAAGGAAGGGAGGGAGGGAGGGAGGAAGGGAGGGAGGAAAAAAAAAGATGGAAGCAAGGAAGGAGGAAAGAAAGAAGGGAAGGAAGGAAGGGAGGAAGGAAGGAAGAAAGGAAACAGAAATTTCACCTGAGGAAAGCAAATGATCAATGACCAATATCAGGGTTGAATTTGGCAGCTTCCCCACCTCATATTTCCCTGAGGTAGTGGTAAAACTTTGCCCTTGGAACAAAAATGCTACCTCTTCAAAGACCTGCAAAAATATCAGTCATTTTGTGAAAGACAAATTGATAGTTTGATAAGCCTCTAGCATGTGCTTCTCTAAGATCGAGCCAAAATGTTTCATTTAGATCTTCCGATAGCTTAGTAGTATATGTCTTTCTTTTTTTATTATTAAATATTTTATGAAAACCTTAACATTGGGCATCAATACAATCAATTAACTGTACCTAGTAACTATTTACATTTAAATTAATTCACTTCAATACCTCAAGTATTCTAGCAGCTTTTATGTAACTGCCTCTAAATTATGTTCAGGCTTTTTTTTTATTGTCTATTCATTCATTTTTCCTCTTGTGTGGTCATAGTTTCCTTCTGTGGTTCATGCTTTTTTCCCCTTTTATATTATTTCACAAAAGTCTTTCTATATTTCTTTGTATTCTGCATACCTATGAGTCTTAATTGCATTTTAAAATTCCATGATTTCAATGTAATACAATTTGGTTAACAATTTTCCTATTGTAGGGACATTCATACTATGTCCAAGGTTTTTTGGTGTGTGTGTGTGTGTGTGTGTGTGTATGTGTGTGTGTATGTGATTACAAACAATACTGTTATGAGAATCCTTAAATATAAAGTTGTTTTTTGGTTTGTTTTTGACAACATATTTAGAGGGAATCTTAAACAATAAAATTATCGAGTAACAACAAATGATTGTTTTTGTAGCAATTATAGCAAACTGTCTAATTATTCTCTGAAGGATGTCAACAGGTCTGCAATTCAACTAACAATAAATGACTATACCTGTTTCTTCACAAAATCAGCGTTGAGTTCTGTTGCTTTTTAATTGAATTTGACAATTTACTGAGGAAAAGGAGGCATCTCTGAGTTGTTTTGTGGTTTTAAAAAAATTCTTGGGTCGCAGCTAGGTGACACATCAGAAAGACACTTGGTCCTGGAGTCAGGAAGACCTGAGTTCAAATTTGATCTCATATACTTAGTACCTACGCAACCCTGGGGAAATCATTTCCCATCTGCCTGCCTCATTTTCCTCAATTACAAATGAAGATAAATAATAACACCTACCTCTCAGGGTTGTTGTGAGTTACAAGTGAGGTAATACTTGGAAAACACAGGTCTGTCACTTAGTAGGCACTTTGGTACCTCTCCTGACTGTGTGTGTGTGTGTGTGTGTGTGTGTGTGTGTGTGTGTGTGTGTGATTACAAACAATACTGTTATGAGAATCCTTAAATATAAAGTCCTGTCCTGACTATTAATGAGATGGAACTTTTTTTAATTGACTTGTTTATTTACTTTTAGTTTACAAGATGCAGTTCCAGAATCACTTGAGTTTCAGATTTTCTCCCCTTCCTCTCCCCCTCCTCCCCCATCCATGGTCATGTACAATCACATATGGGATCTGCAAACACTTTCACATTGTACAATAGTCTGGTTGTATAGAAGCATTGTGACCAATTGAATGAACAATGGAGAAAAAAAACAAACATGGAAAAGAACGATAGCATGTATTGCTTCAGTCCCCATTTAAACTCTCGTCTTTCTGGATCTTTCTCTGAATGTAGACATCTCCTTCCATTCTGAAACTTGTAGAGTTTTCTTTTAACTGTGCATTGCTGAGAAGAGTCCAGTTTATCAAGGTAGGTCATCACACATATGATGTGTCTGTGACTGCGTACAAATTTTTCCTGGTTCTGCTCTTTTCATTTAGCATCAATTTGAATAAGCCTCTCCAGGTTGAGATGGATTTAATAATATATTATTAAATACAATAATATTTAAAGATATTATTAAACATTATGAATGATAGATCTTTCACTCTATTCACTGTTGACATCTGTCTCCCACACCTGCCTATTGTTGAAGGCAATACTTGTGGCATTAGTGTGGGAGTGCCTGGTCAACATCAAACCAATCAATCAGAATCTTAGTTCAAGGCCCCAGTAAATGGGAAAATCATACTTTTCTCCTTGTCTGTTGTCTATAAATGCATCTTGCACATGGTAAAATAAAATCAGCCCAATGAGCTCAACTTGGTGAATATAAGTTCTTTACTAATAACTATAGAATAAACAAAAATAATAAAACCAATTATGTATATATTTGTGTGCATATATATATATATAAATGTATGTATGTATGTATACACATATACAAAAGTTTAAACTTCTTTGAGCATGCATGTGTGTGCAGGTGTGCATGTGTGTGTGCATGTGTGTATATGCGTGTAATAGGAGTCTAATTCAATGAGGCAACATCAGTTTACTGAAATGGCATCATGAACCTAATCCCCACCGAGAGATGGAAGTAATCAAGGGAGTGACTAGGCTTACAATTTCTCTCAGTTCCTAACACTGATCCCACCCAAGTTTATTTCCAACTGTCTGCTTCTGTTGGGTTGGAGTTCCAGATGCTTTTTCTTTGAGGTGGTGATGCTGGGCTGACTGTGGCACCTAGTCCGAATTCCTGGACTCCTGGATTCTCATGACACATATCCCATGATCAGATCATAGATTCTACTCCCCACACTTAGAAAGGTCTTAAGAATGAACAACCAAACCTAGACCAATGCATCAGAGGGGCATATGGCTTCAGAGGGGATAAGGAGGCTCTAATGTTCTCCCACCATACTGCGCACTGTGAGTGAGTCACATTGCTCCCAGTCAGACATAAATTCTACAAAAGTCCTAATCAGTGTTGATTTGCCACTGGAAGACACTGACATGTACATATATCTTCACATATATCCATTGCTCATGGCCATGTGCTTCTCCCAGAAACTGGCAGTTCACAACCAGTGTATAAGCTCTCTCCAACATCCAGAGTTAAGAAGGACATCATGTCCTTTGCTCTCACTGAAAGTGAGCAAGTATTTATTTGTAATGTTATTTTCCTTATGGAGGGACCATGTCCAGATTGGGAGAGGAGTGATCTCAAGAGCCAAAGTCAATTTATTAAATGAAGCACAGATATTAATTCCCATCAAATCTCCATTGACCCAATGTATGTTACTTCTTTTGCCTCTGATGTCCTCATTCTGCATCACTTCTTAGAAGATTTCCTGTGCAATATAATGTTCCGTTGCATTCACATTCACATACCACAAGTTGTTCAGCCATTTCCTAATCATTGGCGCATCTTTTATTTTTAGTGATTATCACAAATGATCCTTGGGTCCTTCCAGTTCAAAGTTCCTCCACATAGGCCTGGTTATAATACATAGCAGCCAGAGGAAGCTGCCTCATTTGGATGTTGGAACACAAATAACTAGGGTAGAGACTTCAGATTAGAAATATCACTCTTCAGCAAAGGCTGACCATGGTCTCTTTGAATGTTGAGTATATTCAGGTAGAATATCCCTACCAAAAATCCTCAAGAGTTGATGTTTTCCCAAGACTATCAAACTTTCACAATGATATCTGTTAGTTCAAGTAGCTACCATGAAGACTTCACTTTGTTTTTAAATTTATCATAGAGAAGGAAAGCTTTGCTACCAAGAACGTAAAATCGGAAAATCACTAAGCTGAACAGTGTTTAAGTAATTCTTAAATAGCTTAAAATATGAGAGATATAATACATTATATCCCTTTTGTGGCAACTCATTGTCCTTTGGAATTCACAGTGGAGAGAATAATGCTGGGTGCTCTTTGGAATAAAATATGCTGAGACACCACTTCCTTTGGCTTACCATCAAGCAAATAAAATCTATGCTTTGAAAATAACAGATATGAGGCAATACTCTGATGTGAAATGATATTATAAGATGCTCCAATGGCTTCCAATTTAGCCTGGGTTTGCCTGGAAAATGTGTGTTGGAAATTCCTTTCACCATTATGAAATTTAGCTTGCAAATCTAAAATATCTTACAGACTAAAAGAGAAATAACAACACCCTTGAGAACAGCTTTGGCTGTCTCCCAGAATAATATGGGGTTATGGTCCATGATAGGGTAAGATGAGGTAACAATTTCCCACTACCCTTCCAAAAATACAGGAAATCACTCTGCTTTAAATAGAATTGGGCGACGTTACCAATTAAAAGAATTTGGATCAAGGAAGGGGACATGGAATGTGATGTCGATATTTCCAGTTCTTACTCAGGAAACCTTATTGCAAAAGGTTTGAAAGATAATTGAGAAAATAATTTCTCCCAGGGTGAGAGTTATTGGTGTGAAGATAAAATACAGCGTCCTTTATCATAGAGATGGAGAACCTGCCAAATAGCTCACAGTGATAATTCTATGCACGGAATTCCTAGTGGGCTTCAATACCTTGCCAGCTGAGAGCTCTTGCTCAGTTGAAAGTTGGAAAAGAGACTTGAGTCTCCACCAAGGATAATGTGTTAAGCTTGGTAATTAAAGGCTGTTTTTCATAAATAATGCCAAAAGAACATTAAGAACATGGGGCTTGTACAGTACTAGACTTTTTAGAAATTGAGGACCTTACAACATTTCTTCCTGGTAGGATTTTTTTTAAAGCCTACCATCACGAATTGCATTCAAAATGGAAAAACTAAAATAACAAAACCCAGACCAAAATGTCTGTTCATTAAGAGCATCACATTTTGGGGAAAAAAAGGTTCCCTAATTGAGGTTTTATTATGGAATGCAGATAAGAGGAAGGTAAACTTTTCTGACACTGCTGGTAAACAGAATTCACTAAATGAAAGCACATAGTTAAGTAAAATATTCTATCAAGAGTATCAATGACATTCTTCAATTAGATCTCATATTATCTTTGTGATATAAGCATTGTTGGCACTGTGAATTTCCATTAGTCCAGGAGAAAGTAGACCAGAAAACTGACTCCATACAATATTGATATGGGTTTTTACTCCAGCACCATAGATAACCTACCCATTTCTACCTATATGTGGTGACTCTTGTCTGTGCCCTCACATGCATACTACAGAGATGGACTTACCCAGCATCCAGGAGGTCTTTGGCTTGAGGTTTTGACATTGCATGGGCACCCATGGAACATGTAGGCTAGTCTTCTGGTCTCCCTCATATCTATTTCCAGTCTTATTTTGCTCAGAAAAACATTGTTTACACATCTCCTCTTGTACTTTCTTCTCTGATAATGTGTTCCCACCAGCTCACACCCACCTCTAACAAAAAGCACCCTAGCATACCCAGGATGGCTACTATCAAAAGTTCTTTGATGTACTTTACTAAAGGAAAGTAACTGTAAAGGGGTCAAAATCTTTAATTAAATATACATATATATTATATATAAACTTATATTTATATGTTAACATATAAACACATATGTTTAGTTACATATGCATGTAAATGATATGTGTATATGTGCGCGCATGCATGTGTATGTGTGTATTCACTTAGTCCAGGGGAAAAAGTCAGCACCCTGAACTTCAGAAAATAGAAACAGAAATTACAAACAGACAAAAAATACAGACAGAGAACATCGCACAATTCAATAGACCAACAGACAGGGCTTCTAGCTATCTGACCATTACATCCATACACTGTTAATTATCAAGAGAGAAGCACCAATATATGGGTATTCAAAGCCGGGGGGCTCAACAGCTACCCAGAGTCTCATCTGACCAAATCACACGACTCTTCCCATAAGTGAGCTACAAAACAAAACCTCACACTAGCCCTTCTTCACGGTCAGAGGACATCACGGTCTTCATGACCCACTGCCTAATTACAAAGCAACAAACAGTATGGGCTTTCCTGAAAAACAAGCCTCCCCCCGGTCAAGCCTCTCCTGTTGGGTTCCACTTGAAGATCATTAAGGGGCAGGGAAGATCTTCAAATTCAATTACCATTACACAACCCTGTAGTTCTCCACTCCCCTTTCAATAACTTTGAACATTAATTTTTGAGACTGTGGTTTATTCTAGAACTTATAGCTATACACCATCACCCAAAGACTATTGTAGCTAATGATATTCATTGTTATATACAAACATTACCAGACAATTGAATGAGTAAATTAAAAAACAATTAAGTACTTATAATTTGCCAGACACTGAGCAATTCATTCTAAGACAATCATTCTGTCCCAATAAATTTGGATAAACTATGCCTGAGTGAGTTCTGGGGCTTCAATTGATCTGGCATATCTATGCAATTTAGATTATGCAATTAGACAAATGTTTACGAAGCACCTACTATGTGCAAAGTATGTCACAATACAATAGCATACAATTGTAATTAAATTCTAGTTCTTGAGTCAATCTTAAACACCTGTGGAGTGTTTAAGGTGCCCATTGTGCCAGATCATTTGTAGATACCCAAGAAACACTGCCATCCTCCCACCAAAAAGAAATTTCCAAGGCTACTTGGAGAGACAATGGATATTCAAGATCAAACCTCCAATCTCTCAGCTCCAGGATGCTGTCTTTTGATTATAGTGTAGAAGTCTAGAGAATGCCGAAATGGCTTTAATAACAATAGAAAGAGAGTTGAAGGAAAAAACAAAGAAAAAACCCTAAACATTAACAAAGCAACAACCCAAACAAAAATCTAAGCTTGTGATTCTTTACTTAGCATGATGAGAGGCAATGCAGGATAATGCTAGGGTATAAGACTTAGCATCTTAAAAAACTGTGTTCAAATCCTGCTTTTGATACGTACTAGCTCTATGGCAATGTGTGAAATACTTGAACTTTTTGAAACTCAGTTTGACCATATATAACATGAAGATAGTAATACTACTTCTCATGTGTAGTATGAACGACACAAGGTTATTATTAAAATTGAATGAAATTATGTATGTAAAGCTCTATGCAATCTGCTGTATGTTAAACTGATTGAACATTCATGATCTCACAAAACAACAGCTATGAAAAGTCATGCCCTCAATACAATATTGTTCTTCTTGATTTACTTGTATTTTATTAAAGGAATCACATTTAACACTTCTAGTCATCTAAACAATAATGTTGTGGGAGGAAAGGCACAAGATGGCTCCATTCTAGAATATGCCCATTTTTTCTTTCAACCAAAGATCTACTAATTGTCTCCTGTGTATAAGACACTTCATTGGGGAATAAAGAGAGATCTAACCTAGGTCTTGCTCTAACAGAGATTAGCAGGTAAAGATCTGCACACAAGTAATTATCCAGCAGAATGTAAGTTCCTAGATGGTTGTGGCTTTCCCATTTTTTTCCTTATGCTCAATTGATTGTTTCTGGGGTCATTTTTTTTCTCAAGTAGCCTGAAAGCAACTTGATGGTAGGGAACATGTCTTTGTTTCTTCATAGTCTTACTTCACCCAGCACTCTGCTAATGAACATTAAATACTTAAAGAATGAATGAACAAGTGAATGAATGAATGAACAAACAATGAAAGGAGGAAGAATGAGTGGAATAGCAGAAAGCAATCAAGGTACACTGTCAGTTGAAGACGGAGAGATCACTGTCATCATGGGGGATTCAGAAGAGGTTTGATGGAGGAGGCAGTGCTTAAGCTTGGTTTTGAAGGAACTGAGTCATAGATGTAGAGCTAGAAGGGCTGCTGGAGAATATCTAATTCAATCTTCTGATTTTACATTATGGGGAAATGTAACAGCAATCAATTTAGCAGATACTTAGCACTTGGTAACTTAGGGCTAAGTATGGAAGGTGTGAGCTCTGTCCCCTGGTGAGAGGGTGTGAACTCCCCTGTTCCTGATATGGCAGTAGGGGACTGGCTGAGACAGGAGGCCAGTGTTTGTATATAAAAAGATTTCTAGAGACAGAGAGACAGAATTGGGAATCTTCCTCCTGGTGGCTCCTGTTAGAAGAAGCAGGATTGTCCCAGCATCTGGGAGCTGGGCTGCTGGACTGAAGAACTGAGTTGGAGTTTTTCCTGAGACCAGAATCTGGTGAAGGCAGAATTTGGAAGGCTGAGAGGGCTTGCCTGGAAGGCCTCCTGGAAGGCCAGGATTTCTCCTGGGTCCTAGGGCCAGCTGAACTGCTAGAAGACTGAAGAGGCATGACCAGCATAAGACTTTGTTTGTGACCTGGCTGATCCTTGAATTACTGGCAACAGAAGTGGTGAAGGGTTTGAGATGTGCTGGACCCTGTGAACTTCAGTGTGTGGCAGAAACTGCCTGGAGGACTGGACCAGAACCTAGGAACTGTCTGACTCTGAATCCAGGTGACTGTTTGGTGGATTCAGGTAGGAGCTGGGACCATAGAAGGGCATCCAAGGAATCAGAGAGACTACCCCGAGTCAAGATGAAGAAAAGGCCTCTCCTTGAAGGAAATTGAGGTTTGCTGGACACCGAGGGGTGGAGGATATGTGTAATTTTCTAATGACTGTACTTAGTGATTAATGATATTTATTAATTGTGAATCTAGACTAGTGAATGATTAAGTTATGTTTGCCCCAAGAGTGGAAGATTAATTATTATATTGTGAATTGATTGAATGATTGTCCATTGAGTGGAAGACTGAATACTATACTGTACCTTGATTTGTTGTGAATATTATATTGTGATATGTTGTGAATGTTTGCCTTGGTTTGTAATGGAATAAATGGAGTGTTCACTATACTGTGTAATCTGAACCTCAAAAGCTGTTCACCGTAGCATTCTTTTGGGAATCTGCTTGTGCATGGTATTACAGGAAACTGAGGCCCAAAGAGGTCAAACATTTTGCCCAGTGTCTTATAGATAGTAAATGAAAGAGCTGGGATTGAGGGACTTAAACAGATAGAAATTGTTGGAGGGTTGGGGTGAAGGGGGAAATAAAAGGCGTGACAGCAGGAGATAATAGGGGAAAGATCCGAGACAAAGAATTCCAGTTTGGTTAGAACAAAGAGGAAGGATAAGGCTATGAAATGAGGTTGGAGAGATAGAATGGAAGCAGACTGTAAAGGGCCTTGAATGTCAAGATCAGACTTCCAAACAAATATTGAGAAAAAAAATAATTTTTCATTATTTAGTGATTGCTAGATGTATAATCATTTTCTATTAGAAGAAACCAAAGCCTCCTATTCAACTCTCATTTTTAAACACAGAAATTTTAGCAATGGAAAAAAAAATCCGTACATATACAGAAAAAAAGATAATTATTTTAACATTTGGTGGCCTTTTATTAAAGATTCTGAAAAAATAAACTCTATAGATGCCAAGTTTTGCAACATGATCTTCATCAGTCTGTTCCTCTCCGGAGGCATGGAACTGAGTGGAAAAGAAGGCAAAGTTTCCTTAAACAGAAGAAAGATGGATTTCCTTCACATAGGCTCATGTTCCTTTTCATTATTTCTTTATTATTTTGGAAAGGTTGCAGTAGCCCAGGGTTTATTGATGGTATAATCTAAGACCTGACTTCTTAACAGATGCCCTCTTAAAGGAAAAAGAATAAATAAACTAGACAAAATGGGGTAAAAAATCAATGAGATCAAGCAGATGTATTTGACTTATTTTCTTATTCAGGAATAAATTCATATTCACACTTTTAAAAACAAATTATCATATTATTGATCTAAGTTTCATAAACTATCTTCCTGCAGAGAAACCTAGTAATTAATTTGATTTTTTCCCCTCTAACTACAGATGAAAGAGCATTACAACTGTCACTTAATACAGCCTTTTACATATATCAAAGGAAAAAAACAACAGACAGGACCTTGGTTATACTTCACAGGCAAATCTGGAGGAAGTTAAGGGGGCTGTCCAATTGGAAATTTTGGATGGCGAGGAGACTGCCCCAAGCATCATGCTTCTAGCTATTACATCCGTGACTCAGTCAGGTGCTGTCTTGTGTGCTTTGTCCTTCAGGAAGATGATGCCATGACTTGCAAGTGAACTGGATTTAAGTGAGGAGGGCTATGCAAAGTCACCAGTGTCATGTTCTCCTCCAGAGCCAGTTGAGTTTAGTAACTCAACTATAGATCGATAGATCAGGATGACTGGAGATGGCTTAGCAGTAGTGGAGAAGGAGATAGAGCTCAGTTTAGCTGGTGCTTAAAAAAAAGTCCCATTTACTTCCATATTATCAACCCCTTATTACCTCTAATACCATCAAGACCCATTTATTGATTGAAGGAACTTCTCTTCCTTTAGAACTAAAGGAAATATTTGGGATTTCTCAATGAGAGATGTTATTACTTTAAAAGATATTTATTTCTTGATACATGTTTAGTTTTTTTTTTTAAGTGTTAATTCCAGGATATTTTCCTGTTAACCATTTGAAGTAATTACTCCCCTCCACCCCCTCCTTTCTGGATTTATCACTTGACTCACTGAGAATTTGCAGTAACAACAAATTCCTCTTAAAAATGTTTTCCCCTACATCTATCAATTGTTTTAGCATTTCTTAAGCAATTGGTTTGTTCTAAACACAAGGGATACCAAAAACAAAATAAACAAAAACACACAAAAAGCAAGACCCTATCCTCAAGTAAATTACATGCTAAATGTGGAGAGCTCTACCTTGAACAAATCATGCAACTTCTCTGAGCCTCATTTTCTTTATCTGGAAAGTGAAGAAGTTAGTTTCGATGGCTTCTAAGGTTCTTTCCACCTCCAGATTTGGGAGCCTGGACAAGAGAAGTAGACTCGACCTGGGAGGCATCCTGGAATAATGAACAGGAAGCAAACTTGGAGTCAGAAAGAACTGGTGTGACCTTAGGCAAATCAATTCCCAACCCTGGGCCTCAGTTTCTCTATCTGGAAAATGAAAAGGTTGAACTAGATGTCCTTTGGGGTCCTTTTCAGTCTAATTATGATTCAAGTGGAGTGTCTGAAACGGATTACAACTATGGTGACCAAAACGCAGCTTACCTAATGATGGGAACATGCAACAAATAATAATATATTTTCCTCCTCTGTGGAAAGCAGGCTAGAGCTCTCTGCTTTAGGCTGTTTGTGAGTCCCGTCTGTTTCTGGCCCACACCCAGTGCTTCAGGGAAGAGCTTAATACACTAATAAGAGACAAAGGCTATTCTTAAAGTAATACACCCCCAGAGGGCAAATTCATTACAGACACACCCATACAGCTGCTAGGACAGGCAGGCAACAAAAGGAAAATCAGGTTTAAGAGACTAAAAGCTTACAAAGCCTCTTCCATTCATGTGGCATTATATCATTATAAATTATTCTAATGTTTAAAAAAAAGACCCAACTAAATGGATTGATATGATCACAGACTTTTGGGGTGTGTGGGACTTACTTAGATTTCTCAAATTGAATTATTACATCTCAAAAGAGACTTAACTCTTTCAGGCTTGTCTTGAAGGAAATGGATTGGAGAAATCATTGAAAACAATGGTTTCTTGGGCAGAATTTACTAGCCTTTCCCAGTATTCTGCCTGGGGGCAGCTAGGTGGCTCTGTGAATAGAGTGCTGGGTCTGAAGTCAAGAAGACTCATCTTCCTGAATTAAAATCCAGCTTCAAACACTTAACTTGCTCCATGACCCCCATCTGACCACTTGACCCTGCTTGCCTTAGTTTATCCATCTGTAAAATGATCTGGAGAAGAAAATTGCAAACCACTGCAGGATCTTTGCTTAAAAAAAAAAAAGGTATTTATGAAGAGTTAGATAGGATTAGAAATGGCTGAGCAACCACTCTATGCTACAAACTACAAACACAGAAAGTTTCTCTAACATTTGCTTAGCCTGGAATCTGTAAAGCTATCTGAGGGAAGGGAACTCTAAGATAAGAGATTAAGAGCTATCAGGGACTTTATATTTTACAGATGAGAAAACTGAGTCTCCTTGAAGAAGGTGCCCAAAGTGGGTTAGGGCTGCCTGAGACCCCAAAATACCAACATGCCAGGTGCTGCTGAAAGAATTCCACTCAAGTCTTCTCAGCCAAAGAAAAAGTAAAGTTTATTGAAAGTTCAAGTTCGCCGTGTGGGGTGCTAGGCCATTTCACTGTGCTCTCACAGAGCAAGTCTGTGTGCTAGGGCATTCTATGGCACTCTCACAGAGCATGTCTATGCCAAGCTATCCCATGGCGCTCTCACATCACATGGAGGGAAGATGGGATTCTATATACAGAAAGGCTGTGGGAGGAATCTAGGGGTGGTCCAGAGGAAGAGATTGGGGAGGGTCCTTAGGAGGAATCAGATGAGGTCACACTCCAGAAGTGAGGGTCTTCAGGAGTCAAGATGAGGTCAGACTCCAGTAATGAGTGATTAAGGGTGGGAAGTTGCTGGAGGCTACCTGGAGACCATAGACAATGGTGGGCCAGGCCAGTTCAAGGATGGGAACAGGAACATTAAA
>CM053599.1:28298805-28322039 GCA_028646575.1 Pseudocheirus occidentalis | reverse complement strand
AGGGAATAAGGCCCTGGGTTAGTTGTCTTGATTTGGAAAGTTAAAAAAAATGGTGAGTGAAATCATAAGGGATATAAATACAGGTTTTCTCTGGTATCAGTAATAGAGTTGATTTGATTATCTAAATTCTAGAGCTTCCAAGGAGTATTATTTAGTATCAAAAGACCAGTGTTTCAATTCTTGGTCTTCGAGTTACCAGACTAGTTAATTCACCTTCCTGAAACTCAGTTTCCCTATCTTTTCTTTTTTAATAAGCTGTATTGATGTCTTTATTTTACAAGATAATAATTGTGTCTAGATTTATGCTATACCTCATTCAATTCTCTCTTGTAACAAAGAAAAACGCTAAGTGAAACCAAATGATGGAATAGCCATGTCGTGCCTAGTCAAAGCACTCTGTCTCTATCTCTGTCTCCACAATCTGTCCCCAGTTCTTTGCCAAAGTATGCTTCAATATCTGTTCTCTAAGACTAAAATATATCATTATAACTACTTGGTGTTTGGCTTCCTTTTACTGTATTTATTTAACTTAGTATAGTCACTATTTATATGATCCTCTTGGTTCAGCTTTCTTTGCTCTAGAGAGCTTCCTAAAAATCTTCCTGTGTTTCTATGAATTCTTCATATTAGTCATGGCCCAATAATATTCTGTTACACTCAGATCACATAATTTGTTCAGCTGTTCCTCAGGAGAGGAGAAATTGCCTTTTAAAAATAATTCTTTGTTACTGTAGAATTTGCTGCTATGAGCATTTGGGATAAAATGGTACCCTTCCATCTTTGATCTCCTTAGGATACATGTCCAGTAGTGAGATTTCTGGGTCAAATGATATTAACCATTTAATCATTTCTGTTGCATAATTCCAAACTGCTTTTCAGAGCAACTGATTTAATTCAATATCCATTGTTGACAGTGGATAGCCTTGCTTTGCTCCTGATTTTATTGGCAAAGCCTTTAGAATTAGGTAAATAATATTTATAATATTAACAAATAACCCATTTATTCTTATACTTTCTTTTACTATTTTTAACATAAAAGAGTATAATGTTGGACTATTATTTTCCTGCTTTTCATAAAATAATTAATGGAAAAAGAATACAGTGAGAGAGAGAGAGAGAGAGAGAGAGAGAGAGAGCTTGGATAATGGGAACTTGAAGCCAGGAAAACCTGAGTTCAAATCCTGTCATTGACACTATGGACTTAGCCTCTTAATGTTCCAGGTAGTTCTCTAAAACTATGTTACAAAGAAGTTACACAAAGATTATTCAACTCAAACTTCAATATGCCAACAAAATTACAGGATCAGATCTTTTCAGTACAACACAGTTAAAATCACGCAATTTACTTTGTTTTTGGCTGTTAGTATGATAAATTATGCTTATAGTTTTCCTAATAATAAACCAATCCTGAAGTTGTAGTTTAAATCCAACTTGTTCATTTTATGTAAGCTTTTAAATATTGCTAGAGTTTCTCTGCTAAAATTTTA
The DNA here is from genome assembly GCA_028646575.1 of Pseudocheirus occidentalis. Classification (NCBI taxonomy): domain Eukaryota; kingdom Metazoa; phylum Chordata; class Mammalia; order Diprotodontia; family Pseudocheiridae; genus Pseudocheirus; species Pseudocheirus occidentalis. The sequence continues at coordinate 28,320,552 of CM053599.1, read as the reverse complement.
TTCAATATTTTTGCTAGAGATAACTAGAGATATTGGTCTATTGATTTATTTCTCTGTTTTATGTCTCTCTATTAAGGAATCAAGCTATTTTTCCAATAGAAGGAACTTTGGTTATTTACATATTTTTGCAAATAATTTATGCAATACAGAATTAATTTTTGTTTGATGGAATTCACTTCTAAATCCATCTGATCTTTTCTTCCTTTTTTGGAGATTCATTTATGGCTTACTCAATTGTTTTTTTCTAAAATCAGGCGCTTTACATTATATTTTTATTATTCTATTCATCTGGATTTTTAATATTTTAAAAATATTTATCAATTTATATGAAGTTATTCATTTTGGTGATGTAGATTGGAGCATAATTATTTCTAATAAGTTCTTTCTTTCACCTTTATGTCTTATCTTTTGGATTTCCTTTCTTTTGATGGAACAATTTCTTTTTTAGAATTGTTTATAGATTGGCTAATATATTATATATTAGTTTTTTTTAACAACTAAATTAAGCAATGGCATATTTTTTTGGTTTAATTTTGTTTGTATTTCTTTGATTTTCATTATATCTTTCTTTGTACTTACTTGGAATGAAAAAAAATGTTTCTTTCTGTTTTCTAATTGTATGACCAATTCAACAATCTGTTCTTTCTCTGTTTTATTAGTGGAAGCGTGTAGAGAGGTATATTTCCCCCTAAAGCACTGCTTTTACTAAAAACTAAAAGTTGTGATAGGTTATCTTATTGTTCTTAATTTTTTTTCATGAAGTCCCTTTTTATTTCTCTGATTTTCTCTTTGGTAAACCAATTTTTTAGGAGTGAATTATTTAGTCTACATTTAAGTGTGCATGCCTTCTAAAATGCTCTTTTTACCTGCAATATTTTTTGTCTTCTGATTAGTAAAGGATGTGCTTAATTTCTGGATTTAGTAATCAGTGGAGACTTAACATATCTTTTTTTTTCTGATTCCAATTTTTAAAAAATCCTTAACTTCTTTCTTATTTTTATTTTTGATTAGATGTGTTTAAATGGCAAATATTGAGGACGAAATAAATTAGAATTTTATTTTCTCTTTTCCCTTTTCCCTTGATTAATTTTTCTTTACCTATATTCTATATTATTGAGTTCATATACATTAAATATTGGTATTATGTAATTATCCACAGTACTGTTAATGATCATGTTGTTTTGTTGTTTTCTAGTCATTTTTTAGTCATGTCTCACTCTTCATGACCTCATTTGGGTTTTTGTTTTTGTTTTTTTGGCAGTGATACTGATACTGGAGTGATTTCCCATTCCCTTCTCCCACTCGTTTTATAGATGAGGAAACTGAAGCAAGCAAGGTTAAGTGACTTGTCCAGGGTCACAAAGCTAGTTAGTGTCTGGGGCCAGATTTGAACTCAGGTATTCCTAACTCCAGCTCAAGCACTATATCCATGTGCCAACTAGCTACCTTACTTGTTTAATTCTTTTAACTATGTGTATTTTTTACTATTTTTTTCTGAAATAGTGGACCTCAATTACATGAAATAATGACTCCCATTTGCTTCTTTCTCAATTCTTCCTGAGTATATTTTTGCCTTCTTTTTATTATTTCTCTTAAAACCCCTCAAATATCTAGTCTCTGTACTTGTATGTTACCTGCCTTTGTGATTCTAAAAGATAGTGTTAGTTTGATAGGACATGTCTCTTGTCATCATATTTGAAAGCATATTACCATTAGTTAGCACGTTCTAATAATAAGCTAAAACAAAACTTACATGACTGGCTATATACTCATTGGTGAATGATATGAGAAAAGCTCCCTACTATGTTAACAGGAACCCCGATGACTGATTTGTACAAGGACATGGATGATATTTTAGAGGATGGGCAGACATAGAGTGATTTTAAGCTACACAATTGGCTGGAGTATGCATATTGATGAGATTAATGAATAAATGAAAATAACCAGCAATCATTTATTAAGTGCCTACTATGCGTAGGACACCATGCAAACTTAAGATTATAGATTTATTACTATATGGAATATTACTCATTTTCTTGTTAATACCACTTGGTTCTTAATCAATTAAGGAAATATAAACCATTATATGAATCTACCAGGTGGTGTCACAATGGATAAAGTTGCTGACCTTAAAGGCAGGAAAACCTGAGTTCAAATATAGCCTCAAATATTTACTAGCTATGTGGTCCTGGGCAAGTTAATCACTATTCACTTAAATGGGGATAAATAATAAGCACCTTCACAGGGTTGTTGACTGGATCAAATGAAATAAATATTTGTAAAAGAAATTTAGCACAATACCTGGCACATTGTAGGTCCTGTATAAATGTTTCTTCCTTTCCATCTTCTCCTTCTACCTACTGTGATAGATGTGATATTTATTCCTTGGGGCAGAATTACATGTTAAAGGACTTAGTGTTAAAAGATTGGTGGTTGGATAATTTGTTTCTCATTGAAAATTTCATAATCACACAGTGGCCTAAATAATTCTTGGACATTCAGAAATCAAGGTTTTTTTTTTTCTGGATTCATTTTGGCAGATACTCAATACCTGATTCATGTAAAAGTCAGGTGTTAAATATCTAAAGAGCATATGGACATATCTAAGCACATAGTCTGATAAAGGTCACATAGGGAATGTGTGTCAAGAGCATGTTTATACATGGATGGACTTTTTTTGTTTTGAAACTTTCAACTGAATCCATCAAAAATGTCATGTTTTTGTAATAGCTTAGAAGTTTTTTCCCTCCTATTTATATAAAAGATGTTTAAATTATTTGGTTGACGTTGAAAGTTCTTGGGGAGAAAATGGAAGATTCTCTCTTTACCAGTGCATTGTATATGTATACATACGAGAGAAAGAGAGATTTCTCAAGGGGGGGGGCTATCATGTATTAGCATTTGACCTTTAGAAATTTGATCATAAATGCTTCTTTCAGAATAAGTAGCAATAACACACATTTTTTCAAGTCATATTTATGATATTTACTTCAATTCTTTATCATATCTTTGGATAAAAATACATTGTAGCACTCTTTTTTGTTGAGTTATCTCAATAGAATAGAACTCTTGTGTACTACTGATCCTATAATCTTATTGATGAGGTCATGCTTCTCAATGAAATGGAATGGGGAAGTGTTCATGTAGTGCTTAATATATGCTAAGCCCTATACCCAGTCATGGGGATACAAAAAACAAATTGAGCCAGTCCCTGCTGTCAAGAAGCTAACATTCTGATTGGCTTAAACATAGAAGGAAGGGCTCACATTCAGTTCACAACAGATAGAAAAGTTAGGTTCTAACAAGGAAAGGATCAGGGCAGATGGTAGAAGCTCCAAGACTTTGGGGGATGATGGTGGGACAGATGGGCCCTAACCTGGAAGATAGTGGTTTTAAGGGTGATAATACACTGAGGCTCTGGGATTCCACCAGCAAAGTGAGGATTTGGGTTCAGCATCCAACTGATAATCAATGTCCTGTGCCTGGTAGGAATGAAAAATGGCAGCAACAAGGTTAGGTTGGAAAAAAAGGAAAGATCATGACTCCCCTTACTGGTGGCACATGGTGTTGGCATCCAGTTCTGGGATGAGTAAGGGAGAGAGAATGTCTAAGGCTATTTGCTATAGGAGTCCAGTGTCATATACTCCAGTCATTGGGCTACCCCTCCTGTGAGACCTTTGTCCATGCCTTTCCATGAAAATAATACTACGAGATGCACCAAATGTGCTTGGAGCCTTCCTAGAATTCCACTGACGTTATGAGAATACCAACAAGTCCATGTGTTATGACTAGTTTTAGCAAGGGTTTATCCTTTCAGACGTCTCATTGTTCCAAGCTGCATAAAATGTTGGGACAGAGACAATTTTTACTGTTCAAAACCATTAGGATTGTGATCTCTGACCTCAGATGAATATGGTAAACAGCCTTCTTCCCCCCAGTGAACTATGCAGTTTATCTGCCGTTTTCTTTCTACATTTCAAACTACATGATTATGACTTAAGTATTGCACAAGTAATTGCTGAATTATTATCAGAAAAATATTTGACTGGGAAAACATAGAGTTTTTACATGGGGGAAAGTGATAATAACTGATGGATAGACCACGTGCAACATTGTTTGCAAGAGAGAAACACCTCTAATAAGTTGGGTAAACCTCCCAACGTGAAAATATGGAAGGCCACGGAGGAGAACCTCATGGGAGGAGTTGCAACCTGCATCACTGGAGAGAGTGCCCACATCTAAGATCCACTACATAAATGGAGTATTTTCAGTAATGATGTGGTTTATTGGGTTTTTCATACCATCTTTGGTTTAGTAGCAGAGAAAGAGACCCAGAGAAGCAAGTGAATTGCCGAAAGTCACATAGTGGGAAAGCTAAAATTAGAGACTTTTGAAGAGTCTTCTTTCAGGGTTCTTTAATTAAAGGCAATGAAACAAACAAAACATTCCTTGAACAAAGCTGATCTATGCATCTGAAGATAATCAACCTTGCAGCAAATTCTGTGCAGACAAGTACGTAATAGTTTATATTATACATATATTACACAGTTTACATATTTATGTACTATAACCTACAATGCAGGTTAATATTCCCATCTATTCTGTGTGCCATATATCATACATCACATCATGCAATAAATGTTCATTATATAATTCCTCATAGAATGTATATGAGAGGTGGTGTCATATGCTAGCCACAGGGGCAGGAAAACCTACGTTCAAACCCAACTTCTGACACATCTAATTTGCGTGACCCCCAGCAAGTTATTTAACCTTTGGTTTCTCTAGGCATCCCTCTAATCTTAAAAATTGCGGAGCATTGCTAGAAGTTTCTGCATCTGGGAGTTATCTATAAAAAGGAAATCACATACTCAATCTCTTTCTCTGTGTGTGGGTGTGCATGCACATAATACATACATGTGTTTATAAAAAGAACCCGTATTGACATATAATAATAAAAATAAATTATATTTAGTTTAAGTGTAGGAAAAAACACATATGAAGAAATAATAGCATTGAAAATAAATACATTTATTTTAAATTAATTTTTGTTTAAATCCAGTTTCAATCTGGTCTCTTTGCAACTTCTATCATCCCTGGTTCTGCCCTCTGAGACCAAAGAGGTCTCATTCCCTCTCCCCTGTCAATACTTGAAGATAGTTCTCAAATTCACCCTAACTCTTCTCTCCAGACTAAACCACTCTGGTTCCTTCAAACAATCCTCATATAAAGCGGATTGAAGACAATGTACGTATGTCTACCTAAAATGTATTGTATGTACCAAGGCACAAAATAGTGTTTCAAAACATCTGTCTATATAATGTTTTATTTTCAAAAAACGTATTTGTCAAGCGTACCTGTTAACTTAAAAAAAACTTTATTAAGCTTTCATTTCTTTAGTTTCATGAAAAAAGCAATGTCTTTTATGATTGCATATTCAATAAAAAAATAAAATTCTCTGGGTGTATGCCTTAATAAAATATACTCTCTATAGTGAAGGCCCTTACCAACCTGATTGCCCTCCTCTGTAAACTCTCTGGCAGTTCAAAGTCCTTCTTGAACTGTGTGATGCCTGGGACTAAAAACAATAAATCAGATGGAGTTTAGTCAGAGCAGAGTAGAGTGGAATTTGTCAATTTGTCTCATTTCTCAATAAGGTTAAAGAACCTGGTGCAGCACACACACACACACACACACACAAACACACACACACACACTCACACTCACACACGTGCCCGTGCGCATGTGCCTGCACACACACACAACTGAATTTTGTTTCAACACTGCTTCCAGAGGTCCAAAAGAATAACTTTATTAAATGTTCTCCATGTTGATAGAGATGCACTACTGATGACAATATATTTGGAAAATGTCATTTAACTTACAATATAATTGAAGCTGAGGTAGGGTTAGGTTTTTTATGATTTTTTTTCCTATAAAAAAGGTGCTGATATTCAGTAGTGGGGCTTATTAATTAAAATTTTTTATTTTGAATCATTCTAGAAAAGGACTAGTGCCTAAGCCTTTTTATATTCTAATGGGGAGAGAGAGGGAGGAGAGAATTCTTGATTGAGAAAAAAGATAATAAGAAGCTTTTTGAGCAAGAAAGATAACTACATTTAGATAATTAAAAATGAACCAGAAATTATTTTATTTTTCAGGTATATACAAGTGTTTAGAATAGCAAGGATTTGACAAAAAAGGTATTTTGGATTTATATCTAATCCTATAATTTGAAAAATATTGTTAATTCCATACAAGAGTAGAAGAGATTTGGAGAAGTCTGTAAAGACAATTTGTTCTTCACCAAGAATTGCATACCTCTACAAAACTCTCCAATGATACTACTACTACTACTACTACTACTACTACTACTACTACTAGTTAGCATTTCGTTAGCACTTTAAGCTTTATAAAAAAGTTTCCATGTATTATTTCCTTTGGTCTTTATATCTTAGTCAGAAGGCTGAGTTCTCCCTGTTATAGACTACAGAATATAAGCATTCTTTTACTCATGCTATTTATGATAATTATTTGCCTTTTGAAATCCTACTTGGCAAGCAAAGATGGCAGAATATAGGCAGGGACTCATTTGACCTCTCCCAAATTCCCTCCCAAACAACTTTAAAATGAGTCCTCAAAACAAAATCGGGGCAAGGGACACAACTAAGAAAAGAATTTTCTAAGAAAAGAATTTTCCAGGCCAAGATAACTTAGAAGATTGGCAGGAAATCTTTGTCTCACTGGTGTGAGAATGGAGTGCAGTCCAGTAAAGGCCACAGCCCTGGCAAGTCAGTAGCAGGCCCTGGGGGTTGTTGGATTAGTAGCTGCACCTTCTGAAGCTCTTAGTCCATAGATAATGTGGGGGTTGGATGGCTGACTAGGAGAAAATTACAAGGGCCCTTTACTGGCCCTCGGTGTAGGACTGTGTTGCATTGCCCATGTGAGGGTCTTACCCTAATGGTGAGAAAGAGCATTAACATACTTGAATGTGTGATGGCAGGAAGCATAATCACAATTCCATGGTGGAAAAGATTGCTTGTGGTTGTTCACAGTTCAGGAGAGCAGGGACCATATCACTCCTCAGATCATAATACCTTAGAAGAACCGAAAACTAATTCCCAGAACTAGCTCTGAAAACAGCTGCACAAAAATCCTGAAGATTGGGATGGCACCCCCTCCACCCCAGGAACAAAGTCCAAAATTAACTAAAAATGAAGAAATAAACTGGGAAAATGAGCAAAAAAGAACAAAAAGGAACTAGACTATATCGTTACTATGGTGGCAGGGAATATCAAAACCTGAATTCAGAAAAAAGATAACAAAAATCAAAATAGCTATGTCTAAATTAGCCTCAAAGAAAAATGTGAATTGGTCTCAGGTTCAAAAAGAATTCCTATGAGAGCTCAAAAAAGGATTTCAAAAATCAAATAAGAGAGTTAGGGGGGAAATTGTGAAAAAAAATGAGAGTGATGCAAGAAAATCATGAAAAAAGGAGTCAACAGCTTGTAAGAGAGGCAAGAAAACAACAACAAACTAAAGAAAATAACAGTTTAAAAAACAAAGAATTGACAGGCCAAATGTTAAAGGAAGCACAGAAATTCACTAAAAGAACTCCTTAAAAAGCAAAACTGGCCAGATGGAAAAAGATGTACAAAAATTCAATGAAGAGAAGAACTCCTTTAAAAGCAAATTGACTGAACAGAAAAAAAGGTGCAAACATTTAATGACGTATAGAATTCCTTAAAAAGAAAGTGACCAAACAGAAAAGAAGGCACCAAAGTTCACTGAAGAAAATAATGCCTCAGAAATTAGAATTGCAAGTGGAAGCCAATGACACTGTAAGGCATAAAGAAACAAAGGTCAAAATGAGAAAAAAGATGAAAATGTGCAATATCTCATCAGAAAAAAAAAAACTGACCTGGAAAATAGATTGAGGAGAGATGATTTAAGAATTATTAGACTACCTGAAAGCCATGATCCAAAAAAGAATCTATTCATCACATTTCAAGAAATTATCAAAGAAAACTGTCCTGATATCCTAGAACCAGAGGGCAAAAATAGAAATGGAAAGAATCCACGCATCACCTCCTGAAAGAAATGAAAACTTCTAGGAATATTATAGTCAAATCCCAGAGTTCCTAGGTCAAGGAGAAAATATTGCAACCAGTTAGCTAGAAAGAATTCAAATATTGTGGAGCCAGAACCAAGATAACACAAGATTTAGCAGCTTCTACATTAAAAGATTGGAGGGCTTGGAATAAGCGCCTTTGAGAAGGTGAAGGAGCCAGGGTTACAACCCAGAATAACCAGCCCAGAAAAAAATTAGTATAATCATTCAAAGAAAAATAGATGTTTAATGAAACAGAGGATTTTCAAGAATTCCTGAAGAAAGTACATGAGCTGACTAAAATATTTGACTTTCAATTACAATACTCAAGAGAAGAATGAAAAAGTAAAAACAAAAGAAAAGTCGTAAGAGATTCAGTAAGGTCAAACTGTTTATATTCATTATGGGAAGATGATACTTGTAACTCCATCATTATTAATTAGAAAGAGTATACATACATATACAGAGGGCATGGGTGTGAACTATGATGAGATTTTCTAAAAAATAAAATTAAATGATGAGAAAGAGGAAGCAGTGGGAGAAGTGGGAATGGAGAAATAGAATGGGATAAATTATCTAGGATAAATAGGAGAAAAAATAGAATGTAGGAAAATACACAGTAATCTTAACTGTAAACAATTATTATAGGAAGTTTCTTTGGCAAAGGCCTCATTTCTCAAATATATACAGAACTGAGTCATATTTGTAAGACTATAAATTATTCCCCAGTTGATAAATGGTCAATGGATATAAATGGATATCTGTTTCAGATAAAGAAATCAAAAGTATAGTTATATGAAAAATGTTCCAAATCACTATTAACTAGAGAAATGCAAATTAAAATTCCTCACAACTGTTAGATTGGCAAATATGACAGAAAAGGAAAATGGCAAATATTGGAGGGAATGGATGAAAATTGGGAAACTAAAGCATTGTTGGTGGAATTGAGAATTGATCCAACTGTTCTAGAGAACAATTGCAGCTATGCCCAAAGGGCTATAGAACAATGCATACCTTGACCCAGCAATACTATTACTAGGTGTATAATCCAAAGAAATTTTTAAAAATATTTTTTAAAAAATGGAAAAAGAACAATATGTATAAAAATATGAAAAGGAGCTCTTTTTGTGGTAGCAAAGGATTGGAAATTGAAGGAATGACCATTAATTGGGGAATGACTGGAAACATTATTATTCTATAAGACAATATAAGCAGGATGATTTCAGAAAAAAACATGGAAAGACTTACATGAACTAATGCAAAGTGAAGTGAGCAGAATAAAGAGAGCAGTGTACACAGGTAAAGCAATATTTTATAATGATCGATTGTAAATAACGACTATTCTCAGTAATGCAATGATGCAAGACAATTCCAAAGGGTTTATGATGAAAAATACTTTCTAACTCCAGAGAAAAACTTATCGAGTCTGAATGTATATCAAAGCATACTTTAAAAATTTTTCTTTAGCTTTCTTGCTTTTTCTTTTTGTCTGTGTTTTCTTTCCCAACCTAATATGAAAATATGTTTTGCATGACTGCACATGTAAATATCAAATTGCTTTGCTCCTCAATAGTAGGAGAGGAGAGGAGGAGATTTGGAATTCAAAAATAAAAAAAAGATGGATGTTAAAATTTTTTAAGTGTAATTGGAAAAAAATAAAGAACAAAAAAGATAGAAAGTTGACCTGCTCTTCCAACCCGCCTCAAAATTCTGTCTCCTCTTTTCCTAATGTGAGGAATTATAATTTCAGGTCTCTTGTAATATGGGTTATAACCATATTCTATTTTGCATTTAGCTGCTTCTGTAAATCTTTTTGATGATGACCTTGTTTCTCAGACTTCCTATAGCACTTTATTTTATGTCTCTAACATGCATCTTAAATCCTGTGTATTATAGTGGTAAACTCCGGCTAGTCAGGGATTGTGTCTTTCTAAAAACTTTCTCTTCCCTAGCGTCCGATCACTAGGTAGCTGTCACTAGACCTGGAGTCAGGAAGGCCTGAGTTAAAATCTAGATTCAGACATTTTCTAAATGTGTGACTCTCAAGTCACTTAATCTCTGTCTGTTTCAGCTTCCTCAACTGTGAAATGGAGATAATAAAAGTACTTAAATACCAGGGTTTTTGTGAGAACCCAATGAGATAATATGTATATTATTATGCTTGGCATATGATAAGCATTTAATAAATATGTGTTCCTTCCCCTAGTGCTCTATTAACAGTAAGAGCTTAACATATGTTTTTACTATTTTATTATGCCATATTAAGGTCAGGGAGGAAAAAATGGAGTTTTGGGGAAGGAGTGCTCACAAAGAGAGCTATATTTAGAGCTGAAGAAGCTTAGTTCAAATCCCTGCTTGGTCTCTTACTACCACTGTAATCTCGGTCAGATCACTTGACCCCTCCGATGTCTAATTTCCTCACTTGTAATGGTAGGAAGTTCGTTGGAAAACCTTTGCACTCCCTCCTTGAGTTAACCCCATGATATCATCCCCTGTCTTCATCTTCATGTCCTTTGCAAGGCCCGGACAGTGTCTAGTAGAGATACCCAGTGAATTGTTGTGAAAAAAGGAAATATCTCAACTAAATGACCAATATTGCAATTTGTCTGATTTGACTCAATTTTTCTTCAATCCTTAGAAGGGACTGTATAATGTTTATTTATTTATTTATTTTAGTCTTGAAATTTTCTCTTTAGCATTCTTTAGAATAGGTTGTAACACTTACCTAATAGATTCAATTTTACCGGTCCCATGGTCATTCTTTTTTATGACACTTATGTTGGACATAGTAGAATCAAAGATAATAGACTTAGGGATTCAAAAGTCCTTTAGTCCAGTCTCCTCGTTTAACAGATGAGTAAATTGAGGCTTAAAGAGTTTTGATAACTTGTCCAAGGTTACACAGATAGTAAGACCCAAAGATGGGATGTAAACATAGTTCCTGTGATTCCAGATTCATGACAATTTTTTTTTTTTAATAAGAGATGATGCTAACTAGACTACAGTTGGGGAAGCTGCAGCAACTAGGCCACATGTAACCTCTAGGCTGCAAGTTCCCTACCCCTGAATTAGATGCATAATGGCCTCATACACTTGAACAAAGATGGCATGGAGACTTTGAACTAAACAGACACTTAAGTTTATTGTTCAATCATTTCAGGCCTGTTCAGCTCTCTATAATCCAGTTTGGTGTTTTATTGGCATAAATACTGGAGTGAGTTGTCATTTCCTTCTCCAGCTCATTTTACAGATCAGTAAACCGAGGAAAACATGATTAAGTGACTTGCCCAGGGTCACACAGCTAGTAAGTGTCTGAAGTCATATTTGAACTCTATGCCCAGCACTACATCCACTGTACCACCTGGATACCCACACTTAAGGTTAGGAAGTAATTAACAGTAATAGGTATAGCATTTGTACTTAAATATCTCAACGTTTGTGGGGAGCTATTACGTTCAGTAGTCATAATAGCTTTTTGAGGTATGTGTTATTATTATACTCATTTAACAGATTAGAAAACTGAGACCAAGAAAAGTTTAATTACTTCCCAAAGGTTACATGGCTAGTAAAAGTGTGAGGCAGGATTTGAATACAGATTCTCTTGATTCCAAGTCCAGCCTGTGTTACCTAGCTGCCTTACTTTCCATGAAATTGACGGATAGTTTTTACTATCTACAAATATTATCCACTTCACAGTTTTTATTTTAAAACACATGAAAAGGTGAAAACTAATGTACAAAAGTGTGAATTTCCCTGGGACATAAGACACCTCTCTAAGTATATAATATGTCATAGTAGCCAACTAAGACTAATCTCTAGCAGGCTAAGGATTCTGTCCAACTTTGTAGCTCTCCTAGAGTCTCCCAGTGTGTTCTTCAAACATAATGCATGAGATAAATGTTAATTAAAAAAAGACTATTATATAGCATATGTAGGCAATCATAAACATTTTCCTTTTTGGATTAAATTTAATGTAAACAAAATTAAGATTCCTTGCCTTTTGTTTATTATGACTTATTTGTTATTATAATTATTAACTCAAATTTCTCTGCTAATTTCATATAGATCTTTCTTTTTTTTTTTTTTTGCTTTGAATGCTATCAAGCAGTGTTTGGAAACACCATTTATAATAAACGTTCACACCTAGAACTCAGTGCTACTACATATTATATTTATGTGTGTGTGTACATGTACATTTGTGTGTGTGCATGTGCGTGTGTGTGTGCATATGCCCAGCATACACTTTTGAGGTGGATGATAGATTCCCAAACTGTATTCTTCAGGACTGTTAGGATCTATGTGTTCTAAATAGGGACTCTGAGAAAATAGTGATGCTGAGGATATTTTCACTGTTAAAATATGAAATTCAATTTTATGAATGCATCAGAAAACCCCCTTAGAAGTGTCATATGAGAGTTTAACATTCTCTCTGACAACAGGAGAGGGACCACACGTATTGGATGAAACAAATACATTTACTGTACTAATGAGTGGATTCAAGTCACCACAGGCAAGAGGCAGCTATAAGTCTCATCTTAGAACCTGAGCTCTCTTCTTTTGGATGCTGTGCCTCGAGGCTCCCATTCCTACCCTGAGGGCATAAGGGTCAGTTACATCTTTGGTAAATCTTGGGGTATGTGTTTTTACTCTGGCTTGACCTCTCCAGACAAGCTGGCTTGCTTCTTTCATACCCAGGAATAATTGACCTCCATAGAAGGTCGAAGGGGCAGCTTAGTCGGTGCCATAGTACATAGAGCACCAGGTCGGGAGTCAGGGTGACTCATCTTCCCAAGTTCAAATGCAGCTTCAGACACTTACTAGCACTTTGACCCTGGGCAAATCATTTAATTCTGTTTACCTCAGTTCCTCATCTGTAAAATAAGCTAGAGAAGGAAATGGTGAATCACTCCAGTATCTTTGCTAAGAAAACCGCAAATGGAGTTGGACATAATTGAAACAGCAGAACAACAAAAAGGGGACCAAGACAGAACTTCGGTTCCCTGTTGAGCAACTTCTGTAGAAAACTTTTCTTTTGCTTACATTTGCTATCTCAGATCATTGCTGACAAAGAGCCGTGTCATAGCGCATGTATGTGACAGACATAGATCATCCCCCAGATAAACTGTAAGCTCCTTGAAGGCAGGGACTATTTCATTTTTGGGTTTTTGTCCCCGGCACCTAACACAGGGCCAGGGAAACTGGGAGGTACTTATTAGATCCTCCTTAACTGATAAATAGAACAAGCAGGCAGTGCCATTTACAAGATGAACAGACCATCCTTACAATTTTACCAGAGCATGCCAGTTTTTCAGTATGAAAAGAGACTCAGTTTCATAGGATCCAAGATTTAGAACTAAAAGAAACCCAGAGCTCATCCAGCCTAGTGATGGCAAGCTCAAAAATGAAGGCTACTATGCTATGAATAAGGGTTCCTGTGGGCTACCCATTGACTTAGAAAGCCAAATATTAATATTATCTAAGTTATAATTGCATTTTAATTCATTTTATTATTTCCAACTATATTTAAATCTGCTTGCTTCCTGCAGCAGTCCAAAGTATTGGCTATAGACCTACCGCTGAAATTGTCTAACTCCAATACTTTACAGATAATGAAACTGATGCTCACACAAGGTTAAGTAAGTTGCACAAGGTCACATATGTAGCATGTGGTAAGACTAGAATTATAGGATGAGCAGGGTACTCACGGAAAAAACCTGGAAAGATTTGCATGGACTGATACAAAGTGAAATGTTTGGTGTACAAAGTAACAGCAATAGCATAACATGATCAGCTATGAATGGCTTGGCTATTTTCAGCAATAAAATGGTGCAAGACAACTCTGAAGGACTCATGAAAAAAAAATGCTTTCCATCCCCAGACGAAGAACTGACGGTGTCTGAATATGGATGGGAGCAAACTTTTTTCACTTTATTTTTCATAAGTTTTTTTTGTCTATGTTTTCTTTCACAACATGATTAATATGGAAATATGTTTTGCATGACTACACATGTATAATCCATATCAAATTGCTTCCCTTCTCAATTAAGGGGGCATGGAGGGAGGAAGAGAGAGAATTTGGAACTCAAAGTTTTAAAATTGAATGTTAAAAGTTGTTTTTACATGTAATTAGGGAAAAATAAAATACTAAAAATTTTTAAAAAAGAATAATAAAAGTCTAGAATTCTAAACCCAGTTCATTTTAAGCCAAACCAGAATTATTTCCACCATACCACAGTGCCTAAATTCCCTGTATTTTACTAAATGATAATAATAATAATAATAATAAAAACTTCCCAGAACTACTTTTATCCTGAAGTGTTTCAGCCCCATCCAAACCTTAGTCCAGTCTTTATAAGTTCTGTTCCTCTGCATCAAGCTCTAAAATGTTCTACAGCTAAATTATTTTAGTATATTCTGAACTCGAGAATTTACAAGGGGGAATGAATAGAGGTGAGAATGTGATGGACAGTGATTTGGTTCCTATTTCATCTAACCTTATAGAGTGAGATAGTCAAAGTTCTACCAGCCAACTTACAAGCCATTCAGTTTTACTTGGAGTTCTTGGGTGAATTTTGATATTTTTGAATACAAGAGACTGGAAGGATCATAGTTTTTGTGAGGGAAAGAAATTGGATTATGAGAACTTTGAGAAGAAATTCTCAACACTGCACCTATCCAACAACTATTTATTTGTGTCTCCTTCCATGTGCATATTAACTCCCTCTTCCTTTGCCCTTCTTATACAGTTTTCTCTCCCATCACCCACCTTCCCTAGTGCATGCTGCAGGCACTGTGATCTGCTGTATTTGGGGAATTATTAATGTCTAAAGAAAACTTTGGCTTTCGAGGTCTCTGCTGAAAGATCACCTCCCCATCAGTAGTATATCACAGAGCACTCAATTTATCAGACTTCAGCTGAAGAGACCCTGCTGGGGCTTGAACCTATGGCTCCAGGGAGTCTAGGTATCCCACCACTGATGTTTGACTGCCTCCAGCCAAAAAAGATTAGTGTCATCAAAAATAGATTAGTGAGTCATTAGAAAAATTAAAGTAAGCCCTTTGTTCTAAAATATTTGTCAAGGAAGCAAATAAATTAGCCTTCATTTTAGATTAATTACCTTGTAAATTAGGATTTGAGGTAAATGTTTTTTAGGAATAAAAAAAATTTTGGAATATGCAGAAGTGTGATTGGTCAGATTAGAGGTGGAGAACCTGTGACCTTGAGGCCACATGTGTCCTTCCAGGTCCTCAAGTGTGGCCCTTTGACTGGATCCAAACTTCATAGAACTAACCTCTGGGTTAGACACTAACATTTAAATTATATTTTTATTTATTTGCTTTTTTGGAGGGCAATTGGGGTTAAGTGACTTGCCCAAAGTCACATGGCTAGTAAATGTGTCAAGTGTCTGAGGCCAGATTTGAACTCAGGTCCTACTGACTACAGGGCAGGTGCTCTATTCACTGTGCCACCTAGAAGCACCCGTGACATTTTAAGAGGCTCAGATGAGTGCTATTTGAAATTTTCCTTCTTAACTTTCTATCAGTGAAGAATTTCTTAAACCAACTTTCAGTTTTAAGTGGCACTGTGTAGACACAAGTCCACTTTGATATGTGAGTGTTTCAATGGAGAGCTTGGGGAATTTTGGATTGACTTTCATTCTTAGTGACTCTCCCTATGGGCCCTAGAGCTTACATAATGAGTTCCCCAGTGATGATCAGGAGACAGATTTCTTCCTTCCTTTTCTGGAGTCACCACTCAAGCAGAGCATATGCTGGGTTTGACCTTAAGCACCATATTTGGTAGGCAGTATCTTACAGAGGAAAGAGACCAAGCTTTAGATTCTGAGGAACTTGGAGCAAATCCTGCTCCTGATGCTTCTATTTGTGTGACCACGAGGAAAGTCATTTATTTCCCCAGTCCTCAGTTTTCTTTCCTGTAAAATGATGGATGTTAGACTGGATGGACTCTGAAGTCCCTTTTATTTCTAGCTCAATGATTCTTTAATAGTAAGGAAAGTCTATTCTACTTTCATATAATTTTCCTTTTCTGGAAAGTAATATTGTTGGAATAAAAAAAATATTTTCCTTGCTTACTCTTCTTCAGAGTCATCCTTTGAAACAAAGAATGAGGTGGGAGAGGGGGAAGAGAAAAGGAGAAAGGGAGAGAGGGAGGGAGGGAAAAGAAGAAGGTAGGAAGAGGGGGAGAGGGAGGGAGTGAGACAGAAGGAGATGGGGAGAGAGGGGAGAGTGACAAGGGAGGGAGGGATGGGGAGAGAAAGCGAGAAAAAGAGAGGAGAGAGAGAGAGAGAGAGAGAGAGAGAGAGAGAGAGAGAGAGAGAGAGAGAGAGAGAGAGAGAGAGAGATTTGGAGGTAGGGACTCCTAATAAAGGGAGTGGCCATCTCAGTCAAGACTGGTCCAGCCACTGTTTAATTACCCATACTGGAAGAGAGTTCTTTCTTAGGTCTAACTGAATTAATAATAGCTGACATTTACATAACACTTTACTGACATTAACTCATTTGGTCTTTACAACTCCCCTGCAAGTTGGGTAGAGCAGGTATTTTCGTTCTCATTTTAGAGATCTGCCCTGGGTCACATAGCAACAGCAGGGCTTGACTTGAACCAAGATCTTCTGACCAAATCCAAGGGTCTTTACATTCATTATGTTCCAGTTGCTTCTCCATTTCTGGTTGTGCTTTGTTCTTGCAGAGAGGGAGAACAACTGTGTACTGTCCTCCTCATAATACCCCTTTATATGATCGAAGACCCCTTATTAAGTAACCTCTCAGTCTTCCTTCTTGCTAAGCAAAAGGACCTCAATTCCTTTAACTTTAATTCTAGGGTATATTTACCATCTAGTTAATCATTGAGTCTCTCAGAGTCTGCTCTAATTAAACCACATCCCTTTTAAAATGTAGAGACAAGAACTGGACTCAATTTTTTAATGAGAACCAGACCAGTGCTGAATATAGGCGTCCCTCAATATACAAAACAATTGCATTCCTAGGTGTAGGGGCAAACCTGTGTACTCCTGCCATACCACAGGTGGACAATCCTCCTTGACTTCCTTTTCTAGATATGTCAGCAGGTCTCAGACCAGGAACCAAAGGATGTAACGGAAGGATGGTGGCGTCTGGAAGGAAGGGTGGGACTCATTTTCTCATACTGTCTCTTACTGATATTCTACATCAAGGCTCCGACACCATGGATAGTGAAAGGAAGCAAGGCTGTCATATGAGACACAGTGTCACACTTGGGAATCTGGGAAAGATGGTGAGGTGGGGGGAGGGGTTTCAAACCCTACCCTTGACACTCACTTTAATTCTCCAAGCCCTTGTTTTCTTAGTTGTTAACCTGGAATAGTACAAGCACCTACCACTTAGGGTTCTTGTGGGGATGAAAACCTATATTTAAAGTGCTTTGCAAATCTTAAAGTATGCTATATACAATTTATGTAATTAAAATATTGATGACGGTGATAACAATATTCTAGAGATGATTGTTTTCACATGCAATTGTATTAAACCTACTCAAATAGGGCATTATGAGTCCCTTTAATGACTCAAAATTGCGAGTTTCTTGAAAAAAACAAAAAAGGATGGCATCTAAAGCATTGCTCTAACTCTGGTGCTGTCACAGTACAGCCTTGTTCTAAGTCAGCATAAAGAGCAGGCTGTTATATAGCCTGTTGTGGCTGCAGATTGGGGAAAGAATTCACTGAAGGCGAGATGCTTTACTGTTTTTAACAGTGAAGGAGAGAGAAAAAGAACCTATCTTTCCTGAATGGTTTGCTTTTTTTAAAACAATGACTCTACATACTGAAATGTAATATATGGCCCATCTTTGGAAACAGGTTCCATTAGACCATTCCAAACTCCTAGGTTTGTTGGATAGAGATAAGCAGGATAAGTAAAGGCTAACTCAGATGGGGACCACTTTTGCTCTCTGGCTCCTGCTGACTTTTTTAGTCTTATTCCTCCTCACTTCCCTGGACACATGTATCTTCCAGCCAAACTGGCCTTCCTCCTGTTTCCCTGAACTTGGTATTCCATCTCCTGCCTCCAAGGTTTGAGTAGGCCATCCCCCTTGTCTGGCATGCACTACACAATCATGTCACTCCCCAGCCCAGCTAAATGTTTCCTTCATGTCTTGGCGAAGGATCCCTTTTCTGCAGGAGGTCTTTCCCCGTTCTCCTTAAATTTAATACCATTGCTCCAAGATTCCCTTCCCCTCCTTTATCCTGCATGTCTTGTGTGACATAGATATTGGTATGTTATGTCCCACATTGGGTTATGGGCTCCTTGAGAACAGAGATTGTTTGTAACCTCAGCTCTTAACATGACGTCTGACACATAGTAGGCTCTTGATAAATTCTAGTTGTCTGACTTGTAATAAATCTTCAGGGGTTCCCTACTGTTTATGGGGTAAAATATAAACTCTTCAACCTCCCATCTAAAAACCCTTGGCAATTTGGCTCCTATCTTTTTTTTTAGACATCTTATATTCTCCCCTTTGTGCCATCTGCATCCTGCCCAAATGAACCTATTTGCTGGTCTCCAAAATCAATATGCCATCTCCCATTTATATGGCTCCTTAGGGGCCAGGATCCCTTTGAGTTGCTTCCTCTTTTGGATGTCTTGATTTTGTATGACCTTCTATGGGAAATCATTCTAGATTTCCCTAGATTAAGGATTCTTGACTTGGAGTCTGTGAAATATACACACACAGGCACACACATACTATATTATATGTAATTAAATTTTTGATTCTGTTATAAAGTTATCCACATTTGGATAACTTTTTGATGTTTTTTGGGGTGAATTACCCCATATATTCTGTGCTATGCATTTAAAAACATTCTTTTGAGAAGGGGTCAATAGGCTTCACCAGCCTGCCCAAGGGGCCAAGGACACAAAAAATGTGAAGTCTTATACTCCATGGTGAGCTCTCTCCCTCCACAAGCTATTATTTATTTGTTAGCTATTTTGGATCTTAGTTTTATTTCCCTTCTCACTCCAACAGAATGGTAACTCTTCAGTCTGACATTTTTATTTTGTCATTGTAGGCAAAGACGGTTTAGAGATGCCACTAAGGACATATGCACAGGGAATAGAGTTGGTTTTGTATTCAGGGAGAATTGAGTTCAAATTTGACCCCAGAAACTTATTATTGATGTGACCCTGGTCAAGTAACCTATCCTATTTTTCCTCAGTTTCTTCAGCTATAAAATGGGTGTGATAATACAATCCCATAACCACTAGGATTGTTGCAAGGATCATAGGATGTAACACTGATAAACTTTGTTGAAGGTCTTGCCTAGCATCTCATGTGTTCGTTGTGAAAGACTTTTGAGGCTTTTTCTGCATCTGGATAGCATTGATTGGCCCATTTAAATATATGGAAGGAGTTGGTTTCTGTATATGGGCCATGACATAAAATATGCCTGTAAATGAATGCAACATAAATATATACAAAAAAGAAATAAATACAAAGAAAAGTGTATAAAAACATATACTTGGAATTACTCCTACACATGAGTCATAATAATGTATCAGCATCTCTTCTTTAAGTCTAAACTGTGATCATACCCTAAATATTTGGAATATTCACAAGAAAATATAATCACAGAATCACCAAATTTTTCAGGGGCCATCTGGTCCAACCCTCATACTTGAACAAGGACTGTGCTCTATCAGCCAAGAAGGGGTCACCCTGCTTTTGCATGAATATCAGCATTGAGGGGGAATGAATTAACTCCTTTTCCATTTCTAGACTGATCTCATTGTTAGAAAGTTTTTTTTCTTTCAACATCAGGAAAATTGTCCTTTTTGCAATTTCTGACTGTCCCTGGTTTTCTCTCCCTTGTCGGTGTGTTAACCTTTTAACGACTTGCAATTAGCCCTCATGTCCTCTTGGGTCTTCTTTTTCCACACTAAACATTCCTACTTTCTTTAACCTATTCCCCAAATTCGAAGTTTGTCATCATTCTTGCTCTCCTTTGGGCATTCTCTAATTTATCAGTCCTTCCTAAGACATGGTCCCCAGATCTGAGTAGCACATACCAGATGGGGCCTGACCAGGGCATGATACAGCAAGACCATCACCTCCTTACTCCTGGACATTGCATAGCCCAAGATCCCATTGGCCACCATATCACCCTGCTGACTCATAGTAAGTTCATAGTCCATTTGAGTTTGTCCACAAGCACCCAGTGTTGTTTCTTCCTACATATCCCAGCCCCATTTCCTAAGAATTGAGCAACTTTGTTCCTGATGGAAAACTTTGGTAAGGCAGCTCATGGCTGCTTGCTTCCCTATACTGCTTCTAAATAAAGCCAATGGTGGTGGAGGTGGTGACGGTGAGTCATAAACACTCTGTCATTGTAACATGTCAAATATGTCCAAAAGAAACATATTTTTATATTGCAGATTATTTTATTATTAGTTTAAGAAGGTGCATTGAGCTCCCAGCAAAGCCATGAGGAGGAATTATGCACTTAAGCATTGCTAGCTCTGATGTGCAATGCCTCACAGACATCCAACATGCTGAGGCAAACAAAAGAATTCCCAGGGCTCCTCTACTGCAGGACTTATTTCATACTGGATCAATTATGCAAATTAAGGTTGGAAGATAGCTCCTTGTTTTAGTAAAGCCTGATTGCTTCGGTGCTCACAATCTCAACTCAGTGTTACTGGAAGGGGCAAATCTAGGCAGTTTTGTGAGTCACCTGCTTATGCCTGGAAAGGGTGCTCTTTACAGTGGGGCAGGGGAGGGGAAGCTTGCATTTTTCCATCATTACTATTCATGTACATTTTACATGACTAAATATTTTCCTTTTAATGATCCAAAGGAAAAATGTTTACATGGGTGTTTTTGCTTTTTTGAAAAACAAATACATAAAATGTAAGGTGGAAGGGTAGAGTAAAAACCACGCTACTATATCTTAGTTCTGGTTCCTTAACCAGTTAGAAACTCATCTCAATAAATCAATTAATCAAGACAACTTAGACTAAGTGTGAAAAGTCTTTGAGAGCCATTGGATAAAGTGAAATGATGCCAGATAAGAGATTTTTTCCAATTGGCTGGGGAATTTCATTGTACCATCTGGATTTTGGATCCTGCTACAATGGTAAAGACTTATAGAACTTGGAATGTATGACTTTCTAACACACCTTTGATGAGCAAATGTAGAACTGAGCTGTGGCAGAAAAGAGAGATGTTGAAGAGGGTTATTGAATTTACAGGCATCTTGGAAAAGGACACCCAGGAGAAGTCCCAAGAAAAGGCTGGCTGTCTTCCGAACTTCTCCTGGTGCCTGTCTATTAAAAGACACTATAAAGCGATCTGATATTTTATTACCCAAATGTTTCTAATAAATTTAATTTTGCCTCAATCACAGAGAGACCAGAAGTAACTAGACCTGGATCTCTATATAAAACAATATATTGAGCCCAACCTCTGACAAAATTTTGGAACTTTTTATAACTGGGGGCTCAGAGCATTTGTGACTGAATTCAAAACTTTTCATCTAAACTAAACTTTCTAAAGCTGCAAAAGAAGGAACCATGTGTTGACTTTGGTGGGGTGAGGCATTAGGCCTCATTTTAAGTGAGCTAATTATTATAGCAGGACTAAT
>CM053599.1:28281667-28298305 GCA_028646575.1 Pseudocheirus occidentalis | reverse complement strand
AGAGAGAGAGAGAGAGAGAGAGAGAGAGAGAGAGAGTCTGAAGGGGAGAGAGAGACAGAGAGACAGACAGAGACAGAGACACAGAGACAGAGACAGAGAGACAGAGAAGAAAAGAGAGAGAAGGGAAGAGGTGACCAAGAGGGAAAGGAGTGGGGGGAAGAGAGAAATCTGAGCCTTCATGTCAGGCTCCTTTAGTACCCTCAACAGTACCTGCAAAAAACCATCCCAGATTATTTTTTTTTTTACTTTTCTTCTTTCTTTTCTCCCTTGTTTCCTTATCTAAAAGGAAGAAACTCTGAAATGCATTACTGCCTCATAGGGATGTGGGAATTAATTTAGGTTTACAAGCTTTTTCTGAAGGTGAAAAGTGCTTTAGGTAAGTGCTGACTATTGCCTTCAAAACGACCCTATATTTTATCAAATATAATGGAGTCAATTATTAAAACAATGCAGACTAAAATTTGTCTACAGCTGAATAAAGTGAAAGGAGTTCAAATACAAACCTTTTAGATGTGTGTGTTTTATAGTGCTCCTAAAACACATGCCATCTATAATCACAATAGTTGAATTTTCCTGAAAGTTCCTGCAAAATGCGAAAGTCACTTATGCAAGAAGAATTTGTATTGCATTTGTGAAAGCCAAATTACAATAACTGACAAAACATGAAAGTTTCATCGTAGTGGATTAGAATGCTCACAAGGAACTCAGAGGAATTCAGCGTTATTCAACATTTCCGCTAACATTCTCTTAAAGTCTCTTTGGGGAGTAGATTTGCCTCTGCACTCTGTAGGAAACCCATACACATAAAAAGGTTAGATTAGAGACACGTAGTAAATAATATAACAAACAGTTTCTGTCATGTTAAACTACACTCAGTTTAGAGCAGTCAGCCAAGCAAATATGAACTCTTCATGGCCCTGTGTGGCCAGCCACTTGGTCACCAGCACCTTGGGAATGCTCCCTCATGGCTCCTATAATTCTTCCTTTGCTGAAGCATCCCCGTTAGACACACTAAAGAACTGATTATTTTAAGATGATAAGGTTTCCCTAGCCAAACATAAATAACATGTTAAAATTTCCTCCACCCTTTCTAGGGAAGAATTCAATTCTGAAAAAACAAGAGCAACTGAAGAAGAAAAGATTTTTAAAAAATGCTTTGCAAAGAGAATCACAAGCATGATGATATAATTTTCTGGCAATAGAGTTCAGATTAGGTAAGGGTCATCAAGTGTGATGATAAGAGGGTTAAGGTAAGAGCTATTTAATTTGGGGATATGGTAATGACCTTGGGTCTATGTCCACGTATTGTAGGAGATAAAA
Source organism: Pseudocheirus occidentalis (assembly GCA_028646575.1). Taxonomy (NCBI): domain Eukaryota; kingdom Metazoa; phylum Chordata; class Mammalia; order Diprotodontia; family Pseudocheiridae; genus Pseudocheirus; species Pseudocheirus occidentalis. The sequence goes on along the minus strand of CM053599.1, from coordinate 28,296,985 downwards.
TATTGGGGAGACCTAACATATGACCTCAAAAATCAATGATTCATTAAAATTAGGAAATAATTTGATTTCCCACCATTAAAAAGCATAATGGTAATGAAGGTCCTGGTAGATATCTCAACTGAAAGACAAGGCCAGTGTTTGTTGTCTTCAGTTTCCATTTCTCTAGAACTGTGTAATCTTTGAATGCATTTCTGGTAGGGATTTAGAGGAATCAAGTAACCCCCAGAGTTGATACAGTAGAACAATGAGCTTCTCTGGAAAATTTGGTCTTGTACCGTGCTTTTGGAGTCTTTGAAGATGCAAGTATCAGGAATTGGTCCAAGGACTACAGAGGTATCACTAAAGGGAGGCAGATGCAGCCATGTCTAAGAAAACAAGAGCAACTTAGGGATGGGGACTTCTCCATCATGTGACTGATACATGGAAGCTATCACAAATCTGTCCAAAATAGAAAATATATGTAAGAGATAAATCAATAACAACAGTCTCAATGGGGACTTCAAATGCCCAAAGAAGATAAAATCCTTAATGGTAGAAAATGCTAATTCTTGACTTGTTTATTCAACACACCCTCCCCACTCATACCCACCACGCTCTAGGAAGCAGAGCTGTACAAGCCAATCAATGTGCTTACCATACAATTTAATATCCCAACTCACTCTACTCTCCCTCTCACATATACCCCACCTCTCCAGTGCTGTGGATATCCAAACTCCAGAAATCTGGCCAGATCACAGTATCAGGGAGGCAGAACTCTGGCCTAGAACAGAACTCAACCAGAAAAGGGAGAGGTAGAAGGACATGGGGTAGGCTATGGGTCATGTATGGGGCAGTGTGGCACTCCACTGACCCTGAGTGTAAGGGAGCAGCACGCAGCTAGGAACAGTTCTGTCCCTCCAGAAGTCATTTGCAGCAGAAATTAAGGCTAACTGTGCCTTGCCCATGTTGAGAGGAGGCAGAGCAGCTTTGAAATCCAGTCTTTGAGAGAGCATCATCAAAGGGAAGCAGTCAGAAAGTGAAAGGGTAAAGAGACTAAAATTAGCAAAAATCTCAGGAGAAAAAAAGAACAAAATAAAAAATCTGTAGTATATGCAGACAATCCAGGCAAGGAAGATGTTAATAGCAAAAAGGAATATATATGGCCTCTAGATCAGATACAAGAGTCCAAATATCTATCAATAAATTTTGCAAGACAAAAGATAAATATATCCATACCTGATGAGGCAGAGGACTCTGCATATTTCCTTGAAGGCATAGAACAACACTATGATGTTCCAGAATGGTTTAAAAGAGAAATAACAATTGTGAGAAAATTTATGACCTGCATACAATAAAGAATAGGAAAATGAATTCACAGTTGTGAGTTGTAAGTTTCAACAAAAAAAAGGAAATAAAAGAAAAAGAAAAAAGAACAACTGGGAATTCAAATAAATAGAAGTGAAGGAAAATCTGGAAGAAGAAAAGCAAAATTGAGTAACATCAAAACAAAACATGGTCTCTATACAAACGAAACACATTGATCTTGAAGACAACATGCACAGAGACAATTTAAGGGTTTCAAGGTCCCAATAAGAGTATGGTAAGTCAAAAACTTGAACACCATAATTAATGCAAGAAAGAATACAAGAAAATTGTCCCAAACTTTTGAAAATGGAAAACAGAGCACCAAGTGAAAGAATCTACACATTGCATCCAGAAAAAAAAGTTTTTAAAAAGACCTTTAATTATTAAGGAAAGGAATATGAGCCTTTTCTGTACCCCCCAGAAACCTCAGGAGAGAATGGAAGAATTTGTTTCAAAGAGTAAAGGAGCTCAAAGTGTAGCCCAAGGTGACCTACCCAGTAAATCTGAGACTAAGCATAAATGAAAAAAGATGAATATTCAATAAAAAGAGGCATTTGAATGATTTCTAAAAAGAAAAACTGATTTGAAGAGTTTATTTGCCTCTCAAACCCAAGTCAATAGAAATACAAGAAGAGAAATTGAAGGATAGGGATCTTAGAAGTTTGTGCATGTAAAATCCTCATTGTATAATTAAATGAGAAGGCCCAAGATGGTGTCAGCCCTTGCAGAGTCAGTAATACTTGAAATTGGTATGCCAAATGGCATGATGTAGGAAAGTGTTCTGGGTCACAGAGTTTGCCTCCAGAGAACCACATTACAACGATGGTGACAGTTCATTTGATTTGTATATGGAAGGGAAGAGGGATGTTGATGCTTGTCAGCTCTCTGAAAGCTCAATCCATATTTATTGTTCTTGTCATTTCCTACCCTAGTTTTGGTTCTTCTTGTGAACCTCCTTCTGTAGGAGGTATTTGCTACATCAGGGTGAGGGGAAGTTATAATTAGAAAAGATAGTTCAAGAGGAAAAGAGGTATTCTAAGGTATATATAGGTACTAGAATGTTCCTCAAAAGCCATCTGGTTCAACTGCCTTCATTTTATAGATAAGGAAACTGAGGTCCATTGATGTTAAGTGACTCAAAGCATTATGGAATCATAGATTTCGACCTAGAAAGGATCTAAGAGTCATACAATACAGTTCAATACTTGTATTTTTCAGATGAAGAAACTGAGGCTGAGAGAAGCTAAGTGATTTGTGTATAGTTATTCAGATGTGGCAGAATTGATATTTGAACCTATGCCAGTATTCTTTCTCTTGCCTAAGGTCCTAAAAGGCAGGGTTTTAACCCAGGTTCTCTGACTTGAGTAAGAACAATTCTTTCTACTGTACTAGCTAGGTACAATAATAGATAAAGCATTGGAAGTGGAGTGAAGAAGACCTGAATTCATAGCCTGTACAAGTCACTTACGAGTTATATGATCCTTGGCAAGTTTAACCTCCCCAGGCTTTAGTTTCTTCAACTATGCAATGGAGCTAATGACATCTATCTCACATGACTTATTGTGGTAAACAAATGAGATAATATATGTGAAGTCCTTTGCAAATCATTTTTTTATTTTAATTTTTTTTTTTGCTTTTTGGAGGGCAATTGGGGTTAAGTGACTTGCCCAAGGCCACACAGCTAGTAAGTGTGTCAAGGGTCTGAAGTCAGATTTGAACTCAGGTCCTCTTGACTCCAGAGCCCATGCTCTACTCTCTGCGCCACCTAGCTGCCCCATGCTTTGCAAATCTTAAAGTGTCATGTGAATGCTAGCTATCATCATCATCATCATCATCATCATCATCATCATCATCCTCATCATCACTATCACCATCATCATCATTGTCATCGTCACCATCACACAGCCTCCTGTAGATGATGACACTTCAGGTACATTGAGAATTCCTTGCTGCTCTCAAAATATAGCTGCTGCATCTTCTTGATGACAACTGAAATTCTATAATTAGAGCTACATTCCTTCAGCTTAAGTCTTTGTTGATCTTGAAGATCAGTTTTTACTGGTCATTTATAGCTAGTATGTGTTAGCTCCGAGGGAATCATGTATAAGGTTACAGGGCACCTCAGTCAGGGTGACATGGATGGTGACCAGTGAAAGAAAAAGGTGCAAAACCCAGTGGCTGGGGCATTTAGGAAAGTTTGCTGGTTCCATAATTTTGCCTCAGAGCTATCCTGATTGAAACACAAGAGACTGTTAAGCTCTAAAGTTGGCAAACATATGATATCTGCCACATAGACAGTAGTTGGTTAATAAATGCTTGTTGATTTTATTTGACTCTTTTTTTTTGGGAGTTGGGGTTAAGTGACTTGCCCAAGGTCACATGGCTAGTTTTTGTGTTAAGTGTTTGAGGCCGGATTTGAACTCAGGTACTCCTGACTCCAGGGCCCATGCTCTATTCGCTGCGCCACCTAGCCACCCCGATTTTATTTGACTCTTAACCACACAGTTGACAGTGAATTGATTTATCTTAGGTCATCTGGGAGATTTCATACCAGGTAGGTGTGAGTTACATTGTGCATAAGGAAAACTAGGCTTTTTCTGTGTGTCTTCAGTTTTGATAGATCAATAGTGGGGGACAGATTTTTTTTCTGGAGAGGCTAGGCAGTTTCAATATAGTGTAGTGGCTGAAAAAGTAAAGTTGCAAATTATCCAAAGAGCAACAGAGAAACACATGGCAGACATAAGGAGGCTGCATTGCCAATGAAGAACTGCCCAGAAAAAATAGCTTAAAGGAGATCATTGGAAGGAGATGCATGACTGGAAAAAAAAGGATGTAGACCTGTCCTATAACAAGAGTGATGAATGATGACTGTTCAGTACCCTACATGCTTCATTGGCATCCACACAACAAACCTCTAGAGACCTAAAGGAAGGTTTGAATGTTGAGTGAACCACCTGGAGAGGATTTATTGGACGACATGGGCAAGAACCGCAGAGGCTTAATTGAGATTGAAAGGTTGCTATCTTCATCATTGGAAGAAGTATCCACCTCAATGAGTTCAAAGAGCCCATCAAAGTGTCAAATTCAATTTAATTCATCACATTGTCATTAATCCCTTCTTTTGTGTTTAATGCTATTCTAGATAGTGAAAATACAAAAGATAAAAAAAATACCCTGTCTTCAATAAACTGAAATGTATTCAAATGTTTGAGTGTTCAGGAATGCATTTCTAGAATCTCTTTTTGGTTTCTGCATTTTGGAAAGCACCTTTAAGCACACAAAATGAACAGATAAGGGAGTAACTGGAGGATAGAGGTTTCACCGTGGAGACAAGAAAACCAGGATTCAATTCCTGACTCTGACACATACCATTGGTTTGACCAGTGGCAAAGCATTTAATTTTGGAAAAAGAAGGAATTTTCACATCAACATGATAAAATCACACCAATGAAATCACAGGTTCGTACAAACCACGTCTCATTTACCTCTTTTCTTTGTGTAGTCAAGCATCTTGCATTTAGGAATCTTCTAGATAATTAAAGCTTTTCTTCTTAAGTGACATTTTAAACAATTTGAACTTTTTTATGGAAATCTTTCTAAAATGTCAGTATTCTATGCTTCCCTGATTTGTTGGAGAGCTTACTGAATTTAATTTGACATTTTCCCCAATAGGTTAGGGTCCTCATTATAACCATTAGTCAGTGCCTAGAGGGGAAAACCAAGAAGATGTTCATTCATGTAGGGCAGGGACTATTTGTTTCTTGGTATTTCCATGTTCTAGAACAGAGACTTGGATATAGTGGACACTGAATTTAATATAATATGTTAAAGATTAAGTAAAGAAATATATGTAGATGACAGATGGAGAAATAAGACAAGGTGGACCTGAATATATTTGTAGGTCTTAGCAGACAAAAGACTGAGGATTCTCAAAAAAGAGGATATAATGGATGGAACAAGGTCTTGGAGAAGTGTGAAGAGGGGATGGAACCAAAAACACATTTAGAGAGGTTAGTTTTAGGAATAAGAATCTTGGGCATCATACCGGAAGCATAAATCCACAACTAGTTGAGTAGTTGGTTTCTACTTGAATATCTTTGGTGGTGAGTAACTCACTTCCTAATAAGAACCTATTACTTTTGTAGATACCTTTAAGTATTAGGAAATTAATCCTTGCATTTAATCAAAGTCTTTTCTCTGCAACTTCTATCCATTAGTACTAGTTTTCCCCTTCAGGGTCACATAGAGAAGGCTTACTTTGTCTTTAACACTAGCCTTTTAATTTTTTTGAAGATCACTATCATGTCTTCTCCCAGTTCACAGAATCCTGGAAGCTGAGAGTTTGTTGGGACCATAGAGGCTACCTAATCTAACCCAACCATAGATAAAACTCCTTCTTCAATACACTTTTGAGTCACCATCCAACCTTTATTTGAAGACTTCTAGTGAGTAGGAATCCACTACTTACGTCTGTAGCCCATTATGTTTTTGGATAGGTTTAATTTTTACAGATTTTTCCTGCCACCAAGAATAAATTTGGTCCTTCGTAACTTCCATCCATTGTTCTTGGCTCTGCTTTTTAGGGCCAAGCAGAATCACTGTATTTGTTCTCTTTAACAACCCTTTAAATACTTGAAGACAGCTATAATTTCCACCAAGATTTCTCTTCTACATGCAAAACATCCCGTTTCTTCAAATGATACTCATGTGATTTTCAGTGTCTTGAATATCCTAGCTGCCATCTTCTAGATTCTCTCCAGCTCACTAATGCAATTCCTGCCATGTTGAATTTTATGTCCACTATAAATGAAGACAACAATCAATAGCAAAAGGCCTTTTGGCAAATGACTGGAACTATTCTGTTTTTCTTGATGTTCAGAGGATAGTAAATTGAGAGCTCAAAGGGAATTTGAGAATGCTATAGTCCAAACTATTCATTTTACAAAGGAGGAAACTAAGGCCTAAGGAGATTATTTGATTTGTCTAAGGCAGAGCCATGAAGTGATTTTTTTAACACCAAATGGAAGTCACCTCCACTATATTTTTAAAATTAAATTAGTTTATTTACTTTTAGTTTACAACATTATTCAGTTCCACAGTCCCTTGAGTTTCAGATTTTCTCCCCCTCCCTAATTACCCCCTCACTATCCGTCATACTCGGATATAGGATCTACAAATATCTTCCCATGAATCATTAGTCAGGTTGTAAAGAAGGATTGTAACTGATGGAATGATCAGTGGGAAAAAGGAAACAAAACAAGACAAGAAAAAGGACAAGTAGTTTGTTTCAATCTGCATTCAGACTTTGCATTGCTTCCTCTGGATGTGGATATCTTTCAGTCACCAGTGTTTGGAGTTATCTTATAACCTTATATTGCTGAGGGGAGCCCAGTCCATTGAAGTTAGTTGTCACACAGATGTTGTGTCTGTGACTGAGTCACCTCCACTATAACAAAAATACTATGTGAGAGTTGAGATTGACAGAATTCTAGCCTTAGGATAGATACAATACCACCTACCATGTTACTTAAAAATTTGTGTAAATCTATTGTCCCAAAGACAACAGTTGAGGCAAAGGGGAGAACTGCATTCCACATATTCTTTGTGGACTGGAGCCAGAGAACTGAGAGTGCTGTGTGGCTAGAACTTCTGCTGTGTGGCTCCAAGGTCCCTATGAATCTTTTGGTTCCATAATTCAAACAACAAAAAGACCAACATGTATCTTCTTAATTTTTCTTTTGCATTTTGACTTTTAGTTCATTTATACTTAATTATCTGATTAGGATATATTTATTGCTAGTGTTACTCCATTTCTGGATGCCAAGACATAGAAAAACAGTCACTGATACATCTGACCTAACTTGTAGCGTGGGATTAGAGCCAGAGGCCAAGACTGGAAAGAATTGATGGGATGGGAATTTGTATGGCCAAGGAACTGGCAAGTAATGAGAGTAACCAGAGGGATCGTGTATGTGTGTGGGGAATTCTCTGTAATTCCCAGAGGGGCAGGGAAAATGGTGTCAAACCCTCTGAGATTGACCCTAGGGTCCATGACCTGTTTGTAGCTGCTGTGGCATATCCGTCAGGATCCAGAGTAAGAGATATCACTCCTCTCCCCTTATGATTGACCCAGGAACTGAGCAACTAAGAGACAGCCCTATATTTTAGGGCTGGGGTGGGGGCGTAATGATGGGTATAGGAGGCAAAAGAAGAACCTTCTGCATTTGGCAACAGAGAAAAAAGATGACTTGGGAGACAGGATGTTGGCTTATTTAGCAGAAGATTTCCAGGTGTTTATTGTTACTATGGGGTTTTAGAGTATTTTGGGGGTTGGAAAGTAAGAAGCATGAGGTGCTGAGAGTTGGAAGTGGAGGGTCCAGTTCCCTTTACCTCCTCCTTCTCCTTTCCTAAGTTGATCTGAGTGGGTGGGGGCTCAGGAAGGGACATCCTGCTCCCTCCATTGGTGCTTAGATGGATACTTTATATTCTCTTGTATTCCTGGCTTCATGGAGCAGATTGCTAAAATTTGGCTCCACAATGATAGGACTCTAGGAGTAAGACCCAGAAAAGTCAAATAGAGATTTTTCCTTGTAACTTATTGTAGTAGAGATAAACACCCCCCCCCCCCCAAATAAGCTGACAAAGTCTACAAGTAGCAGGATGACCAGATGACCAGGGAGAGACTTCCAACTTCCATTTGCCAAATAAGATCAGTGGTCTGGGTCACTTCCAGTTTTCATTTATCCAGTAGTTCCTCATAGGCCACTTTGCAGGGAGACTGGCTGGTGCACCAAGAGGGATGTCCTGGGAAGCAAGTAATAGGTACCTCATCAAAAAGCTCAAAGCCCTCATGGCAAAAGAGTCAGAGAGTAGTGATGCTTTTACAGGGTCTGGTAGCCCATTCTATAGGACACCTAGGTTCAGGCATGGCTCATACTTTAGGAAACACTTGGGGACATGGTCACTCCACTAGGGGTGCCTGAGTCCTGGGGGTAGCAGATGAGTACAGATGCCCTCTCTAGACTGTAGCCAGGCAGGCATAAGTACTGAATGTGGGAGCCAGTGGGCAAGCCCACATTGGAAGTTGTCTGGTGCTGTTACTAATCTCTCCAGGGTCTGCACAGGTCATGACAAATGAGGGGGGTTGAATGAAATGATCCTTCCAATTCTGACATTTTAAAATCTATTTCAAATAGACATTATTCAGGCTGGGGGTGGGGTGGGCATTGGATAGGGCCTGAGTGCTGGAGGGAGGAACTTTTGCTTTCCCCTCACACACACACAAAACCACAAGCTTCTTTTGCCTCACCACCATCCTTGGGTCTCAACCTTGCCTGGAAAATAAATTAACGAATATAAGCACATCATAGAAAAATTTTCTCCATAAAGACTATAGGCTGATTTGTAGGATGTTTGCACTGGTTTTCTAAGATGTGGTGGGACTCAAGTCTGGGGGACTTGAGGTGGAAGAGCTTGACAATATAATCCAGGGCAAGATGACCTCAGTTAAATTTTGATATATAAAACCATTTTAGGCCAGATAAAGATAGACACAGAGGCTGGGAGAAAACTTTTGGTGTCTGAGGTTGAAGCGATTGATCCATCAATCATTCTAACTCTTGCTCCCTATGTATTTTGCTTCCTCCTTCTGGGGAATGGTCAATCTCACTAGCCTACATTGGGATGATTATTTGTTGGTGGGTTTTTTTTTTGTTTCCATGGACTGTGGATTCAGTTTTGCATTTTTGAGTCCTGGTAACTTTTTAAGTAAGAAGTACTTCAAAGAAGACTTATTCAGTGCCTCCTTTGTTGAAGATTTTCCCATACAAAGAGATATCAAGAGTTGCAAGGAGATTCCATTCATTTTCAAGATTGTACCCCATGGTTTTAGAAAAAAAATTTCTTCCTGAAATCCAAAAGCTGCACCAATATTTATTTTCTATGTGTTCTTTGTTCCCCTAGTGAAATTATGTTCCTGGTAATTCTACAGGCACAACCATGGTCCTCACTAGGCAATGATGTGTTTTGTCTTCTGCAATGGGCAGCTAATTATTACTCTTGCAAGGAAAGGTTCAGAAATAGATTTAGGCTCCTAGGCTTGGAAAAAAAAGAGAAATGCATTATGAAAATTATGTATTTGCCCTCTGGGGACCTCACCCCCTTTATGAAAACCCTTGCCAATCAATCCACAGAATAGAATTTGATTCAATTCTGGGACAAACATTGGCCTGCAGCTGAAGTTCAAGGTAAGATGCTTCATGTTTCCATGCCAAAAAGGGAGGTGGAAGAAAATGGGGAGTTAAACCAAGGGGGCAAATAAAGAAGTGTATACATATATATTTATGCATTCTGTACCTCGTCTCTAATTGCTCAGAAGATTATTTATTTTTCTCCTTTCCTTTCTTTAAAAAAATACCTTCCAGCTTCTTAACATGTTTTTCAAAGTAGAAGCTAGAAGGCATAATAAAAAGCAAGCGGGGATATGCTTTTTGAATAGACTGAAATAATTAATGTAAGAATGCTTCCATTTGGGCATTTTTTTATGAACTGAAATACATTATTTTTGCTTTTAAAATGGAGGTAATTTGTTACACAAAAGTGGTGTTTTCTTTAATCTGAAAATAATACTAATTATAACACTATTTGGGAATGGAATTTTAGAAGTCTAAAATTCCTTTTGTAGTTCAAAATGATTTAGCTGCTGTAGTCCAAGCAGCTAGGCTACTCAGATATTAAAGTCTCCCTGGGCATCCCCTCCTGGCCTGATGTCACTACCAAACTCTCCCAAGCATCCCAAGTCCCCAAGGGCCATGGCACCTGCTAGATCATTTCTGCCATCTTTTTCAACAGGTGGGACAGTTCTTGGGTAGTTGGCAAAGGAGGTGGCATCATTTGGTGGAAGAAGTATTAATCTGAGAGTTGGAAGACCTGGGCTTTTATTCTTCCTGACTGTGGGACCCTGGGAAAATATGGCATTTAGCCTTCATTTCTTCCTCTATAAAATCAGAATAATCACAATTGTGCTAGCTACTTTACAGGGCTGTTGCTCTAAAAACCTTAAAGGGCTATTAAAATATAGGAGCTGAAAAATTATTAGAATTGTTGGGAATTGCTGGTTCTCAATTAAACACATTTATTTGGTAGTATGAGGTTTGCAAATGACTTCACTCACACTTGTACTAATATCCCCATTTTACAGATTACAGAAATCGGCAATGTGAACTTCAGGGATGCAGCCCTGATCACAGAGCTTTAAAGTATCTACTACCTTCCACCGTCCCAGGATACCCCTCCTACACCACACTTTCTCTCTATTCTGACACTCTCACTTTGAAGATGTGGATAATAATCCTGCTTGTCTTTCTGTGTCTCTGATGCCTCAAGGCACTCTTTTCTCACCAGAGCCTGTCTGAATCCATCACTTCCCTCCAGAAACAGCTCAAGTATCTCCTCCTGCAGAAAGCCTTTCCAGATCCCCCTAAATTCCCCCAGGCATCTCCTATTGCTAGTTCCCTCCCTCTTTAATCCACATTCCATTTCCTTACTGCCTTTGCCCATGAAGTGCCTGCTACTCACCATTTCAATGACTCTACCTCAGAAAATAAATAACTTTCTTCAAAGTGCAATTCAGGTGTTACATCTTTCAAGTCTTCCCTGATTCTCCTGAAAATAATAATAATAATAATAACAATAACAAGAGCAATAATAATAACATTCTTATTACATGAATGAAATTATTGTTATTATTGTAACTACCATTTCTATAAAACAATCAATCAATAAACATTTATTATACTCCTATTCTGGGCAATGTGCTAATGCTGGGAGACCCTGCAATCAAGGTTTAGAAGACTTTCGTAAATATCATCTCCTTTGGTCCTCTCGATAACCCTGCAAGGTCAGTGCTATCATATTGAGGTTGACAGAGGTTAAGTGACTTGCCTAAGGTCATGTTACTAATAAGTATCTGAGACTGGGTTTGAATTTAGATCTTCCTGCCTGTAGTCCAATGCTCTGGCTACTGCCCCAACCAGCTACACTTCCTGCTTACTATTTCTTAAAATAATCTTGAATCCGTCAGGATAAACTTAATATCTACTTATCTGTGTACTCAAACTGGTAGAATGTAAACTCTTTGAGGGCAGGGCTTTTGGGATTTGCATTTCTGTCTTCATTTGCTCATCACTCAGCACAGTGTCTGGCACTAGGAACAGGTGATTTGCATTGAATCAAAAGGCAGAAATGAAAAAAAAAAACCCTGTCCTCCAAGGAGCTTACCTTTTAATTAAGGATATGAGCAAAAATCCAAATAGGTAAAAACAGTACCCCCGTGAAGCCCTTCCCTGGTGCGGCCTTCATTCTCAGGTTGGTAGCCCAGAGGACACCTGATTAAGAATGCTTTCTCAGAACTCCAAGGGTAAACCTGAGGTGCTCTCATTCTAGTAGTACTGCTCTTGAGCTCCCATTGATGTGTTCCATATCAACAGTCAACCTGTTGACTCCATTAACTTTTGAAAAAAAGAGATTTACTGAGAAGGTCTAGGCAGAATAGTTGTTACAAAATATATTCTTCCCTCAGCTGGAGGTACACTCTTGCATACATAAGATCCCTGAGGAGAGCAGGCTTAGAATTAAAGTATATGAGTAGTAAGGCATACCTATAGAGAACATGTGGGGCTCCATTCCATGAAGAATTCTTATCAAGTCTACTTTAGTAAGTTCTAACATGGGCAGCCAAGCTGGATTTTGAGGATTAATGGCTCTGAAGCTCTTGATTCTCAAGGGGGTCTGTTCCCTGAATCTCTTACTCTAAGGAACTATCTCAGCTCCTTCTGCAGCTGCTCCCATTGGCATCAGACACTTTGGTCACCACTGTTGCTGAAAACATAAAGCTCTGGTGGGCCCTTTGAATACGCTTGTGGATTTCCTGAACTCCCAAGGTCACTTGGACACTTCTAGGTCAAAATATTCAAGATAAAAAGAGAATAGAAAAAGGTAGAGATGAGCAGAGGCTAATAGCCATCATTTCAGGGTGGGAGGAGATACTATCTCCTCCTAACTCTTGGGTCTGGCTAAAAATTCATGTGCCACTTGAAGCCACAGAGGAAAGAAAGAGTGAGATGAAGGGTCCAGTTGCTCCTTTCCTATACCCCTTTAGTTCCAACTCAGGAACTCCATCCTGAATCAATGACTCTTCAGGTACTTCAGTCACTTAAAAGATTTTTCATTTTTACACAGTGCACACTTTTCAGTCATAAGTGGCTGGAAATGAGCTCCCTAAAGTTCCTAATGGTAGAATGAAATTGAGCAAGGAATATCCACCGATTCTCCACAACTGGACCCACATTGTCTTGTTGAGACCAAACAAGGACAATCTATGCGTGTTCCAAGGACTGGCCTCCTACTGAGTGTCTGTCCCTTATTAGATAAGTGCAAGGTATGTAGTGGAAGAGAAAAAAGAATAAGCAGATGATAAGGGATTCATTCAGTTCTAACAAGTAGGGGGAAATATGTCTCCTCTACACATACACCACAGAATATTGTAGGGAAACTGCATGGAACTTGATTATTTGTCTCCTTCAAGTAGCACAGGATAGTCTCATCAGGGTTCATGGAGATGCTTCAGATACTAAAACAAATAGGGAGGGGGACTGTTTCCTGTCATTACCCTTCTGTCTAGGTAGGTTAGCCTACTATCTCATATCCAAGCAGTTTCCATAGGAAGTATGACCATTGTTAGGGCAGAAATGGAGGAGAGCAGAGAATCCAGCAATGCAATAGTAGTGAATCTCTTCCTGTGTTTATCATCAGCATAGACTGGATCTAGGAGAGCTTTGTATTTGAAAAGGGAACCTGACTGGGAATCCTGGCTTTGCTGCTCTTGATTGTATGGCCTTTATCAACTCACTTAACCTCTCTGAGACTCAGTTTCCTCATCCTGCTAGATGAATTGACTAAGGGATAGATGAATAGATAAAGAATAAATGAATGCATAAATTGAATTCAATTTATAAGTATTTATTAATTGAATGGAGGTAACTAGTTGTCACAGTGGAAAGAGTACTGAGACTTGAATCAGGAAGACCTGAGTTCAAATCTGAACTCAGACCCTTCCTAACTATATGACCGTGGGCACATGGTTTAAGACGCAATTTAAGAACTGTGTCTACTTCAGTTTGTAAAAGTATATAAAAATGGAGATGTTACTATCACCGACCTGATAGGGTTTCTGTGAGTATAAAAGGACATCATAACTGCCAAGTGCTTTGTTATCCTTCAAGTGCCATATAAATGCCAGCTCTATTATCACTACTTATTAATTAATTAAAGCCTAAGCATTGGGGAAACCAAAAACAAAAACAAAAGAGTCCCTGCCCTCAGAGAGCCTTTATTATCTGGTGTTTGTTACCTGCCAGTTTATGGTGATGCCAGTTTACCTCTACTCTCAAATGGCAAAACGTCCTTTGGACAAGGATTGTTGGCTCTTGGATTCCAGTCTTCTTCCTGCCACTAACTTGTTATTGATTTGATCTTAATGAAGTCATTTAATGTTCTGAGCTTTAATTTTGCCAACATTAAAAATCCTAATAATAACACTTTTAAGTATTTCACTGGGGTTGTTACAGGAATTCAATGAAATAATGATCGTGAAAACATTCTGAAAAAATTATAAAGTCTGACATAAATGGAGATTATTATAATTGTGGAGAAGCTAGGAGGCACTGTGGCTAGAGTACCAGGTTTGGAGTCAAGGAAACCTGAGTTCAAATCCAGCTCCAGACACTGACTAACTGTGTGATGCTAGGCAACTCACTTCACCCTATTTGCCTTAGTTTCATCATGGATAAGATGAACTGGAGAAGAAAATGGCAAACCACTCTACTAGTTTTTCCTGAGAAAACCCCAAATGGAATCATAAAGAGTTGGACACAATTGAAACAGCATTATGATTACATATCTTTCTCAGTAAATGCTTTCTCTGTCTATTAAAATGGAAATTGATCTAGCTTTCAATCCACAATCCTCCGTTTCTGCAAGTTAAATAAACAAAATCCCCAGAGAACAGAATATTGTGACATGTGTGAAGATTTTTTGTTTTGTTTTCAGATGCATTTCTTTGCCAGGTAACAATTTCAGTGCATGAACACATATGTAACTAAATTGTAGTACTCCTAGCTGTGGATTCTCTTGTAATGTAAACAATGCGAAGGTGGACCCAGAAAAAGTTCACACTTAAACTTTATGGCTAAAATAAGTAGAAAATAGATGTTCATTTTCATCAGTAGCCACTTCTTGGCATACTCCATAGAACATAAGAAGCAGGCACCAAATACACAGAACCTGGCTGGGTTTTGACTTTCTGCAATCAATAAACCTTAAGTTTTAGAATCCTAATAATTAAAGTCATCCTGAAAATCTCAGAGGTGTGGTTCATTCCTATTCATTTCTTTAAATGGATGCTGCCATATCCTTTGCTTTATTTAGGTGAACCTGAAATAGGCTGAATATGTTCCCAAGTATTAGTATATTAGATGAATATTCCGCACCATTACTAACTGGTAGGAGAATTGTTTTCCATGACAATTGTGCTACAAGTGAATGAGGTGTACAGAAGCATCAAAGTTCTTTTAGAGTAATTTTTTTGTATATACTTTATTTTTAAATAAGTTTTTGTAGATTTTTCTTCCTTCCTTCCTTCCTTCCTTCCTTCCTTCCTTCCTTCCTTCCTTCCTTCCTTCCTTCCTTCCTTCCTTCCTTCCTTCCTTCCTCTCTCTCTCTCTGTCTCTCTGTTTCTCTGTCTCTCTCTCTCCCTCCTTCCCTCCTTCCTTTTCTTTGTTTCTTTGTTTGTTTGTTTGTTTGTTTGTTTGTTTGTTTGTTTCTTTCTTTCTTGAAGGGGGAGGGCAGGGTAATTGGGGTTAAGTGACTTGCCCAATGTCACATGACTAGTAAGTTTTAAGTGTCTGAGGCCCTGAT
>CM053599.1:28262689-28281167 GCA_028646575.1 Pseudocheirus occidentalis | reverse complement strand
TGCATATATAGTATGTTTGTGTGTATACATGTGTATATAATATATACACCTATCATACATTGTGTATATAGGATGTGTGTGTATAATTTTGTTATCAACGCAAAATTAAAACAGCACTTGCACTTAGATGGTTTATACTCTACTAGAGGAGAACAAGAAATATGCAAATGAATAATAAAATAAATCCAAGGTAATTTCAGGGGGGAGGTAAGGACAGGGTCAGCAAATGAGAATGTCTTTATAGGCCTTGTCTAGAAGCATCACTTTACTTGAACTTTGAAGGAAGCAATGTTACTCCTATAGGGAAAGGTGAAGGCAGAGTACATTACCATTGTGGAAAGTAGTCAGTCAATAAGCACTTATTTAGTATCAACTGTATACAGACACTGTGCTAAATGTCTAGAGAGGGACTCTAGAATACAGTCTCTGCCCATTAGGAGCTCCCATTCTAATAGGGGTATAGACAAAGAAGATGAATAAATACAAAGTAATCTCTGAAGGAAGGCACTAGCAGTGGAGGGTAGAAGACAACACTTGGAAAGACCTTCACAACTTTTGAGATGGAACCTGAAGGAAGCCAGGAAAGTCAAGAAAAAGAGAATAGGGGAAAACAAAGTTAGAGGTACCCTATACAAAGACAAGGAGGGTGGTGAAGGAATGTCATGGAAGAGAAAATGGGTTTATTGGGTTGGAATGTAAGGTATAGGAGAGAGAATAATGTGAGATTGCTCTGGAGAGATTGGGAAGGGATTTCAATTCTAGACACAGGCATTGATTTGTACTGTATTCCAAGGGCATCACCCAGACTCTAAAGCCCCTTCATTCTGCCCTGTTTGCTTTATGCCCTTTGAATTTCATATATCACAATGGCAGGGTAATATAGTAGATTTTGTGAAAATAGGATCAGAGTTGTAAGAAGGCAAGTTCTGAAATTTCTGCCTTCTCCTTAGTCAAGATGAGTCATTTGAAAGTGCTGATCAATCAACAAACATTTATTAATTCACTACTATGCACCACGCACTAGATTAGGAACTGATGCTCCAAAGACCAAAATGAGATAAACTCTGCCCTCAAGAATCTTTCGTTCTGTTCATAGAGAGATGAGTCAGATTATCGGTTTTTAAATGAATTGTCCATATGCTTTTATTTATACATGGTTGTCCTTTGAGAATATAAGCTCTTCAAAGGCAGGCATTTTTAAAAATTTCTGTTGCTGTATTACCTGGAATAGAGTAAGTATTGGATAAGTGCTTCTTCCTTAACTGATGATCAGAAGATCAATTGGGAATTGCTCAGGAAAAAAGAGACATTCACAAAAATAGGAATATTATTTTAATAAAATATTTCTCATCCTATATCTACAAAAGTATCTTGAAAAGTGACTATATTCCTTAGAGGAAACACTACTCATAAATCAGACAAGACCCTTTTAACATGAATCACAGCAATTAATGTGCAAAACCTAATAGTTTCACAGCAAATGTTGGAAATAAACTTCATAATAACTCAAAATGACAATATGATCATCCAGTTGAAAATTTAACAAAGGTCATTGTGGAATTTCTATTTCTGATGAACCTACTGAAACTCTGGCCAAGCTTTTGCCACATTGCTCTTGTCTTCTTTCCACTTCCATCAATAAAAGTTCTCAGTATAATGTGGTAAAGTTAGGTCTCATGTCTCTCCCCTCTACTTTTCACTGCTCCCTTCCTTTATAAGATAACACTGTTTATAACTTTCCAAACTGCTACCTGCATAATATTTTATAAAGCAAGCATGTAAGGAGATAATGAATCCGGTTTTCTTTTCTTTTTAAAGTAGAATTAGAGAAGAAAGAAGTACATGACAGGTCTAAGGGAAAGGTTGCATGACTGTATAGAAAATGGTAGGTGATACGTTGAATTTGGGGAACCAGTTCTAGTCTCATTTGGCTGGAAGGCAGAGTACATGAAAGCATACTGTGAAATAGTTACAAAAATTGAAGTGATTATAAATAGCTTATTTCTCTGATTGCCAAAATTGACTCCAACAATACCCCCACATATTCCTTAATAATTCCCTGTCTAATGATTGACAAACAGCTACAGGCATGAGGGAAAAAATGACATTTTATAGTCGGTTATATGCACTACAGATCTGACGAAAGTGGTTCCTCCATATTCATGAGTTAATCCTTGACATATTAGTAGTTCCGTGACCCTTGTAAAACTATGGCATGTTCACTACTAGGGATGTATACATCATTTTTCTGCTCATTTCGTTCAATACCTTTTCTGCAGAATTGACTTAGTCTACACTTTAAGTGAAGTGGAATGGAACGAAAGCTCTGTCTATGAGATGCAGATAGAACCAGTTGAAATTTTGAGAATTTCTGATGGATTTCTCTTTTTCCCCCTCTACAGCACATCAATATTAACAATAAATTGAACTGTGAATATTTTTTAAAAGTAAATAAGAAAATTGTGGTAAGAAAAGGAAATTAGATGGCGAGGTAGTGAGAAGAAAGTCATGGTGTACAGTCTACTTGTCCCATGATACCATTGGTTTAAGGGCAAGTATGATGCCAGTACCCTGTTATTTCCAGTTTGATATTTGTACAAGATGAGACATTTTTAGGTCATTGACACATTTTAAAAACAGAGGCTTACATACCCCTAATATAGAAAGGAAGTACAACAAAGATATTATAGTACTTAGCTTCAGAAGACGTGCCCCTATCCATCACTTGTCTCAATATGAAAATACTTTTGTTCAACAAGGTAGGGTATGGTGAGCCTTACCTAGTCTTTGGACATCCACAATGTCCAAAGGACATCAGGCCCACATCAGTGGTAACTTTTCAGCCACTAGGTGACCAGGAAAGTGTGTCAACAAAGGCAGAGGACACTGGCAAGCTTCTGCCCCATCCCTGAGCCAATCAATTCCTACCTTTTAGGGAAAATCTAACCTAACCTGTGTTACAGGGGAACCATTGTAAACATTAGTCTGATCATACCATCCAATGCTAAATGGCCTATAGGAAAGTTCTTAGCAAAATGGATATAGCCCACTATGGAGAATTCATGGGAAAATGTGGCTAGGACATACATAAGATAAATGGGGATGAATAGGTCACAAACTATGCTATTATAGGTAGTATTCATAATGATACAATCATAGATCCAATGAAGTATTAAAGAGGAACATGGTAAATAGCTTGACTAATTTTTTCATGGAACTGAAAGGCCAATATATTGACCACAAAACTATTACTTTTCATGAAAGGGAGGTAGTGCTATGAATTTGGTGACCATATTGTCCAAACCAAAAATCCACACCTAGTATTTGATAAAGGATTTTTATAATGCCTTTTTTATACTATGAGTCAGATGATGAGTCATTGTATATTGTATTTTCTTAAAATTTGGACTATGAGACTGTAAACTATGAGAACATGAGTTGTATCATCCCTCTGTTTATTAATCATCATGACAATGTCTTAAATTTTATATAATCCATCAAACACAGGGACTTTTCCTGGATTATTCCTTCCCTTTGTTCACCCCAAACCTGCATAGTAGTGAGTGCATTCATCACTAGCCCCATTTTACCAATAAGGAAATGGAAGCTTGGAGGGTCATCATTTCACTTCCACTGCATTGGTCTTCCTCCTCTACCAGTTACTTCTCAGATATCAACATTATTACCAAATTAACTCAATAAAGATCTCTTTGTAGTGGCATTGTGAAAGGTCATCATAATTCTTGTCTTTTCAAAGCAATTTTTTTAATTTAACATGCCTATTTCCATATAAATTGTTCTACTGGTTCTTCTCACTTTACCCTTCATCAGTTAATATGCCTTCCCAAGTTACTCTGAAACTGTTCCTTTCATTATTCAATAGAATACAGTAATGTTACATTACATTTTCTTATTGTAACTTGTTTAGCCTTTCTTCAATTGATATCCTCCTCTGTTCTTTCCAGTTTCTTGCCACAACAAAAAGAATGGCTATAAATTATTTTACATGTGTCTTTTACTTTATTCTTTGAATGATTTGTAGTATACAGCTTGGTAGCTGTCAAATGAATATACACTTTAGTGACTTTGGGAGTATAGTAGGAAGTGAAAAGAATGAGTATTTATATAGCACCTACTATGTGTCCTCAGGCACCACACCAAAAGCTATTTTTTTTGCAGATACCTCATTTGATGCTCACATCAACCCTACAAGTTAGATGTTATTTAATACATCTTACAGTTGAAGAAACTGAGGCAAACAGAGAGCAAGTGATACGCCTAGGTTCACACAGCCAGTGACTGTCCGAGGCCAGATTTTATTTTAGAGTTTCCTTACTTCAGGCCCATCACTCTATTCAATGCACCAGTATAGCTCCAAATTGCTTTAAAGAATGGTTTAACCAGTTCAAAACTTAACCAATGACATTTAGGGAATCTATTTTCCATTAATGCTTCAAATAAGTGTCATTGTTCTTTTCTCCCCATCTTTTCCAAGTCAAGTCAAGACAATTATTAAGCACCTACTATGTACCAAGCACTGTGAATACAAATTAAAAAAAACATTTCTTTCTCCCAAGGAACTCATAATCTAATAGGGACGATAATAGACTAACAATTATGTACAAATGAAACTAGGCCATGGGATTTAATTTGTAACTTGAAGAAAGTGAGAAGATAGAAATGAAGGAGAGAGTTCCTGGCATGGAGAACAGCCAGTGAGAATGTGTGGAGAAAGGTGTTAAATTAATATGTAAGGAATAGTAAGGAGGCTGGTATCACTGATTATTGAGTACATAGAGGGGAATGAGATATTAGAAGACTGAAAAGATAGGAAGGGGCAGGACAGTATGAGTTTTTAAAGTCACACAACTTCATTTGCCAATAGCTCCTTGGCTTTATTTCAACTCCATGTACATCATGCCTCCTCATCAGATACCATCTGATTACTCTTCTCTCCTCTTTCTGGCTTCCTTTTTTATATTATATTTCTCCATTAGATTATGTGCTCCTTGAGGGCAGGGATTGTCTTTCTTTTTCTTATTTGTATCCATAGGCTTTAGCAAAATGTGAGAGACATATTATATGCTTAATAAATATTTATTGACTATGATTTTGTTTTATTTAATCCTAGAGGTAATACAAAAGGTTTTATTTCAGAGTATTTTAATTTGCATTTCTCAAAGTATTACTGATCTAAAGATTTTTTTAAATTTATCTATTGATAGTTTGAATTTCTTCCTTTGAGAATTGTCAGTCCATATCCATTGACCATTTCTCTATTGGATAATGGCTCTTGTTCTTATATATTGAATCAATTCTTTATATATCTTAGAAAGTAAGGAGAAGCTTGTCACATATTCATTTGAATATTTTTCTTTTCATTTTAACTATATTGATTTTGTTTATGCAAATACTTTTTAATCTTATGTAATCAAAACTGTCCATCTTTTATGATCTTCTTTATCTTTTATATTGTCATAAACTTTTTTGCTCATTCATAGCTATGAATATATTTTTCTTCTTTCTTATTATTGTATTTATGTGAGTAAGTCTATATTCTAAATCATAGTTTTTAGTTTATTGTAATTTATAGTGTGAGAATGCTCTCTAATCCTAATTATTTCAATACTACTGTTCAGTTTTCTTAGCAGTTTTTGTAAAACAATGAATCTTTAACCCAGTACCTGGAGTTATTGGATTTATAGAATACTATGCTCTTTTGCTTTAATATGTTGGATACTTTGTTCCATTAAACAATTTTTCTACTTTTAATCAATTGCAGAGAGTTTCTATGGACACTGCTTTGTATATCATTGGAGATCTGGTACGAATCAACATTCTTTCTGCCTGCTTTTTATCATCATTTTTCAGAAAAATCTTGACCTTTTTTTCCCTACAATTATCTTTTGTTTCTTCTATTTCTCTAAAGTGATCCACTGGTAGTTTGAATTCATGACGTTGAATTACTGACTCAGTTACTATTGTCATTTTATTGTGTTATCATGACCTAACCAGGGAAAATGTGTATGCACGTATACATGTACATGTATACATACATAAACACATATGTAAGGATATGTGTATATATAAATGTATACACAGATAAAACTATAGTGTATATACATATAGACCTATCTGTGTGGATATCTCTGTGTGGATATGTGTGTGTGTAGATATGTACACACACTCATGTCTTTTCTTTAGAATTATCATTACTTCTATAAAATATTTATAGGGATATTCATATAATTCTTCTCTTTGTCTTGCTAAGTGGCCTTCTAAATATATGATTCATTTTATAGTGATCTTAAATTACTCACTTACTGAAATTTCTATTGTTAATTTATAGAAAAGGATTTTGATTGATGTGTTTATAGTCTACTACTTTGCTGTAATTTGTTTTTTCAATTAATTATTGATGACTCTACAAAGTTTTCTAAAAAGACCATATCATTTTTAAAAAGTTGTTTTGTCTATGCTTATTCCGTCAATGTGTTTTTCTTGTCCAATTGTTATACCTAACATTCCTAGCACTATGTAAACAATGATGGCAATGGATATCCTTGCTTTACCCCTGATATTATTGGAAAGGCTTCATTGCATATAATTCTGGCTCTTAGTTTTAGGTCAATAATATCTACCGCATTTTAAAAAAATTCACTTTTTCTGAAAGAATTTTTAGTGTTTAAAACAATTTTAAATCTACTTTTTATTTGATATAGCAGATGCTTCCTAAGAAACATCCCCACAAAACTTTACCCAACACATTTTATATTATGGCACTGTTGTATTCCATATTATCTGGTTGTCCAATGTTGTCTGTGTCTATTGTTCTTCCTCTCTCAAATTTCATTCTAAAATCTTTTTGATCAGGGCAGCCAAGCTCCTGCCAAAAAACATTCTTCCTGGCCTACTTGAGATGCATTTAGTCCTTTGCTGGAAACCCATTGTTACAGTATTGTAAGTCATGTCCAGAAAAGCTAAACCTGTTGTTCCACCCCAAAACTACACAATGAAGTTAGTCAAGTAGTTGTCTTTGATAATTTTCAAAGCGAGGCCTAAAGAGAGATTAGAAGATGATGGCTGATGTTCAACTTTATTCAATAGTCAATAAAAGTCATGACTTTTTTTTATCCCTACTTAATAAAGACCTCCTAAGAGATGTGGCTCCTTCACAGTCAGATTCCTAAGAGTTGTCGTAATACAAAATTCAGGAGATATTGTCATGTTATTCCTACATTTTTGAGTCCTAAATTTTGATTGTACTTTAACAAAATTTAGCTATTTGGAACACAGTAGTTTAGAATCTAAGTGTGATAGCATATCACAGTCTTTGATAGTGTCTATTATAATGAACAAAATAAAAGACCTAATAGAAGATGGTTTCTTTTATTCTTTAGACAAATGAATGAGGGCTGAGAATGGAAAAATAGGAGATGGTTGTGTTCCAAGGAAGGAACAGAGGAATAAGCTAAGGAACTGACAGTAGAATTGGCTACATGCCACCTCTCTTTTAGCTGAGCGAGCCTTCATAAGCTTTCTGCCAATGCAGAGCACAATAGCCCTCTTTGAGTACCTGATGGTATGCTGGATAACAGCCCTGGCCTCAAGAAATCTAGGCTGCACACGTGCATGCACACACACACACACACACATACACATACACACACACACACAATGGAATTATTTGCATTTACTTAAAAACATCCTTTCAAATAGCAATAATTTAAAATAAACCAACTAGTGTTATTATTCACAAGCCCATCCATTTTTAGAGAAATGTTTTCTTTCCTTAAGCAATCCATTGCCACCAAGAGCATGTATATAGTAAACAAATAATCCAATGAACCCTATGTAACTATAATGGTACTGTAATTTTATATTTACCAAAGAAATAAAAAAGATTTATTTTTTCATATATTACCTGATTTATCTTCACCACAATTCTGTGACATGGGATAGGATTCATTCTACCTTTTCAGGTAAAGAAATAGAGGAACAGAAATGAAGGAGTAGCCTAGAGAACTGCTGGCAAGCTCAGGCATAACACAAATGTTGTTAGCTCTAGGCAATTATTCAAAAGGCCAAATGCCTCCTAACTTTGGAACATGTTGTGTCTCCCAAAATAGACACTCCTTGAGGATATGGACTGCTATTTTTGTCACTGTTTCCCATGTACCCACCTCCATGCCTTTCACATAGTAGGTGATTAATAATTGCATTCTGAATTTCATTCTATTAAAAACCCTGAATGAAAAGCAGTTATTGACCTCCATGTGTTTATAGTGTGTTGAAAGATACATGACATTAACCAAACAATCATATACAAGATAATTTAAGTGGGGAAGAATACACAAGTAGCAGAACAGGGGAATCATTGCTTAATAACTAGAGATCACATGTGTTTTGTCATAGGGGAAAATGGCAATGGATTTGATTATTGACATTTTTAAATGTAAATGATAATATCTGTGCTAAGCACTAGGGATATAGACATAAAAAAGAAAACATTTCCTAGCCTGTACTACGTAGTATCTTATAGTAGTACATCTTAAGCCCAGTCTAGTATATTTTAAGATCCATTGTGAGTCATTCTGGGGGATCACTGAACTCAGGTTCAAATCTCAGTTATGACCTATGTGACCTTAGACAAGTCACTTCATCTCTCTGAGACTCAGTTTCCGCATCTACATAATGAAACAATTAGAATAAATTACTTTCAAGATGTCTTCTAGAAAAATCTATGATGATATGATCCCAATAGGATTAAAGCCAAAGATAAATAGAAGGTTTTGTGATTTTATTGCATAAGGATTTCTCACTTCAGAGTTGCACATCACAACTGGCCTATGACTTAATAAATAAATTGCTACCGTGCAACCGTGCCATATAAATAACACTGGTTTATCATCAAAAGACATGATTTAAAATGTTGAATCTGCCATTGAGTACCAGTGTCAATTTGGGCAATTCACATTATCTCCCAGTGCCTCTTTTTCCTCATCTGTAAAATGAAAGGATTGGACTAAATTGCCTTGAGGGCCTTTTCAGCCTTGCAAATATGATCATCCTATTGTCCTAGGGAGTTTCCTGAAACATTAACAAATTAAGTGATTTGCCAAGGGTTACATAAAAAGTTTCAGAAGACTTACAATCTAACCACTAGGTCATGCTAACAGTTCTAAAATTAAATATCCTTAAAAATAGAGCAAATATCAGTAAAAAAAATTTATTTGGAAGACAAATATATTGGCAAGTTGAGGTGTGTATTATTTTCTTGCAAACAAAGGCATACATTTGAAAATGCACAAGGGACCAAGGCATGGTTGAGTTCATATAAACCTAGTCCAAACATCAAAGCATCAACTTCAGTTAGCTCTTGTCTGCAGAGGGGGCTATGAACATCTTCAAGGGACTTAAAGGTTAACAATAAAATTAGAAATTGAAGCATCTATTTCAATGTGAACCTGTTATAAAACAACGAATTGGCACAAACATAGTTCACAGTTACGGGAAGACCTGTCAGCATGCCCATGTTTTATCATCCATGCAGGAATGTAACTCTCCATGACATTAAGGATGCAGGATTTGATGGAATGTCACAGTTAGTTGACACTGGAATCATCCTGGATTGTAGAATCCTCGTCACATTCTGCCAGTTTAGAACAGAAGCTGATGATTGCAATGTCTTACCTTACAAGACATGTTGAGAAACTGAAGCTAATGTTGGCTGTGTAAATTACCTCACAATGTCAGAGTTGCCAGTTGGACTTGGCTGATATAAGTGATGGTCAGTGATATGGGATTAAAGTTTGAGAATAGTGTTTCCTAGTCTCAATTAGAAAAAAAAGTTTTTCCTCCAATAGCCAAAATGAACATTATTTAGCCAACTTACTTGAGCTCTCATTCACATGAGTGACACAATGGAGGACTAAACATTTTCTGTCATCTCCATGTCCTTTCAAATCTCTCCAAAATGGACAGTATATACCATAGATAAAGAAATGTTATGGTGTAGGAACCCAGAATCCAAAAGATTTTTTTAAAAAAACCGGAACTGATAATCACTGACTCTGAGTTCATTCAACACTTCTCCCCCACTGCCTACATTACTGGCAGCAAGGTTACACTCGTAACCCGTGGGCCTGTCACAAAGGTTGGGGTTTGCAAAAAAAAAAATTAACCCTACATGCCACTTATCACTCCCTCTTTCCAGTGCCATGGAGATCCTACCTCCAGGCTTTGAAGGTTTGTTCAGGTAGCAGGAAACAGACAATGTAGTACTCAGCATCTCTTTAGGAGCAAAAGCCTACTGAGGGTCACAAACCCACAGCACCAGCACTGCAAAGCTCCAACCTACAGTGCCAGGGTGGACAATCACATATCAACAGCATAATATCTAGTGCTGGGCCAGAGAAGTGAACAGGAGCAGCATGACAGGATACTAGGACAGGGCAACATATACTGGGGAAGCAATGCAACATTCCACTAAGCCTAAGAGAAAATACATAGCATTCAGCTGCGATCAGTTCTGATCACAGAAAAGTCATTTGGGACAGACAAATTGACCAATCTGAAAAGGGATTAAGATGCTTTGAGATTCATCCCCCAAGGAAACCACAATGAGAAGAGCAAAGTCCAAAAGTAGATAGGGGAAATAGGGGGTGGGGTGGGGTGGAGACCAAAATTAGTAAAGATGCCAGGAAAAGGAAAACACAATGAATTAAAACATAAAAAGGTAAATTAATAGGAAAAGATCTACAGAAGGAAATAAATTATTTTAGCCATCTATGATCAAATACTGCAAAACAGAAGAAAATGATCCAACACTTAAAGAGATAGAGGACCCAGTAGAATTTAAGAAGAACATGGAACTACAGCATGCTATTCCTGACTTATTCTTCTGAAAGAAATGAGAATTATGAGAATAGGACTTATGCCCTGCATAGCAAAATAATAATAATAATAATGAGAATAGAAAAACTGGAATTTGTTGTGCAGTTTCATCAAAGAAATAAAAGTAAGACTAGATTAGGAATGTAAATATACAGAAATGAAGGACAATCTAGAAAAAGAGAAGCAAAAAAGCTAATATTGAAAGAAAAACTGTTCATTCTGTAAGCAAAACATGCTGATCTCAAAGACAGAATGCACAGACACAACCTAAGGATAATAGGTCTCCCAGAAGAACATTATAGCACCAAAAAAAAAACCCTTAAGACGATAACGGAGAAAATAATAAGAAAATAATAGAAGAAAACTTCCCAAAACTTCTGAACATAGAAAATTAAAGACCAATTTAAAGAACGTACAAATCACCTCCAGAAAAGGAAAAAAAACAAGGCTAAAAACTTCAAGATTATTAGTGATTAAATTTAATAATTCAATTCAGAAACAGTAACTTTTACAAACAATTAGGAGAAAGACCTTCAAATACAGAGGAAATGATGCAAGACTATTCTACATGCACCAGAAAATGGAGAAGAGAATGAAATAATGTGTTCCAAAGAGCAATGGAGTTCAGACTTCAGGCCAGAATGACCTACCACAAAAATGTGAACTTAATTACACACACAAAAAAGAATGTTCAATAATAAAGAAGCATTTCTTTAAAAAGAACACCAGAGGTTAGAGACTGTTTACTTCTTGAAAGCTCCAAACAAGAAAAATGCAGGAATAAATAAATGCCAAAGTCAAGGACAGCAATAGCCACAGTGACAGCAGACAGACCAGTAAGGGACTTCTTTCTAGATGTTGACATGGAGTTATGAATGAAGACAGTCAAAATTAACAGTGAAGAGGCAGTTCTGTGGCATTATGGACAGAATCTAATAACACCCTGCTTACAATGAAGCAATGTTCTTTGTGGTATTATATTATAGTATGGGAGGGTACATGAAAGGTGCAGATGGGAGCAAGGAGATAGAAAGGAGTATATGATATAATGGGGCTAAATCATGGACTAGTTATAAATGGAAGATAGCCAGTATGGTTTCATAAAGAGAAGCTCCTATAAGAAAGTAGGTGTGTAAGAGGGCAAAAAGATTGAAGAGGGGGGTGAAAGGAAGCCTCATTTCATTTATAGGATAAGGAAAATTGCATGAAGAAAAAAAGAGATACCAGATAATATAGGGGTCATGAATCAGAAAATGAGGGTCCAGAATAGACAGAAAGAGGACAGAAAGAAGGCAAGAGAAATGCTTTTTGTGAAGGGGCACAAAATGAAAATTTTAAAACTAATGAACAGGACTATTTGAAAGTAAGAAAAAAAAGCAGGAATCTATCTGAATAACTGAAAGGAAAAAAGAAAATGTGTGAGAAATTATATAACCAGATAAAAGGAGGAGAGAAAAACGAACTAATAAGATAAATTACAAAGGGAAAGGGGTAATAAATGAGAGGAAAGGATGAGGGGTGAGAAGAAGAGACCCAAAGGGAATCTTTAAAACAGATTAAAGTAATGTAACTGTAGAAACATCATGCCTATGTTTGTAGCAGAAGAGAGAAAGAAATTATAACTTGAAAAAACTATTAAAGACATATGGAGATGAATATAAACCAAACTCTCATAATTTTAAATGTGAATGGATTAAACAATCCAGTAAAATGAAAAAGAGTGATAGATTGGATAACAAAATGAAACTCTCCTTTTTGTTGCTTACAAGAAATATTTTTTTTAAAAAAACACGCACAAAAAATAAAAATCAGGGATAGAAACAATTGTTACCATGCATTAAATTAAAATATCAGGAGTTGCAATCATGCTACCTGACAAAGAAAAAACAATGATTCACAAGATAAAAAGGAAAAAACAAGGAAATTCTTATGCCAGAAGGAACCATAGACAATGAATTAATATTAATATTTAATCCACATAATCCACCTGCCTTAACATCTAAATTTATAGGAACCTGAGCAACAAGAAGACAGAGAGAGAACACAGTAACAATATGAGGATTCCGTCAGTTTTGTATAAGTCTAACAGAAAGACAAACAAAAGAGAAACCATGGAACTGAAAAAAAAATTGCTGGGGAAATCAGTGCTGCTACATTATAGAGCAACAGTCATCAAAATCTTCTAGTATTGCTTAAAAACAGATAAATAGATCAATGGAACAGAATAAACAAGAAAGATTCAGAAACAATGGACCTCCATAATTCAGTGTTTGACAGAGTAGAAAAGATAAACTACTGAGTTAAATGAATTCTTCTAATATCTTAGAAGACATGGCACCTTTTAAGTGAGACAGTAAAAGAATATACATGTTTTTTTAGCACCACATGGAATTTTTATATAAATAAAATGACTACGTACTAGGGCACAGAGATATTGCAAACAAATGTAAAAAAAGGCAGAAATTGTTAATACATTCTTTGCAGACCATAATGTAGTATAAATTGTAATTGCTTCAGTGAGTAAAAAAAAAAGTTAAAGATTCAAATGTATACTTGATAATGAAATCCTAATTCATGAGTGAGTCAAAGGACAACAATAAAAACAACTTATATCTATGTAAAAGAAAATAGTAATGATGAAACAGTATACCAAAATTTTGGGGATGAAACTAAAGCAGTCCTCACAGGAAACTTCATATCCTTACAAACATATATTAACAAAATGTAAAAGTGAGGATTAAGGAACTGAATGTGTATCTAAAAATTTTTAAAGGTAAAAAAGAAAACAATCTGAAATTGGTGCAGAAGAAGACATATCAAAAATTAGAGGAAAATAGATAAATTGGAAACAAAAACACAGAAATGATAAAGTCAAAAGCTGGTTCTTTGAAAAGACCAGTAAAATTGGTGAACCCTTAGCTAACCTTATTTTAAAGAAAAGAGCAGAAAAATAAATCAATAAAATAACAAATGAGCAAGATAAAATCACAGCAAGGCCAGAAGAAAAGAATAATCTGAACCTATTATGCACAGATATCTGCTAACAAAACTGAAAACACAAAGGAAACAGAGCAATATCTTTAAAAATACTCAAAGTATCAGAAGACCAGTCAAAGGTTTTAAATAATCCAATATAATTTTAAAAAATAGATCTATCTGTAAAGAAACTTCCAAGGGGCGGCTAGGTGGTGCAGTGAGTAGAGCACCGGCCCTGGAGTCAGGAGTACCTGAGTTCAAATCCGGCCTCAGACACAACACAAAAACTAGCCTTGTGACCTTGGGCAAGTCACTTAACCCCAACTGCCCTCCAAAAAGCAAAAAAAAAATAAAAATTAAAAAAATTAAAAAAAAGAAACTTCCAAAAGGGAAAAAAATCTTCTCCTGATGGACTCATAGGAGAATTCTACAAAATTTTGAGAGAACTGCTAGTATTGATATTTGACAAACAATTTTAAAAAACTGAGAGAGTATCCTACTAGAATCCTCTTCTGAGACAAATATTGTCCTGCTACTTAAACCAAGGACAGACAGAACAAAGACAATAATCTTTAGGCCAATATCATTAGTGAACATTGTCTCAAAACTTTTCAACAAACTCCTGTCAAAAAGACTATAGTGATTTATCTAATAAATCATCCTATTGTGACCAAATGGGATTTATACCAAGGACAAGAATAGTTCAGCATTAGGACAACAATGAAAATAATCACATTAAAAAAAAATCCAAAGTCGCTTACTCATCTCAATAGGTAAAGAAAAAGCCTTAGACAAAATGTAACATTCTTTCATGATAAAAACTCTTCAAATCTCTGGTATAAAAGAACTTTTTAATATAAAAATCATCTATCCAAAAGCAAGCATGATATGCAATGATAATACTAGAACTTTCTCCAACAAATATGAGAGTGAAGGAAGTTCGCCTACTCTCCTCACTATTATTTGATATATTTCTGGAAATGCAAGCAAAAAAAAGACAAGAGAAAAAATTTAAAGGCATGAAGATAGGTAAAAGGGAGAAACCACTATCTCTGTTTTCTGCTTATATGATGGCTTACTTGGAAAATCTTAGGGAATCAGCAAAGTTGAGAAAATGAATGGCTTCCAAAAAAGTTGTAAGTTACAAAATTAATCCTCAAAAGCAAAAAGCATTTTATAAAACAATAAAAATATTAAAGTAATAATAAAGGTAATTCCATTCCAAATGACCACAAGAGGCATAAAATGTTTGGGGATCAACCTACCGAAGTATAAAAATGACTTTTTTATATTCAATTACAAAGTATTCCTTAAATGAAGAACAAATTAAACAGAGACAGGAAAATTTAGTGTTCATTGCTAGGGCATGCCTATATAATAAGGACAGCAGTATCAAAATTAATGTACACTTTTAAGTGTGCCAATTATATTACTAATTGGATACTTTATAGAATTTGGTAAAGTGATTTAGATTTCTTATTTAGAAAAACAAAAAGTCTACAATATCAAGGGAAATGATAAAAAGAATAGGGGAAAATGGGAAAATAGTGCTTCTAGATCTCTAGCTATATTATAAAGCATCATGCTTCTAGATCTCTAGCTATATTATAAAGCATCAGTCATCAAAATCATATGGTATTGCTTAAAATAGATAAATATATCTATGGAATTGAATAGACAAGAAAGATTCAGAAACAATGGAATTCAATAACCCAGTGGTTAAGAAAATAGAACTGAGCTTTAAAAAATTCCTCATTTGATTAAAATAAACCTGTTAGGAAGACTGGAAAGTAATTTGGCAGAAATTATGCTAAGCCCAACACCTTACACCACACTGAACAATGCATTATAATTTAATATACAAGAATAATATAAAAAAATCACAATATAAAAATTAGAAAAGAAACAGATCACATACCTCTCACAGCTATGAGAATGAGATATATTCTTAACTGAACAAGAGATAGAGGCAAATATAAAACATAAAATACATAACTTTGATTACTTGAAATTGAAAAAAATTATTTTGCATAGAAAAATGAATTCTCGATAGGAAGGGAAGGGATCAAATGAGGGGGAAATTTTGCATCAAATTTCTCTAAACATTCCATATCCAATCAATCAAACACTAAGAATTTATTGAGCACTTACTTCATGATATACAAAGAAATAAAAGATTGTCTCTACCTTCAAGGTGCTTATAAATTTAATGGGGAAAAACATGCAAATAAATATATACAAAACAAACTACATACATAACAAATGGAAAACAATTAAAAGAGAGAAGGAATTGCAATTAAGAAGGTTTGGAGAAGCTAAAAATTAACCAGGGAGCAAAGTAGTCACAGCAGAGGAGGGATAGTGTTCCAAGCATGGAGAACAGCCAGTGAAAATGCCTGGAGCAAAGACATGGAATGTCTTATTCGTGGAACAGCCAAGAGGCCAATGTCACTGGATCTAAAAGCACATGTTGGGGGGATAAGATTTAAGAAGACTGGAAAAGCAGGAGAGTGCTTGGTTATGAAAGACTTTGAATGTCAAATGGAATATTTTGTATTTGTTCCTGGAGGTGATAGAGAGCAATCAGTTTATTGAGCAGGGGATGGGAGTTAGATGATCAGATTTATGCTATAGGAAAATAACTCTTAATTAGGCTGAATAGAGAATGAATTGGAGTGGTAAGAGATTTGAGACAGGCAGACCGACCAACAGGCTATTACAATAGTCCAGGTATGAGACCATGGAGGCCTGCCCTAAAGTGATGTCAGAGTAGGGAAGGGGATTATATATGAGAAATGTTACAAATGTGAAACCAATAGTTCTTGATGACAGGTTGTATATGGGGTGAAGGGAGGAGTGTGAGACAGGGAGAAATCCAGAATCATTCCTATGTTATAAGTCTGAGGGATTGTAATGATGGTGTTGCCTTCTATACTAACAGAGAAGATAGAAGCTGGGGAGGGTTTGGAAAAAAGATAATGAGATCCATTTGTGACATATTGAATGTAAGATGTCTACTGGATACACAGTTCAAGATGTCTGGAAGACAAGTGGAGTTTTAAGAATGGAGGTTAGTAGAGAGTTTGGGGCAGGAAAGGTGGATTTGAGGATCATCAACATAGAGATGGTAACTAAATCCACAGCTGCTGATAGGATCATTGAGTGACATAGTATGGAGTAAGAATAGAAGAGTGCCCAGGTCAAAACACTGAGGGACACCTACGGTTAGAAGATATCGTCCGGAGGAGAATCCAGCAAAGGAAACAGATATAGAGTCTGCAGTTAGTCCAGAAGAAAACTGTAGAGAATGGTGCCCTAATACCCTAAAGAGAAGGGAGTATCAAGTTGGAGAAGAGTGATAACAGTGTCTAAGGCTGGAAAGTAATCAAGGAGAAAGAGGATTGAGGAGAGGCCTTTGGATTTGGGGATTTAGAGATCACTAGTAATTTTGGAGAGAATAGTTTCAGTGGTACGATAAGGTCAGAAGCCAGATTTAAAGTGGTAAAGGACAGAGTAAGAAGGAAAAAAGTAGACACCTATCATAAATAGCCCTTACAGGGAGTTTAGCTACAAAGGGCAAGAGAGACTAATGGCCAGTCCCCAGGTCAAAGAATATGACCAAGCTGTTCTCAAACGAAGAATCACAAAGTATTTAGAACCACATAAAGAATGTTCCAAATCAGTAATAATAAAAGAATATGCAAATCAAAACACCCTGAAGTTTCACCTCACTCCCTGAAAATGGACAAAAAAATTGGCAATATTGAATATCATAGAGGTTATGGAAAAGATACAACTATTTTTTTTATATTTTTTATTTGTTTTCTTGTTTACATCATCCATTTTCATTACATTTTTGAATTACAAATTTTCTCCCTGTCTTGCCCCTGCCCCAACCCTAAAACAGCAATCCCGCTGTAAAGCCCCGCCCCTGCTCTGCTCTCTTACTTTCTGGTAGGGCAGGGAGGGTCTATCCCAGCCCCTGTATATCTTAATTCCTAGTTGCAGGTATTGCAGAACTTTAAATTCTAGATGCTTTCAATTCCTCCCTTGTCACTCACCCCCACTGGAAGGACAATCAATTCAATACAGTCTGTGGATGTGTGATTATAAAGGAGATCTTTATTGTGGACATGTTGTGACAGTGATCATCTGTCTCTCCTTCCTATCCCTACCCGCCTTGTTCTGTTCTCTACCCTGTCCCTGTTCCTTTACTGAAGTGTGTGCTGCCAGCATCCCTCCCCCAAACACTGCCCTACCCTGCGTCATCTCCCCTCTCATCCCCATACCCCCTACTCTCCTGTGTGGCATGATGCCCAGTTTAGAGTTTATGCCATTTCTTCCCTAACCCAAATTCAATGAGAGTAATTGAAAGTAAAGTTCTAATAGTTATCCCTTGCCTCTTCTCTAAGGGATGATTAACCCCATTTTGTCTCTCCCTGTCTCCTCTCGTTCTAGTCCTCTCCTGCCTCAGAATTTCACCTTTTAAAGTATCATCCCTTCATATTCAATTCATCCTATACCCTCTATATACACATATACATACATGCTCAGATATGTATTCATACGCATATATAGCCTCCTATATGGACCTATGTGTAAGTAT
>CM053599.1:28246949-28262189 GCA_028646575.1 Pseudocheirus occidentalis | reverse complement strand
CTCTTCTCCTCCCCAGTTAGCAAAATTCACTGACCTTTCTCTAAGCCTTTTTTTTTCCTGGCCTGATAAATGTGGCAACTGTGCCTCCAGTGGAGCTGATCTGCTCTCCTATAGACGCAGCTCCCTGCCCAATGCCCCAGGGCCTGAGCTGGCTGGGTTTTGGCCCTGGCTCCCAGACTGCTTCAAAGAGCCCCGCCTGCTGTGCTGCCTGTAGCAACAGATGTGCTTTCTGTCCTGTGGAGAGTTTTGGAGCTTGAAAATCTGTTTAGAGTCCCATTTTATGAGTTTTTTTAGCATGTTTGTGTGGGAGCTGTGGTCCTTTGCTGCTTCTACACTGCCATCTTGGCTCCGCCCCCGCATATGTGCATATTCTATACACATATCTGTGATATGTGATACACAGAATGCACACACATATGCACATACCTATATATCATATGTCTATATGTGCCCATATTCAAAATGTATATATATAATATATATAGTGCATACCTTACATATATGCAACATTTCATAGTCACGAATAGTTTTGTTGTACTAAGGGGGAAAATGACTTACTCTTCTCTCAAGGCCCAGCTCAAAAACTATTTCTTTCCCCCCAAAGTCAGAATAGCTACATGTGACCTCACCCTTCTTGGAACTAACATAATGGTTTTTTAATGGCTACTGCCTCAGTCATATAATCTCTCCTATAGTATATTAATTAGGAAGGAGAAGTCTATTGATGAAAGAAAAAATATTGTGTTCTTAATTTTGAATGCTGATTTATTAGAACAGACTTATCTAAGAGTAGGAGAAGAAGGAAGAAGAAGAAGGATATTTTTTCCCTGTATTGACAGAAATAGTTGATGGAGCCATATTCATATGCTTATGATTTTCATAAATGAGGTGAGAGATAAGTAAACAATATTTATGTCCTTAATAATTCTTGAAAAACAAAACCACAGAAAATATAAAGGATTAGGTAAAATAAAGAAAGAGGAAAAACCTAGAATTTTATTTTTAACATTAGAAGAACTGAGAGACAAAGAAATTAATCACCTTTTCAATACCACATGGCTCCCTAAGATTCTGATCTTGGCCCTGTGCTGTTTCACATTTATTTTTAAAAAAATCAGTCATTCGGATGGCGTTGATCATCTTTCATGAGGACTCTGAGCTGAGAGGGATAGCTAACCCCTTGGAAAGGATAGTCAAATGTCATACACTACTTCTATTTGGAGTTGTACTTAAAGTAGTATTCCTTGTGCAACAAGCTATGGCAACAAAAAAGTAAATCCCTTGAAATTTACTCTTCTCTTTAGGTGAAACCTCTGCCAGAAATTCTTAACTGGAATCTGTGAACTTGTTTGAAAAATATTTTGATTGACTGTATTTTAATATAGGGTATTTCAAAAGTTCAGATGTTTTAAGCTACCAAAATTTCACCCTACCCCACTCGAAGTTATTTATATTTGGGAACTAGCATAATAAATTAACTATCACAAAAAACTCTTCCATGTACATATTTGGAATAATTCAGTTTATTGAGCTTTGTTTCAGCAATACATATATTCTGATGAAATTCAATCATCTTGATGATTTCCGCAGAGTTCAAGCTTGTTGAGGACAGGAAGCTTCTTACTTTTCCATTTGTATATCTAGCACAATGTCTAGCATGTAGTAGTTTCTTCATAATTTGATTAATTTTACTTGTTCCCAGATATCTGGGCATATGGGATTATATAAATAAAACAGAAGAACAATTGACGAACATTTGCTTTCCTCAGAAAAACTAGAAAAATCATGACTAAGGTACATCTGCAAAGTAGAGCTGCCCAACTCCATTTTTTCATTTGGTGCCTTTCTCTCTATGTGGTTTGGTTCCTACTTTAAGGGTTGCCTACATGGAAATGTAAGAATACTAAAAATTATGTTTTTCTAACCAGCTGTGAAAAGTTAACACTCTGTCTTTAATTGTGTCTACACAATGACAAACATCCAGATGCAAAGAGAACAATTCAGCCCGTCATCTGCTTGCTCGAAAGAATCTGGATAACACATGTCAGGTAAACAAAACATCCACATGATTGACTGGAAATTTTCCTTTGCCTTTGGATGTTTTGTCATGATAGAGACACAGCCTTTCCATCTCTCTTTGGAGTTAGCATAGATTAATGACAAACATATGGTCCAATGGTCAGAAGCATCTTTTTCTATGTTTATAATTTGTGTGTCACATAAACAACTGATAATATTTAGTGAATGACTCAATTGATAAGCATATATTAAGAAGCAGATACTGCACAAGTTCCAGGGATACAAAGACAGGAGTGAAACAGTGTCTATCATCAAATCTGACACCAATTTATTGTGTATAAAATAAGAACATTATGAGGGGCGCTAGTAGCTGGTGGAATTAAGACCTTAATGTGGAAGGTAGTATTGAGTTGAGCCTTCAAGGAAATTAAGACCAAGAGGCAAAGGTAATATGACAGTCAGTTCCAGGTCTGGGAACTACTCAATAAAAGGTATGGAGAGGGGAGAGGGAATACTGTGTACTGTAATAGAATGTCACTGGAATTTACTGAGTGTTGGGAGGGAGCTAACATGATCCCTAGTACAATTTAGGAAAATCATTTTGTTTGCTAAGTAGGGCATAGATTGATGTTAGGAAAGATCATAGTTATATTATTGCAGTAGTCCAAGGAAGAGATTTTTAAGAGTGGTGACTGTGAAGGAAAAGAAGGGAATACGTATATATGTGTGTGTGTGTGTGTGTATGTGCATGTGTAAGAGTGTGTGCATGTGTATGTGTATACACACACATATATACATATATGTGCATACATATACATACATACACATACATATATGAGAGATGTGAAAGTAGAAACCATATTTGATAATAGATTGGATATTCAGAGTGGGTATGAAAAAATAGGAAAGGATGGCATCAAGGTTTTGAGCCTAGGTAACTAGGCAGGGTTTCCCAATATTAAGAAAATTGGAAAGAGGGTATGGTTTGGTTTGGGGATAAACCCATCTTAAGTTTGAGATATGCATGGAATGCCAAATTTAAGCTGTCCAAATGGTTGCTGGGGGCATGGTACTTGAACTCAGGATAGAGACTAGTACTAGAGAGATCTGCTAATCATTTGCAAAAGCAATAACTGATCCTTAGGAGCTGGTTAGATCATCAAATATGAACGTATTGAGGGGAAAGAAAAGGCATCCCAATACAGAGCACTGAAGGATACTGAAAATTAGTAGATATGGCTAGAATGAAGATACAGCAAGGGATGCTGAGGTGTGGCACATAGAGGGAGAGCCAGAAGACAGCAGTCACAAAAACAAACAGGAAATGATGTGGAGGTGGAGAGGGTGATTGAGAGTGTCATGGGAGGCAGAGAGATAAAAAAGGTGAGAAATGGAGAAAAAGTAATTAGACTTGGCAATTAGAAAACCACTGGTACCTTGGACAAAGCAGTATCTGTTGAATGGTAACTACAAAGACAGATAGTAGTGGACATCTTGAGTTTGGTAGAAGTGAGCGAGAAAGGAGGATGTGAAGTTGCTAAACTATTTCCTTGAGGAGTTTATACAAGAAGGGGATAGAAATAGAATGATAGCTAGCACGGATGACTAGATCAAGTGAGGGTTTTTTAAGTGGGGAGCAGACAAGAAGATTTTTGTAGGGAGCAGGAAGGAAGCCAGTAAATAGGTAGAGATGGAAAACTAAAGAGAGAGTGGGAATAATAGTGAAGGGAATTTATTAGAAAAGATAGGAAAGGATGCAATCAAGAGAACATGTATGAAGGTTTGCTTTTACAAATAAAAGGGCCATCTTTTCATGTGAGGCACAGGTATATTGGGGAAAGATGTATGAATGATGTCAGAAGAGGAGGAGGGGGAAGGGAACATTTGAGGAATGGCCTCCATTTGTGTGTGTGTGTGTGTGTGTGTGTGTGTGTGTGTGTGTACAGTATGAAGTGAAGTCTTCAGCTAAGAGGGCAAAATAGTTTTCTCATTCAATCCTTTAGGAGAGATGAAAAGGTTGGGGCTAGCTACTGGAGTGGATGGGATAGGAAGTTGATTGGGAAATTTTAGAAGTATTGCCTTGTTGCTGTGAGATTATATAACTTAAATTTCCAGGCATCCAGTCATCACAGTTCTGTGACTTTCTACAGCTCCATTCAGGAGCATGTAAGATCAAAGGGTGTTGATGGTGGGAATAATACAAGACTGGTGTTTAGCAAGGCACAAACAGCAATAGGACAAGGGAGAAAGAGATTCCAGCATAGAGGAGAGGAGAGTCCAAATGATTTGAGTTAATAGTGAAACCAATGTAGGGATGTTGGACTGGAAATTAACTTAGGAAGGTAAGGATTAGAGCTCATGGTGAAGATGAGGAACAGGGTTAGAGCTTGTCAGGCATAGGGAAAGGTGGAATCGTAGACGATTATGACTAAATAAAGCAATTCCAATTGATGATGTGGAATACATAACGATGATGACAAGATCAAGGGAATGTATAACATTGTGTGTAGCGAAGGAGGAGCAGAAGAATGGGTTATGGGAATGGAGCAGTTCAATAAGCTGGGAAAATACAGCAGTTGACTTAATCTCTGGCTGCCAATATATAAATCCTACTGCCCATGCCCAAATGCCTGTTTGTTGACATCTACCTCAACCCTATTCTTCCAAGGTTCTATTCCAGATCTACCTGTTACTTCCACTATGGTTTCTAGAAAGACTGATCCATAATAAAAACAAATTATTTTATCTTGAAACTTTTCCTTTTTTACTCCTTTGATCTTTTTGTGCTCAATGAAACTTGACTTCCTCTTGATGACATTGTGTTCCTGGATACTCTTTCAAGTACTGGCTAAACTTTCACTCATTTCTTTAAATTTACTTATTTGAAGAATCAATATTCCCCTTGCTTCCCATGGCCACTTGGAGACTCTCTCTCTCTCTCTCTCTCTCTCTCTCTCTCTCCCTCTCTCTCTCTCTCCCTCTCTGTCTCTCTCTGTCTCTGTCTCTCTCTGTCTCTGTCTTTCTCTCTGTCTCTTTCTCTCTGTCTCTCTCTCACTCTCTCTTTCTTTCTCTCCCATGCTCATTAACCTATCTTTTTGTAAGATTCATGCCATCTGAATTTCATCATCCAAACTAGATCTTATGGACATTATCTAATGATTCCCAAGATTTCAATGAGTTAAAGGCCTGACTTTGTCTCAATTACAACTCCTGCCATCATGTGAGGGGACTTCAGCATACATATTTGGAATATCTAAGAAGGTATTTACAATGTACTTTAAATAAAGAAGTTCATTTATTTCTAAGAGATATTATAATTTTTCCCTTTCACTATACCCCACTGAGAAACAAGAGCCAAAACAAAACAAAGCAAATCCAGTATTTCCAAATAAAAAATAAAACCCTTGTCATAAACATGCATAAAGCAGCAGACAAATTACTCCATTGAGCATGCCTGAAAGAGCATTTCTCTTTATTTTAAGGTCATAACCTCTCTGTAAGTAGGTGAGTAATGTGTTTCATCGTCGGTCTTCTGTATTCATGGCTTTATCACTGCATTGATGAGAATTTTAGCCTTTTAAACTATTTTTCTTCACAGTGTTGTTGTCATTGTATAAACTGCTTTCTTCTTGCTACTTAATTTGCTTCATTTCAGTACATAGAAATTTCCCCAGTTTCCTCTGAAACGATTTCACCATTTCTTATGGCATAATGATATTCTATTCCATTCAGCTGTCAATCAACAAGAATTATATTAAGCACTTATTAAGTACCAGGTGTGATGCTAAGCACTGAGAATAAAAAGAAAGAGCAAAAATAGTTCTTACTCTCAAGGAGCTCACAGTTTAATGAAGAAACCGACATCCAGACACGTACCTACACAAAGTACACAATATTCTGTAATTTGTTAAGGCATTTCCAATTGGAGGACATTCCCTTATTCTCCAATTTTTGGTTACTACAGAAAGAGCGTCTGTGTTTTATAGGTCCTTTTCCTCTTTCTTTGATCTCTTTAAGGTATGGGCCTCATATATATATTGCTTTCCAGAATAGTTAGACCATTTGAGAGCTCAACCAACAGGGTTCCAGTACGCCCATTTTCCCAGAGCCTCTCAACATTTCAGGCAACATATTTTTTAAAAGCCTTCACACACAATGCTTCAGGAATGCACCCAGGGCATAAAGTAGGACACGTTAATGATCTTCTTTTGGTTCAGAAGTTCTTATCTAGCTGAACACCTATACTGGATACCAGATATTTGATGCCATATTTCAAATGTGACAAATCTAGATATACAATTAAGTGTCTAGAATCAATGCCATTTTTCTGGTTTATTCATTTCCCCAAGTTTTGTTTTTTTTCAGACCTACATATGGGCTTAAATCAACAAAAAGGAACATCCTATTCTCTTTTTGTGATGGCTTTTTAAATGCTTCCTGAATCACCCACAATTTAACAAAGTTGAAAATTCCATTTAAAATAGAAATCAGTTTTGTCAAGAGATGATTCTCTTCAAAGCTATAGCCCAGCAGTGT
Organism: Pseudocheirus occidentalis; assembly: GCA_028646575.1. Classification (NCBI taxonomy): domain Eukaryota; kingdom Metazoa; phylum Chordata; class Mammalia; order Diprotodontia; family Pseudocheiridae; genus Pseudocheirus; species Pseudocheirus occidentalis. The sequence goes on along the minus strand of CM053599.1, from coordinate 28,255,634 downwards.
GACTTGGGTATCATGGGGAGGAGGGCTATAATTTAGCTTGCAGAGAAGAAACAGAAGGACCACGCCAGGATTAATGAAGCACATCTTTAAATAATATATTCTAGAGTCAACATTTTAGTTTCATGATCTTTAATGCATCTTTGTGCAAGACTGCATAGCTAGGCCAGATTCCTTTAAGCTATTTGGGTTGACTTTTTTCTTAGCTGCTTGTACAATTAGAAGAGGGAAACCTTTATTGTCTCTTTTTTTCCAGTGATGTACCTAGACTCTGGTCAAAGAGGACTTGAGCTTCCAGTAATCTTAACCCTTTTATGAGTGTAAATTGATCACTTAACATTTTTTAAAAAGTCCATTTGGTATCTGACCTGCTAACCTTCATATGACGACATGACATCTTAAAATCACAGTAAGTATTAGAAAAATTATGCCTTAAATATGGGCCTTTGTATCTTTTACCACATCCTCCTCTCCAGCGGTTATTACCTAATAATTTTTGACACTGTGATTAAACACGAAGTTTTCCATTTTATGATTCCATTTCAAATATACAATTGCCAACATATATATCAAAGTGAAAATTAGGCATCCTTAAAGAGTCTGTAATTATATTTGTGCATTAAAATGTCAACTGAGCAAAATGAATGATTTCAAACAATATTTTAATCTAATTGTTTTAAAATCAAACAATTAATCAGGGTTTTATCATTGCTCCTAAATAATCTCCTGTGTTTTAACCTAGAAGCGGCCTGTGATGTTAGGCTTTGATTTGAAGATTTATTCAAAACAGCAGCATACAACTCATTAATTACCCTCAAAGCTACAGCGGGTAGACATGATTGGGGACCTAAAGCACCTAGTAAAGCCAGTCTCCTACCTGTTAGGACTTCAGTGCTCTCTAACTAATGAGAACTACATTTCATGAAGGAGATTGTTTACTTGGTATGAAGTCTACAAAACAACATCTCTATGTTGAGTGCCAGATTGGGGGATGGTTTAGTGGTATCCCATCCAGGCTGGTTAAATAAAGGTCTTTAGTAAATTTTGGTTCAAGGATCCAGCTTGGCATTTGGATTGTACCTAAATATAAGGAAACTGTTTAAAGAGTTAAAGGGGAGCAACCCAAGGTACGAAACACCAAGAGCGATGGGTAAGTGGTCAAGGATATTCTTACCCATGTGGGATAGCATATATATTATCAGATGATTGATGCATTGTGTTTTTTCTGAGCTGATTCTTTTCACTTGTTAAAAATATTATTGATTCCACAGTATGGCTATGTTATAAGGAGGGGATTATAAGGCGGGAAGAGATATATTTGAGAATGAAGGAGATGCACAAAGGTTATCAGTAATTTTTTAAAGCCTGAGGTAAGAAGTATCATTGGTCAATATGGTATGAATCTGAAAAACTTGTTCAGAATAAGATATAGGGGGTGATTTTGGGGGCAGGGTAGGAGCAGGCTGCAATGATTGTTCACTCTCTCCAATATCCTTGGTGTTTTGAGCTCATAATTGTGCACTGAAATATTTTCTAGGATGAGATTTTTTTCCTATAAAATCTAGTCATGTTAAGGGCTTCTCATTCAATTTAATTCAACAAGATTTTGTCATGTGCCTGTTCCTAGACTAACAGTACCATGCTGGTGCTAGAGATACAAAGACCAAAAGAAAAATAGCTTCTGTCTTCAAAAAGCTTATGTTCTATTGGGAATACTATTTACTCATATATAATTGTAATGACAGTTTGGACAATGAGAACCCAATCCTTGGACTATGCTGTCAACCCATGTGGAAGAAACTGGGGATCCCGCTTCTAGAAATGTATGATGATATATAATGGAAAGGTCTTCTTCCCCAAGTAAGAGTTTGAAAGGTGCTCTCACTATTTGGGTGCATTTATTGTGTGAAGATAAGGGGTCTTTTGATTGACTAGTGGGTAGAAATTGAGGATGTTTACAGAAGAAATACCTGGATGAATCAGCTCTTTTTCATTTTCTGATTTCCAGAGGCTAGAATGCAATGAATCCCTAGTGGAAAGGGTGTGTGTGTGTCTCAGGATATCTCTCATACAGAGTTGTGTAAAAGAGTAGTCATGCCATAGTTCAGTCTGCTCTCCCCACAAGAGCTGACATAAAGCCATGAGTATGTGGCCCCATTGTTTTTTTTTTTTTTTGTTCTCAATGATAGTCTATTCTTTCATGCCCCAGGTGGAGTATTAGAGACAGCTAGAACTTTGTGAGACTCAAAACCTTAGAGGGTGAGAAGTCCACTGATGGGAAAAATACTAGTGTATGAGGCCCTGATTGCCACGATACCCAGTCCAGCAGTGAAATGATTTGATAGCTTCTTGAGGGCAAAGACTATCCTTTGACTTTCTTTGTGTTTCCAGGGCTTAGCACAATGCAGTCAACAAGTGTTTATTGAATGACTGGCTGAGATGCTCAAAAAAGACAACTAGCATTTCTTCTCACTTTTCAAGGTCAGTCAACATGTTAGCTTTAAATTAAAAAATGGTAATTATAGTCAGCACAAATGCCCCTAGATGTGGGATATAATAAAGGGATTAATGGTACTACATCTTTCATAATTAAATGACTTCGTGAAGGTTGGCAAACAGTCTCTGATTACTATTTTGTGTAAAAATTGCTGATTCTTGCAAATAACTTCCTAAAGCATTTAGGAGATGCATGTTGCTATCAAAATCACAGAGAATCAGAGTTGAAAGCTACCTAGGAGATTATTAGATCCACACATAACTGAACTGGAATCCATGCCACTATGTATTCCTTGGCAATAAAACTTGTTCAAGGGGGTTTCTACTTCTTTTTCTTTTAGTATAGGTGGGGGTAACTTAGAGGAATTCAATTAGAAAAAGGGTGCATATCGCATGGGGAATAAGATATGACATAGGAACATGATGTAAAACTACTGTGCTTAAAGAAATGATGAGGGTGTGGGTTCAGAGAAACTTGGGAAGATTTGTATGATCTGATGCAGAATAAAGTGAGCAGAATCAGGAGAATAATTCATGCATTAATAACAGCATTGTAAAGACACACAATGCTGAGAGACGTGGAAACTCTGATAGATGCAATGATTAACCACAATTCCAGAGGACTCCTGATAAAACATGCTCCCCACCTCTGGATAGTGAGGCAATGAACTTAGAGTACAGATTGGGACATACTGTTTTTGTATATGGCCAGTGGGGGAATTTGTTTTGTCCTGAATATTTTTTCAAAAATCTCAATGTTGGGGTGAGATAGGGAGGTAGGAGAAAGACAAGGTAGACATTTGTTGACTAAAAGAAAAAGATTTAACTTTTAAAAAAAGGTTTAAATTTATTTAGAAAATAACCAAAATTGTTAAACAGTTTCTATGCGTGTGCACAGTAATATGCTAGATGCCCAGGGAGCTATCCTGATTGAATTATAACTATTTAGCAATAAATATATTTTGCTAATTGTGTGGCTATATTTAATTCAAGGTATCTTATTCCTATCTATCTTGTGAATAGCCATTTGAATATATGTTTGTTTATTGTCTCTCAATTAGATTATGCACTACTTGAGGGCAGAAGCTGCTTCTTGCCTCTTTCTGTATCAGCAGCACTTATCACAGTACTTGGCACATATTAGGAACTTAACAAATATTTATTGATTGATGAATTGGTGTCCAAAAGTGGAATGTGCTGTTTGGGGAAGGAGTTGATTCCCAAAGGTTTTCAAGCAATGGCCTTTACTTTATTGAATGATTGAAAAAGACAAAGGCTGGATGACTGTGAAAGTGGGGATTAGACTAAAGGTTGACCTCAACGTCTCTTCTGACTAAAAAAAAGTCTGTGGTTTAGACTCTAGAATTTGTTGTTCTGAATTTTGACAGGATTTCAGTTTTCTAATTTTTCCATTAAAGAAACAGTTTTACATTTCCTGCCTAACACTGTTTCTCTAATGAGTCACATTCTAGATGATTGCAGATGTTTATTTGCTTTTTCAAAAAAGGCTATTTTATTTAAGAGTCCTTCAATCAGGAAATGTCCAACCTTCCAAGATCTGTTTAGAATGTGTTTGCCTGAAGCCTTAAAGATTTCATCAAAAGGAATTTAAACTGAGAAAGGAAAAAGGAGAGAGAAAACACTCCATGTATATCCACCAAACTATGTACCATAGATACTTAGAAAGTAGGAAGGATTGTACTAGAGGCAGCTAAAATTTATAGGAGCTGGAGTGAATAAAATAAACTAAGGTGAAAAGTAAGAATGAAAAGACGTATTCAGACACTTAAAGATCATAATTATCAGCTGAATGGCAAACAAATATTTTTAAGGGCCTACTAGTATAAGTCAGACATTTTGTTAGACCATGGTGATTCAAAGAAAGGCAAAAGACATATTTATTCAAGGAACTCATAGTCAAATGGGGAAAATGAGCCTGAAGAACCTGTTTAAAGAAATGCTGAATGGGAGAGAAAGTTGAGAAGATAGTTTTGAGAATAGATTTTGAAGGCCTTGACTGGTAGGCCAAGAGGTTTGGTCTTTATTCTTTAAGTGGTAGGAAGGTAGTCTATGATTTTTAGTATATAAGCAGCATGATGAAAGGGTAATAATTAAAGGGCTAATACTTGAAGTCATATAGAGTGGAAATGAATTTCCTGAGTTCAAATTCCTCCTCTTTGGTGAACAGCATTCAATTCTGTTTGAATCTTCATTTCCATTTCATAATAATAACATTTGATCGTTTCCATTAAATTTACTTTCTTCAATATTGGATTCAATTTTTTAAAAAAGCTTTCTGATGTCACAAATGAAGAGAAACTCAGGGAGACAGGATGAGATCATGGGAGGAAAGAAGAAGGGAAAGAAGGGTAGAGAGAGAAAGGAAACAATTAGGGAAAAACTGGTTCAAAAACAAAATAAGAAGATTAAAAAGTTGTTAGGGAGAGGTGAAAGGTGAGGCAGCCTAGAGAAGAGAAAAAAGGAAAAAGAATAAAATTAGTAATAATGAGTTAGCAAATATAGAGAGATTGCAGATAATTTTAACTTCCCCTAAATTTTCATAAACTGACATTTTGACTATAATATACTTTAATATATTTTTACCTGTTTCATCTTGTTCCTCAAAGTCACTTCAGAGATGGGAACTTTACATGCTCGGTTTAACACCTAGCATATGCTTGAAAGCTAAACAAAATATCAAAGGGAAAAATAATAAGAAAGTAGAGAAGATTTCTATTGCATATGAGAATAAGAGAAGGTTCAAAGAGGAGAAAGAAGAGAGATTAGGTACAGGAACAAATCTGAGACTTTTCTCCATTGCTTACCATGATGTTACTTGTATTCGTTATGCAGCCAATGCTTTCAGGAATTATTGATTTACTAGACTGATAATTACACTAGCATTGACCTGCATTGAACCCGTTCATAAGATAGTTGTGAAGAGTCATCTGCAATATGGAAATTGGCCCTTTTATCATGACAGGATGGCTCACATGTCATGATTACTGGTTTAGAGGTTTTTCAAAATTTATGGCGTAACATTTGATAGAGTTATGAAAATGCCCCAAAACGTTAATACAGTAAATTTGTTGATTTATTCAACTTTAGGGAAACATTTTTGATCTACTTTTACTGTAGAGTAAGCACAATATGTACATTTTGTTTCAAGGTTGTTGTTTTGAAATATCATAACTCAGAAATTACAAATGGCAGAATCAAGTTACGTGCATAAACTCAATATTCATAAAATTTAATCTTTGATAGATTCATTCCTCTTTTCAAAATGGGTGAATATTTTCATTTATTTATTGAGTTCTGAATATCATCAGCATATCAATTTTTAAATACCTTTTCCCATAGAGAACTGAAAACAATCTATAACCATTAAAATCTGAGTGCCAGGACTCATCCTAGTATGAAGGTGATTGTGGGTTTGTAAAGGTTATGTTAGCAGAGTAAAAGCTGAACCTCTCAAACTGGAATGGTTTTGAGTACTGAGCTGCAGACAGATCTTACGTCTACTGTCCAAGTTTCAGCCGAAAAAAACTTGTAGAAAAAACTCATGTCTACAAGACGGATCACTAGTTAATGACTTATTTTTTCCTATAACATTAACCCACACAGGCTTCAAAGATTTCAAAATACCTTAGATAAGTTCCATCTTGTATTGGGTGAGGGAATATCTACCCTGATGAAATCAAGTTCTCATGATCATAAATTTTGAGATCATATACAAAAATTTCCTCATACTTAGAGCACAAATATTATATTTAAGCCATTATCCCCTCTGAGTTGCTATTTTTTCAGTTATTAGTTTGCATATTTTATTCATGCAAGACAAGATAGAGGTGGGTAATGGAGTTGTGATTTTGATCTGGCTATACCAGCTGAGTAGAAATGCACATAGTTAACAAATGTGGTCCCCTACATTTTGCCATATGTTATTTGGGGTCCATGGACTCATAGTCATAAATTATAATCCTTTAATTTTACAAATTACTTATGAGTGAAGCTTACAGGTAGATTTCTGAGAATGACGGTAAGAAGACATTGATGATCTGCATGGGAGAAATAGGAGAAAAAATATTACTTTGCATCTGAGATTCTCTAGGATTTAGTATCTTTGAAGAAGTAGGCTGATATAACAGATTTCCTATATGTCCTTTTAGGCTTGAAACAATGATCCCTGTTCCTCTCCTTTTAAGGGGTTATCTCTAGAAAACATATAATAATAAGTACCATATGTCTATGTATGTATGTGTGTAGGTATGGCTATGCATATATATATTCATATTTGTATGAGTGCATATATACATGAGTAAATATAACTGTATATTTTTCTATTTTTAAAACCCTAGGTCAGGTGCTGAAGCTTCAAAGAGGAAAAGTAATATAGTCCTTGGTCAGCTAGGTAGTATAGTAAATAGAATGCTGGGTCTGGAGTCAGGAAGAATTGTCTTACTGAGATAAAATATGGACTAAGACACTAGCTGTGTGATCCTGGCCAAGTCACTTAACCTTGTTTGTCTCAGTTTCCTCATCTATAAAATGAGCTGGGGAAAGAAATGACAAACCACTTTAGCATCATTGCCAAGAAAGCCCCTAATGTAGTTATGAAGAGTTGGACAGTGATTGAACACCAAATATAGTCCTTATTTCTCAGGGTTCACAGTTTCCCAGAAGGGATATGAAATATACACATAGAAGGACAACAGAAGGTAGAGAGTAAGAAGCAGGTAGAGAGAGCCAGAAAAGGGATTCTAAGACAATTTGAAAAGATGTAATATGTTTTTATTAAAAAAATAATTTATTTTCTCATTTACATCACTCATTTCCACGAAATTTTGAGTTACAAATTTTCTCCCCATCTTTCCCCTACCCATCATCCCCAAACTGTGATCCCACTGTATAGAATCTCCTCCAATCTGCTCTTTCCTATGCCCTCCCCCATTGCCCCTCTGACTTTCCAGTAGGGTGGGATGGGTCTCCCTACCCCAGTGCCTGTACATCTTAATTCCCAGTTGCATGTAGTTAGTAATAATAATAATAATAACATATATATTTTAAACATTTGATTATAGAACCTTAAATTCTAGATTCTTTCACTTCCTCCCTCGTCACCCACCCCCACTGTAAGGACAAGCAATTCAATACAGGCTGTATGTGCGAAATTACGCAGAACATCTCCACAGTGTACATATTGTGAGAGAATGGTTATATGTCCCTCCCTCCTACTATCACCCCCCCCTCCCACATTCTATTCTCTACCCTATCTCACCTTGGAATTTCACCTTTTAAAGTATCATCCCTTCCTATTCAATTGATGCTGTGCCCTCTATATACTCAGATATGTGTTCATACACATATATAAACCCTCCTATATAGACATATGTGTAAGTGTATATATACATTTTTATTCCCTTCACCTATCCTCATACTGAGAAACGTTTCATAAGTTACAATTATATTTTTTCCATGTTGGCATGTAAATAGTTCAACTTTGATAAGTTCCTTACGATTTCTTTTCCATGTTTACCTTCTCATGCTTATTGTATTTGAGTGTCAAATTTTCTTTTCAGTTCTGTTTTTTTCAGCAAGATTGTTTGAAAGTCTTCCACCTCATTGAATGACCATATTTTCCTCTGGAACATTATAGTCAATTTTGTTGGGTAGGTGATTCTTGGTTTTAATCCTAGCTCTCTTAATCTCTGGAATATCATATTCCAGGCCCTTCAGTCCGTTAATGTAGAAGCTGCTAGATCCTGGGTTATCCTGATTGTGTTTCCACAGCATTCAAGTTGTTTCTTCTTGGCAGCTTGTAATATTTTCTCCTTCATCTGGGAACTCTGGAACCTGGCTATAACACTCCTAGGAGTTTTATTTTGGGGATCTTTTTCAAGAGGTGATTGGTGATTTCTTTCAAGTTCTATTTTGCCCTCTGGTTCTAAAATATCAGGGAAATTTTCCTTGAGAATTTCTTGAAGGATGCTTTCCAGGTTTTTTTTATCATGGCTTCCAGGGAGTCCAATAATTTTCTTTTTTTTTTTTTGAGGGCAGTTAGGGTTAAGTGACTTGCCCAAGGTCACATGGCTAGTTTTTTGTGTTAAGTGTCTGAGGCCGGATTTGAACTCAGGTACTCCTGACTCCAGGGCCGGTGCTCTATTCACTGCGCCACCTAGCCGCCCCGAGTCC
>CM053599.1:28195479-28238397 GCA_028646575.1 Pseudocheirus occidentalis | reverse complement strand
ATAGTTTTCTCGCATCATTCTCATTTCTCTTCCCAATTTTTCCTCCACTTCTCTTATTTGTTTTTCAAAGTCCTGTTTCAGTTGATGTATAACTTCTAGGCATTCTTCAAGTGTCTTGGAAGCATTTGGTGTGGAATTTCTGACTGTGTTGTCTTCCTCCCAATCCATGCTTTGATCCTTTTTGTCCACAAAAAAGGATTCTAGAGTTTCATTGCTGTTCTTAATTTTCCTTCCTTTTCCTCATGTTGGCCAGTCAGTTAATTGGTTGGTTTTATTTTAGCTCTGTGAAACTCTGCTTCCAGGGGGGAAAGCTCTGTTCCAAATTGCTGGGGTTCTCCCTGCTGCCGGAGCTATTAGGGGGTGTTGCAAGTCCCCTCAGCTTTGCTTTGCTGGAAGCGCACCCCAGCACCACCACCCAAGACCACGATCTGGATTCTGGCCGCTCAACACAAGAGCACTTGGCCCTGATCAATTGATTCAGACCCCCTGTGGAGTCTGCAGGCCAGGGGCTCTGAAGCAGCACAGTGGGGGCTGCTACTGGTTCCAGCAGTTCCCCTTCTCCACTGCTTCCTTGCCCTGGGGGCAGATTGGCCAAAACTGCTTTTCCTCCCTCAAATTAATTTTCAAAGTTTCACTTTCACTTTCACTGACTGTCTAATCCTGGTTTTCTGGATGTGAAGATTCAATCAGGCAAGCGCTTTAGATCTTCTCTGAAATAGACTCAAGTTGTGGCTTGGGAGGCTGGCCTCCTCCTGAGCGACCTGGGGCCTGGCCTGGTCAGGGCTGCGGTTTTGGGCTGGGCTGGTCTCCGCTCTGGTGCAAGCTGCCCCTGTCTAGTCCCTGCTCCTCATGCCTTGGCAGATGTGGAAGTGCTGGAGGCTGTAGATTGTCTCCTCTGAATACTAGTTGCAGCACGGCTCGGTTCAGCTCAGCCCAGCTCCTTCCCATCACCCCAGTCCTGGCCGCAGTCTCGGCTTCAGGCTGGGCCAGCTTCGGCTCCTGGCCCACCGTCCTGAGCCCCTGCTGCCAAGCTGCCTTCAGTGAGAGATGTGTTTTCTGTATTTTTGTGAGTCTGAGAGTCCTAGACTCTGTTTGGGCTCATATTTTATGGGTTTTTAGGGTGGTGGCGTGGGAGCTACCGGACCTTGCTGCTTCTATGCTGCCATCTTGGCTCCACCTCCACTAACATTTCTTATAAAGTAATACTGTTAGTCAGTAATAACTTTATAATAATGATGGTGAATATCTTATTTTCCATTGGGGAAATCACTAGACTTCCTTTATGAATGATGGTAACCTTTCACTTAATAAAATATATTTTTGTCATATTAAGGAAAAGGGTTTTTCTGTACCGTTGCTATAATAATCTGATTTTTGTTGTTTCTGTTACTATAATTACATTTGATTTTCATACGGTTGAACCATCTTTGTAGCTCTGTTACAACTCAATTTGGTGAAAATGAATTTTGAAACCTATTGCTGCAATCTCTTTGGCAGTATTTTATTTAAAATGTTTGCTTCAATATAGATTAATTATCCTCTACTCTAGGCATAATACCTTATAATGATATGATCTCATGTTCTAGAAGGTCAACTAAGCCAAAATTCTGGCATATTCTACCAATTTCAAGATACTTAGAGTATGATCTCTCAATATCATTCTAGTTACAAAGAAACTTATCATGACTCTTTATGATATTTTGCCAAGTTATAAAGATTATGTGGTCTGTGATGAAATGATGCAATTATATTTGTCTACAATACTATTACTTTTCTTTATTTATATGTGATTAATATATAGATTAAATGTTACCTTAAATGTTAGAATTGATGACTCCTTCAGCCTTGAAAAACTGTTGCTACATGGTTTGGGTACAAGGAACATATCTGTCTCATAAAAGGAATTTAACAGAGTACCTAAATTCTCTCTGTCTCTGTTTCTCTGTGTGTGTGTGTCTCTCTGTGTCTTTCTCTCTTTGTCTATCTGTCTCTCTCACACACAATTTATGCAGCATAAGGATTATTTGTTCTTTAAATATTTGATATGCTTTATTTTAAAATCCATATAGTACAGGAGTTTTATTTATTAGGGGTTGATTCAAGGCTTGTCAATTCTTCTGTAAGTGGTAATTTTTTTTTAGCAACACTATTTACTATTTTGTTAATTGGGATGTCTTATATATTATACCCTCTCTGGTCTCAATCTTTCAGTTCAAACTTTAGGAACAAATCAAGGTCTTTAGATGTTGGCTGACTACTCCTTCACTTAGGGATACACAGATAACTCTGAGGGTGTGGGGTTTCTCATAGTATGTCTAAAAATGTCCCATATTGTATTTTTAAAATCGTAATTGAACTAAACCATTTGGGACACCTTTCATTTTCACTATTACCTTATTTGAAATCATAATTATGAATTCTTTATTCAAAGAATAGATATTTTTAATCTAGTTTCTTATCTTAAAAATTATATGGGCATATGTATACATATGTGTATATTGTGTGTTCTGTATGTTTCTTATATATGGCAAATTTTGAGTAATGTTTTCTAACTCATTCTACAACTATTTTTCATTTTATGGGTGAGTTTAATCTTTTACATTAAATGTTAGAACTGATAATTCCTTCTACCCCAACAAATCTTGTTTGTACATTTTTGAAAATAAGCAATAGGCAGTATCAAATTGAGGTCAATTTAGCTAATCCATTCCCAGCTTCTGCTCATATATAAAATTCTTCCCCTGTCTTTTTGGTCAAAGGTTTCGATTTTGGACTATCTCACCCCTTACCTCATCAATATCCTTCTATGTTTTTGTTTGATATTTTGATTCCAAGAGAATCATTCATAACTTCCTTCCTCCCTGCAGCTGGTTCTTCTCCAATTGTTATATTATTGCCTCAAGCATCATATCTCTATTCTCTCAATTACTCTCAATATAGAGCTTTTAAGGATGAATTTTCTTCTTTGTAGCATATAAACACTCAGCCATCACTTATTTAATAGTGTATGAGTTTTTCATCTCTTGGTGAATTACTTGTCAAAGGCACTTACAGACATTTTTTTTCAAGATAAATTGCAAAAGATTCATGATTCTGCTAGAATTCCAGTAATTTTTCAGTCAGAAAAATGTACAGATTTTGAATTGTTAAACCAATTTTATTTCCTCCTCAGTATATTGATTTCCAGTCTTTTGGTCTTTTTGGTGAATAATTCTGTACCATAAAAATTGGTGTTTTGTACTATGTATGTGTGACACACACATATACATATATATGCAAATGCAGACATAAATATAAATATGTGACTTTCTTCTTGCTATGCAATTGAAGGTTTGGAACTTCTGTTATAGTGTTAGTTGAGGAAAATGGTATTTCTGCTGATATCCTAAGGATTCTGTTGATCTCCTGTTGTTTCTTTATTTCCCAAACTCTTAGAACATGGTCCTACTTGATTTGGTCAAATACATTATTCTCGCCCATTGATTCCAATTTTTTTTTGTTTTATTTTTCCTGAGATGTCAGTAATCTAAAAACGTTTATTCTCAGTTCTATCTCCAAGGTCTTATTTACTTAACAGAAACATTGTAATCCTAGGTTTACTGTCTTTTTTCTCTCTATTTTTTCCCTTCTCTTCTTTAATTTTTATGTTTGGTCTATGCCAGAGGTGGGGAACCTGCAGCCTCAAGGCCACATATGGCTCTCTAGGTCCTCACATATGACCCTTTGAATGAATCCAAACTTCATGGAACAAATCCCTTGCACAAAAGGTTGTTGTTGTTTTTTTTAACTTGGATTCAGTCGAAAGGTTTTTAATAAAAGTTTTTCTTTTCTTGTAAAACTTGGACTCAGTCAAAAGGACCCAGAAAGTCACAGCTTCCCCATCCCTGGTCTATGCTATTCTTTTTTTTCAGAATCCATCACTTTTATTTCTAACTTCCATCATTTCTTCTAAGGTTTTAATTTTTTTGTTTGAATTTTGGCATCCTTATTTAAGGAATCTATGTTTGATTCTTCTATTTTACTTTAATTTGTTTACCTTCCTAAACACCTGTCAAAGTCGTTTTGGTTATTCCAGTTTTTCTTCTGGTGGGATATATGCAGAGAGGTGATAAATGGAACCCCTAGAGTGGTCAAATTCACAAACCTTAAACAGTCTTGTAAGCTGCATCTCCCACTGTCTGCTAAGGATATCTCCTTGGATGAACTCATGACACCTCACCTTCAACATACTGAAAACTCAACACTTCATTCCCCTGGTAAAATTACATCTCTTCCTCAATTCCTAATTTCTGCAGAGGGCACCAATCTCTTCCTTTTCTTTTAGCCTAATATCTAATTGGCTCCCAAAGATCCTACTTTTTGCAACATCTTCTGCAGCTGCCTCTCCATTCACTTCCATTCATAATGCCACCAGCCTCATTCTGGTGCACATCAATTCTCAAAAAAATCAGCAAAAGATAATATTGAGTTTATCTTGTTTGGACTACTCAAAGCCAATTAATTGTTCTCCAAGTCTTCAGTATCTTTCTTTTTCATTCTTAACAGTCGTCAAAACAATATTTCTAAAGAGCTGACCTATATAGGAACATATCATTCTCCTGCTCAAAAAACTTCAATAACTTTCTATTGCCTGTAGGATAAAATAAAAGTCTACATCCTAGCATTTAAAGCCCTCTGCAATCTGTTTCCAAGCTACCTTTTAAGCTTTATTTCACACTAGTCTTCTTTAGAAATTCTATGTTCCAGCCCAACTATATAACTAGATGCTTTCTGATCTATTTTCCCCTCTACTATCTCTGTACTTTTGTTTAGATTGTTCCTCATGCCTGGAACAAATGCTCTCCACATCTCTCCTATTGAAATCTCTCATTTCTTTCAGGTATTACCTCTTCCATGAAATGTTTCCTGAATTACCCAGCTCAATGCTATCTTCCTCTCCTAAAATTTTTCCAAAGCACTTTCTTTGCAGCTCTTCATCACTCCAATTACATTCTCTTTATCTTATAATGTTACAGACATGTAATGTCCACTTTATTAGATTTATAAATTCCTAAAGGACCAAGAATGAATCTTTTCAAATTTGAACATCCTAAGTTTCTCTTATTATAGGCACTGGGGGTTGGATATAGATACCCTGAATCAAGTAGTCCCTTAGGATACTAACATAACAGATTCAAATCAAGAGGTAAGCACAGAAGCCATTTAGTCGCTCACTTTTCATTTTACAGAAAAGAAAACTGAGGCACAGAGAGGTAAATGTCATGATCACACAAGTCACTAATCACAGGCTTAAGATTCAAACCGAGATTCTCTAATTCCAGATCTTTTCTAAAATATATGTTTATTTAATGAATGAATAAATAAATGAAAGGGAACATGAATGAGAAAAAAAAACACATGAACTAATTTATCTTACTTTTACACTACTTTCCTTTCTGAGTCCATCTATTTTATTGAGCCTAAATGTTAAGGGTATTGTGTGTATGACTCAGTAAAGTCTCTCTACCTGACTCCTGCAAAACCAAACAAGTGGATCAGTAATTGTCAAAACAAAAGCAACTTTCTGCATAAGAATGCCCTTGGCCTTATTATGCCCATTTGTCCTGACTGATGGCTACCTCTTGGCACTGTTTGGACAGTTTGGAATTTGGTGTTGTCTTTCTAGCTTATGCCTTATCATAGCTTCCTATTCTTCTAAATGGACACCATTTCCCAGGCCTTCTCATTCTCCTCCTCCAAGCCCTGTATGTGCTTGACGGGAGTAGACTCTAACATCTTCTCTTTCTTATAATGAGTGTGAAATGCCTAGACTAGAGCATTGCCCGACATTACCATTGTATCCTAAACCACTTCTGCCTTTTGGAGAAAATACAACCTTTACAGCTTGGCATTTAAAGCCCCTCATAGTCTTGTTCCAACTACCTTTCCAGACTTGTTTTACATTATTTCCTAGCCAAATTGGCCTAGTTTTTCTACCATTCTATTTCCTTCCCCTTTGCCTTTGCAAACACTTCCCCCATGTCTGAAATGTATTCCCTCCTCACTTGTGCCTCTTAAAATAATTTTCTTCCTCCATTTATCTTTTGCACGACCTCCAATGGAAAGTCTTACTCCATATCCCTCCTTTTTAGCACTCCCTCCCTCCTCCAACTATCTTATCTGCACAAACATTGCATTCTCCCAAGAGGATTCATTCTTCTAAAAATTCAAGGACTATTTGTTTTTTGTCTTTGTGTCTCTAGCACCTAACTCAGTGCAATGCACATGTAAATTTTTTTGTAAATGCTTACTGAATTGAATTGAATTGAATTCAGGCCAGAGGCATTAGGAAAGCAGAAGGAAAATTCCTTGTTTGTGAGTGGCAAAACAGTAAGCTTCTCACTATTTGCTAGTTGGAATTGACACAACTACTTTTTTTTTCCATTTGTAGTAATAGTAAGGTCCCTTAATGTAAATGATATGGTTGTCACTTGACATTTTTAATAACAATTTCTTCCTAGAAACCAAAAAGAACTTGTCTTAGGACACAGTCACCCAACAATTATAAACCTAAGTTTTTTTTTTCATTAGGGAGGTATATATCTATAAATGGTGATTAATGAAGGCGTGTTTTTTGTTAATTTGGTAGTACTCAATAGAATAAATTTGAGTCACTTTCATTAATTCAATAACCTTAATATAAGCTATGCATTTTTGGAGTGTCAAACTTCCCTTTTATTCCTTTTTTATTTTTTGGAGGGCAATTGGGGTTAAGTGACTTGCCCAAGGTCACACAGTTGGTTTTTGCATTAAGTGTCTGAGGCTGGATTTGAACTCAGGTGCTCCTGACTCTAGGGCCAGTGCTCTATTCACTGTGCCACCTAGCCACCCCACTTCTCTTTTATTCTTGACCTAATTGCTTGGACAACGAAGCCCCCTGTGTCAGGATAGGTCAAGGGAACAAAGGTATAGCAGGAATGCATTTGTTGCTTCGGCATGTTGACTAGGATTGATTGGAAACAAGAGTCAATTGAGCTGTTGTTATTGTATGGCAAAAAGATAAGAAAAGGCCGTATATTACAGAGGATAACACTATCTCCTCTGTTTTTTATTCCATTCATCTAAGTAAAGAAAATTACCACCATTTCTAGTATTGCCACATTTCATAGAGTAGACTTTAAGTTTCTTGAGGACAATAGTATTTTTTCAATTTGTCATTATATCCTCAGCTCCTAACATAGCGTCTTGAGGCAGGGGAAATTTAACAAGTATCTCTTGGATATGAAATGGCCAAAGAGAAAGTTTTACCCCTTTGGAACTTTGTCCATCATCCTACTCCTTTGGGTAATATTCTCAATGCCAACTCAACAATAAAGGAATGCCAATTCTTTTTAACAAAACCAAAACCAAAATAAAGTAGCATTTTATTCTGAGAGCTTCATGGAATAGCTTAGCAGAGACTTGCTCTGTAAGAGTCTACCCCAGATCTTTCAATAAACTTTACTTTTTCCTTGGCTGAGAAGACTTGAGTGGAATTCTTTCAGCAGGTTCCGGCATGTTGGTATTTTGGGATCTCAGGCAGCCCTAACCCTCTTTGGGTACCTCTTCATTTTTATGGCTAAGTATTTTGGACAAATACTTTTTGGCTTTTATTCCAAAAAAGATACTCTCTACAAATAATGGACTGTGAAATATTGCATCTTGATACATTCATGGTTTCAAAAAATGTTTTAGCCTGCAGTTTAAAACACCATTTTTGTTCCTGGCGAACAATGTCATTCAGAAACACCACTTAGAAGGTAATGCTTCAAGTTTGTACAAATCAATGATGTAAGAGTTGTCAAAAGTGTATCTAAATTTATATAAATGTTATTTTGAATAAAATGACAACCTAAATGGGTACAATATAATTTAATCTTTGAGCAAATCTGATCTTATTATTCAAATTATGGAATTCTGATGATTTGAACATATTTATAAATATAACCAAATAAAATTCCTCAAGCCTCTAAATAGTATAGATATCCCAAGTGTTTATGCTGGTAAGCACAAGCAAAATTACTGCTTCTGTATGGAGAATATTTTTGCTACCAGCTTCCTGAATGACATCTTAGATGTTACACATTTTTCTCAAAATGGTTATATCTAAAGCTAAACCTAGGCAGTCTAAACACAATAAATAACTATTGAGTTCTTACCATTTTGTGTGCTAGACATTATACTAAGTACTGGCAATAGTCAGATGTATCTGTGAGTTCATTGATGTGGACAGTCTATCAAACAATACAATTCACATGCATTTATATCTGCTAATTCTGTGAGATTCTTATATGTGTCTTCCTTTAAGTTTTTCACAGGTAGTCTTCTCAATATTCTACCTTCCTTCTGATGTTACCATGATACCAGTCATGGTGGTTTCCACTGATTCTTCCTTTTTCTCATGTTTTTTTAAGCCTACATTTTTTCTGATTACATTCTTTACCCTGATTCTCATGAATACTTCCTTATCTGTTACATTTTTCCTGTGCACACCTACTTTATGTATCTCTAGTACTTTGAGTTATAGGGTACTTATTGTTAAAACCTAAAGCATTCCAAGATACTTAACCAAATAATGCAACTAAGAATACCGACAGTAAAAAATATGAACCTTTGTTTTTGGAACAAGTTGAGTATCAGCAAAGGAACTCTGTAATTTCTTGAAGCAACTCGTAATTTGTAATCCATTTGTGTTGCATTCAAATTGGATGGAGAGAGAGGCCAGTGGGTAGATAGACAGACAGGTGCTGGGGATGATAGGTCTATAAACAGATGATATATAGAGAAATGATAGTTACATAGACAGAGATTATAGGAAGGAATGGCATGGAAGAAATGAAGGATGAGACAGAGAGAGAGGAGAGAGAGAGACACAGAGAAATAACGACTTCTTGAAACAAGTCAAACTTGAATTGTGACTTGATGGGAGCTGAATTCCAAAAGTTTTTTTTTAAATGCAAGACAGAGTCTCATTCAGAGGCATTGCATATAGGGTCAATTATCTAATGTGAAAAATGCATGGTGGGTAGAAATGTGCTATTAGTCAAGAAACAGAGAAAGGAATCAGATGAGTAGAGGCAAATAGATGGTACAGTAGGTAGAGATCTGAATCTGGGATATGAAGATTTGAATTTAAGTCTGTCCTTAAACACTTAAGAATTGTGTGACTCTAGGCAGTCACTTAACCATATTCTTCCTCAGTTTTCTCATCTGTAAAATGTATAAGATAATGTAATGTAATTTTTAGGATTGCTGCAAATATAAGAGGAAATAATTGTAAGGTCACGCTACAAACCTTAAGGCATTTATTACCTTGATGCTAGTTATGATGCTGATGAGAATGAATGACTCAAAATTCTAGATAAAGAACCTTCTATTTTCTCCCAATTCTTGCTTCTTTGTATGTTTGTTTTTGTCATCCAAACTCCTTAGAAGGTTTGTTTTGTTTTCTGGAGATTCACTTCTGAGAAAATGATATTTACTTGTATTTATCATTGCTTTGCTAGTAGTTCATATTACAAACCTGCTTTAAATAGTTACTGTCAATGAGTTTTTCAAAGTTTAGTAAAAATGATAAAAAATAAATAGTCTTCATGAAATTTAAAATATCTTAAGTGAATAAAATGAATGAAGATGGAAGAAATATTGTTGGGTGGGAAAATAGTTCCATCAAATACCATGGACAGTCTTCTAATTTCAAAAACATACAAAGACTTGCCATATATTTGCTGGACTATTAAGAGTCATTCTTCAATAGATAGTCAATGAACATGAACAAATGCTTTCAAAACAAGTCAACAAGCATTTATTTGGCTCCTACTGAGGACCAGGTACTATGTTAAGAACTGAGTAAGATCATCAAGCTACAAATCACCACATGAAACATGCTCTAAGTCACGATTAATAAGAGAAATGTACATTTCAATAATTCTGAGATTTGACTCTGTGATAGGATTGGATTAGTCCCCCCTCCCCCACAAAGCTCCTCCACCTTTTCCTCACCCTCCCCTAGATGAGTTAGGCTAATTTTTTTTCCAGGAAAGATAACATTGCTGTCCCTGGGATTTGATTGACCCAGGAGGCTAAGACTCAAGCTGCACTTCCCTTGATGTAGCTTCTGAGTAGTCTCTGGATGTATTGATGTGGCTTCCTGGTCACCTAAGGGCATAACTCATGTGGAATTGGGGGCCCTTCAGACTTGGCAGACATCCCAAGACCACAATGAGTCACTAAGCCCTATCCTCTTGACAAGACAAGTTTCTAAATGGAAATGAGAAGGGGGGAGGAGGAGATCTACCCAAACTATTTACTACCGTACCCTTGTTGAAAACACTTTCAGCGTTATGGCCAACTAAATTTCCTTTCCTTAACTACTATTTTTCCTGCTCTTAATTGTTGAACGGCCAATGTGTGCCTGAACCCCACTTGTAACATCCTAATGCTATGCACATTGACAAAGATTAGAAAAGATGTGCAGTCAGTCTTGAAGGACTGTGGGGATACAAGAGCACTGGTGCACCCATGGTTAAGATGTGAAGGAATCCAAGATTTATTCTATATCAATAGTAAAAGGCAAACAAAGGTGGGAAAAGTACAAAGGTTACAAGGCAGCTGATGGCACAGTGCATAGAGTTTTGGGCTTAGAGTCACGAAGACCCAAGTTCAAATCTTTGTTCAGATACTATCTGTTTGACCTTGGGCAAGTCACTTAAACTTCATTTGCCTCAGTTCCTTCATGGGGATAATAATGGTACCTACCTCCCAAGGGTTGTTATGAGGACCAAATGATATGATATTTATTTAAAAAAATGCTTAGCACACAGTAGGTAATATAAAATGTTTATTCTTCTTATACACCAAAATAGTAGAATTCTGATAGCAAAGAACTGGAAGCGAAGTTAGTGTCCATCTATTAGAGAATGACTGAAAAAAAAAACCCTATGATATATGAATGGAATAGAAGATTATTATGTAGTCAGAAAGGAGAATCAGTTGTAGGATAGTTCATACCTGGGTGGGCGTCCTCCTTCTGACTCAGCCTGGCCATTTAAACTCAGGTAAATCAGTTTACATCTCAGTGATCCAGGTAACCTTACATTGGTAGAGAGAGTTTTCTCATTGGGAGTTCCCTGTTCCCATGAAATGACAGGTGCAGGGCAAAATAAATGGTGAAAATTATGAATTGGGAGAAATATGAAGATTTGCACGAACTGAGGGAGAGCAAAAGAAACAGAGGAGAGAGAACAACATGCACGATGAATACAGCAATGTAAATGAAAGAACAGGGACTGCGTTTGTCATTTCATTGTTACAGGGATCTCTTGGGTGAGGAAACTCCCATTTCCAACAGAGGTCAGAGCATCCTCTTCATCTTCTTGACTTGGAGTAGACTAGGCCAAGGGAGGCAAACTCAAGGAGAAACAAAGACCATTAAATTGTAGGAATTCCTGTGGGACACACTTTGACTTAAGTTTTCTTTTCTTGATCTTTTTGTAGGGGGAAGGCAGGGCAATTGGGGTTAAGTCACTTAACCAAGGTCACATGGCTATTAGGTGTTAAGTGTCTGAGGCTGGATTTGAACTCAGGTCCTCCTGGCTCCAGGACTGGTTCTCTATTCACTATGCCACTTAGCCGCCCTGTTGACTTAGTTTCAAAATTTGATAATATCTATGTTTTGTTGTATTTTCGTTTATTTTGTTAACTATTCACCAATTACATTTTAATCTGCTTGGGTTGCATTTGGGAGTATTGTAGGTCACATGTAGGCCATGGACCACATGTTTGACTCTTCTGGCCTAGAGACCTGAGAAGTTAATGACAGAACGTATGAAGTCAGAGACAGAACATGAGCCCATCTTCTGACTCTGAGGTCAGCTTCCCCTCTCTTATACCCCACTCCCTCTTGATATAAATATAAAGATCACAAAAATATTAATGAAAAGGTCACTAAAAGGATGTTGAGTGGTGAAGTTTAAAACCAATGAAGATGTACAAGAAGAATGAATGAAATTCACGTCTGGCCTCATGACAGAGTAGAGATAACAACCAATGTAGAATATTCCAGATCTGATCAGTGGAATTTTTTTTTCCTTGCTTAATAACTTTTCCTTGTTACAAAGGTTGGTTTCAATCTGAAATGGAGACAGAATTGAAATGGTTGTAGTTTTAAAACAATCAACATCAAAAAAAACAATTAAAAACACAGTTAAGAAGCAGATATGATGTGGGATGTAGTGAGTTTTTTAAAATAAAGTTAGGAAATTTCAGGTAAATTTGATGTGTTCATGCTGTCCAAAGCATGATTCAAACAACACAATAAATACCCTGTGATATATCTTGGTTTCTCATTGTCTTAGTTTGCGTTCTCTTTTTGCAATGAATGTGAGGTTGAAGGGACCTCTGAGGCCATCTAATCCCCCTTATTCCCCCCTCCACTTTCATAGGAAGAAACCATGGTTCAGAGAAGTTAAGTGATTTACCAAGGAATTGTAATGGTATTTGAAGATCTTCCCTGTCCCTTAATGGGCCTTGCTTAGCACCCAAGAAGGGCAGTTTACTTAGGGGAGGCTTGTTTTTCAGGAAGACCTTCACCTTTTGTTACTTTGTAATTTGGCAGTGGGTCATGAAGGTTGTGATGTCCTCTGATTCTGAAAATATATACTCTGAGGTGAGGTTTTGCTTTGGGGCTCACTTATAGGAAGAATTGTGTGAATTGGCCAGATGAGGCTCTGTGTAGCCAGTGAGTCCTCTGGCTTTGAAAACCCAGATGTTGGTGCTTCTCCATCTGGTAACTAATTATGTATATATGTAGTAGTCAGACAGTTAGAAGTCCCATTTGTTGGTCTGCTGATTGCATTATTTTCTTCTGTCTGTATTTTTTTTCTGTTTGTAATTTCTGTTTGTAATTTCTGAAGTTCAGGGTGTTGACTATTTCCTCTGAATTAAGTGAACGATATATATGTTTGATTAAAGTAAGAGTGTTAATACCCTTTGTGTTGCTTTCCTTTAGAAAAGCAGATCAAAAAATCTGTGCTAGCAGCCACCCTGGGTATGCTAGGGTGCTCACCTTTATAGGAAGACACAGATAATAAGTGCCAGAAGCAGGATTTGAATCCATATCGTCCTTAATTTGAAATCCAGAAACCTATTGCCTACTCCATGTTACCTTTATGGAGGGGAGTAAGAAAGCCTATAAAGCAGCACATTAATTTATCCCAACAATCATGTAATGGTTAATCAAAGTTTGTGAATAACAAATCACATTCAGCACCAGAGTTTTAGTATCATTCCTTATTAATCTCATTATCCCTTGGTTTTGAAAGTCATAGCAATGGGATCTTACATAATACAAAAGAGTTAGAGATAAATAGACATAATATGATAGTTATAAATACCTAGAATTCCTTTGTAGTTTAAAACACAGAACCTTGATTTCCTGGATTCTTCAGAAGGAAAAAAAGGGGATGTCATTTCAGTAGATCCCAGCTTGGGCAGGGGGAAGAAATTATATTGGGATATAGATAGACTACTCAAGACCCAATCATTGGTCCTAAAGAGTTCAGTAATTCCAAATGGATGTGCTTTCTTTTTATTTTTTTTTTTGCTTTTTGGAGGGCAGTTGGGGTTAAGTGACTTGCCCAAGGTCACACGGCTAGTTTTTTTGTGTTAAGTGTCTGAGGCCGGATTTGAACTCAGGTACTCCTGACTCCAGGGCCGGTGCTCTATTCACTGCGCCACCTAGCCGCCCCTGGATGTGCTTTCAATAATGGCTAGAGCCTGCCAACCCTCACATCTCCCAATTGTAGCCCTTTGTGTTGGGAAGGATGAAAGAACACGTTGAGCTGACAGGAACTGAAGTCAATATTGCATTCTGGCATAGTGGAAGGAGCACACATTTGTAAGTAATGAAGACTTGAATTTTAATCTCAGCTCTGCCAATGACTCACCACATGACCTTGGGTAGCTCATTTACCAAGGTACTAACTTAGATTTCCTTATCTGTCAGTCAGTCAAAAGGAATGATTAATTGCTTATATTCCAGGCAATGAGATTAGTTATGGGGATGCAAAGAAAGGTAGGAACTATGACCTCAGAAAGCTCACATTTTAAAGGAGACAACGTGAAAACAAATAAATAAATGTATATGTGTGTGTGTGTAGACACACACACATACACACACAAAATATATGTATATATGTATACATACACACATATATTTATACACATATACACACAAATATATATGTATACACACATATATGTGCGTGTGTATATGTATACACACATATGTGGGTGTGTGTATATGTATATATGTGTGTATATGTGTGTATATGTGTATATATATATATGTATATGATAGATACAAGTATAAATTAAAGTAATTTCAGAAGAAAGGCACTATCCATGGAGGAGAAGGAGGGAGAATATGAAAAGCCTCTAGCAGAAGGTAGTGTTTGAGCTTATATCTGAAGGGAAGTAAATCAATAAAGTGAAGGTGGTAGATTCACCAGTACCTTTCAGCTCTGAAGTCAATGGTGCTACTGCAAGGGAGCTTGCATGGTGTTTTAAGAAGGAGTACTTTCCGTACAGCATGAAAAATAAAGAATTAGCAATAAAAACACATTATGATTAGAAATGTAGGCTACAAAAAGGGAGGGGGGGAAGAAAAGTGACTGTAAGTTACGGAAGTCCCTGGACAGCAGACCATAGACCCATCAATATTTTATGTATGTTTTATTTGCCTATTTATTCTGCAGTTCAATAAAAATTACCTGTTGCTATGGTAACATGAAAAATCAGAGATACCTGCCCTATGCTGAGGTATGGTGTTCCACCTTCTTAATGAAACACACACATCATGGGGACTCAGGCTCCGTACTTGGTCATAACTTTGGGGAAACAATTCATAATGAAAGGGTTAGGAAAGTGACTTTGGGGCATGGTGTTCATACATGATTTAGCAAACAAAGTGGAAATACGACCTACGAAAGAAAGCATAAATCCAGAACAAGCCAAGGAAAATCCTGTTTTCTGTGGGTACATGACAGAGCTCTGGGTTGGAGTCAGAAAGACCTGGGTTCAAATCCCCTCTGTGATTGATCATCTGTATGTGTCCTGGGGTTATCTTTTAGGTTCTCTGAGCCTCAGTTTCCTCATCTTTAAAATGGGGGTAATAATACCTGTGGTGCTGCCTCAGCGAGATGTTTTGAGGTTCAAATAACATAATGAAAAGAAAGTGTTTTGTCAACTTTAAAGAGCCATCTAGATGTCAGTGGTGGTGAAGATGAGAATAAAGGATGATGAAGTAGCATTGAGGGTGAAATCCACCTGTTGGCAGCATGAAACCCTTTTTAAAAGATGAAAAGAAACTAGTGATTCATTTTCTATCTTTGGGAGGACAGGAAGTACAATTTAATAGAAACTAAAAGCAGGTGACCTCACCCAACTTGATCAGACATGTATGTTACAGCACTCATCTGCTCTATGAGTCCATTTCAAGGGAATGTGAAATTCCAGTCCAAGATTTCCTGGTGGCTGCTCCTGGTGAAACACATTACCTAGGGATGTCTGCACGAGTGTCAGAGAGGTGGAGAAATCCTTCAAATCTGTTAAATGTGGAATAAAGAGGAGAATAACTTGAATTAAATTCCTGTGCCCACTTGAAATAGTCTCTGACTGTGCCTCTGTAGCCAGCCCTGATTTTTGCATGAAAATATTCCTTTTGTCCCTATCTGGTGTTAGCCTTCAAAAAGGAAGAGGGTTTAAAAAGCAGGAAATAATGTGAGATTTTAAGCAAACAGCTCAATATTCTTTTCGAATACTCTCTGTACTCAAAAGCGCTTTGATTTATATCTTTAGGCCTCTTTGAAACTGTACCTCTTTTAAAAGGCCGTCCCTGATTTCACTCTTTTGTTCCATTATGAGCCTCGTCCCTGATTTCCAATATAGAGACTGGAGAGACATGTTGTGAAAGGGGAGAAAATAAAAAAAAAATGTAAAAAACTTGCAAACTGTGTTAAATATGCCTTTTGAAAATTAAGTTTAATATAAAGTTCCATACGGACCTCCTCGCCATTGAAAGTATTGTCCACATTAAATAACTCTTCTGTTCAAAATACCCTTTGTTTTCAAGCAATGTAATTAAAAGGGAACCCAGAAGGGGCAGCAGTAAATCAAGGTGCACAAAGCCGAAACATATTATAATTAATATTTAACATCAGTTTTGATTGCTTTTTAGAGTAAGCATTCGAAATATCAATTAGAATATATATTCAAAGTTTTCTGCCTTTCCCATTACACAGTGGAAGGGGCTATTTTTAATTCTGGATACTCCACACCAAATAATACATAGTCCCTAATTAAATAAAAGGCTGCAATTCAATGGAGAGTTTCTGCTGATGTCATAAATAATGGGAGCGCAGCTCAGCACGATGGATGAGTGGCAGCTGAACCCTGAGAATGAATTACAACTTGAGCATGCAATCAGGGACGAGGTATTGTTATTTGTAATAGATGTAAAATGATTATTATTATTTTTAAATACAGACAAAGAGGAGGAAATTTGAATTCAAAAATCTGGTGACTAGGTGGCAAAAGATTAGAAAGTATGTGATTACAAGTGAATACAGGATATCGGGGGAATGAAATGTACGAATTTACCCAAGAATAATCACTTTCTATATTCTCTATAGATAAATCACTAGGTATACCTATATCCATATCTCTGTAGAGATAGATGCGGGCAGAAGTCAATTAAGAAGAATAAGACTTTTGGTTGGGAGGGTTTTATTTTAAAATATACCAAGGGGGGTTAGGTCCTCTGGTGAATAACAGGGTGAAGCAGCCCATATTTAACGTCCTTAAGATGCTGCATAGCATTCTGCCCTTTGCAGAGAAATGACTAGGGCTAACCATCGACTCACTAGGTACATCAAAGCCTCTTTCTCTCACAACCTCATTTTCAGTGGCACAGTTTCATCCTGATGTGTGGGGAATTAAGTATGTAAATCCCATATTGCTAATTATTTTTCGCTGTTGAGTATCAATAGTGTACTTGACTCAGCATCAGACATAGAAAATAACCAGGTTCTTGCCCAAAGGGCTTATAGGCTAAGATGGATAGACCAAATAAATCAGCCACAATGCCACTGGCAGAGAAGATGGGGGAATCATAGAGGTCTGAGGGTTGCAGAGTCTTTTTATCATTTCAGTTTCCCTACCCCTTAAAGAAAAATGAGTTTAGGTGGGGAGGAAGGGGGTAGTGTTTGATGTTCGGTCATAACATAGAGGCTATTCCATTAAGAAAGACAAAAAAAAGGTACTAAAAAGGATTAAGTGATGTAGATACCCTAGAGATTAGAAGAAGAAGAAATGAGGTAGGGAACCCTGAAAAAGATTGAAATGGAAGTGAGTTCATGGAAAGACTGGAAACAGAAATAAGAAATCAAGTCTCAGAATGATTTGAGTAGCAAAAAGCTAAATGCATAGCATGCCAGTTGGACACTTAGGATCTTGTTCTCCCAGAGGATCCACGATCTCTTCAATTCAGTAGTTCTTTGCTAAAATGCAGATCCCAACCTACCTGGAACTCTAATTCTCGTCTTCCCGTAAGTTCACCAGTGTCTTTGTTATAGGCTTTCCTAGCTTCTTCACATATCCATATTCACTAATAAATCCCACTTACCAAAACAAATTAAAAAAGATTATTCCATTAATTTAAAAATGCAGTCATCATTGTCACCATCATGATGATCATCACATGATCATCATCAATAATAGACATGTATCACTTTAAAATTCACAAAATGTATGTTTTGCATACATTGTCTTATTTGAGATTGACAAAAATCCTGTCTGGTAGGTAGAACAGGTATTATTTTCCCCATTTTGCAGATAGAGTAATTGAGGCTCACAGAGATTAGATTTTAAGCCTGTCTTCTTGATTCCAGATCAAGAATTCTATTCTCAGTTTTACAATGCCTCTAATAATATAAGAACACTCCATCTCTACAGAACCTGGCAATCTGGCAACCTCATAGACCTGAGTACTGCTGACAGTGAGGGAAGTAATTATAAAGGTATCTGAGCAAGCAAAGTGGACTTCCTCAAATTCAGACATAAAGCTGTGCTGGAGGCTACTTTCCCAACTTCCATTCATAGCACCAAGACTGGGCCCCCAGAGGGTGGTTGAATGATCCTCCCCTGAGAGTTCTAAGGGGAAGCCTGAGAGAGTGAGGATTTTTCTATGACTTTTGTTAACGAGCTCCCATCTAGTGTGTTGATCATCAATTAACCAGGCAGAGTTACTTAACTTTTGTAAGGTAATATTTACTAGAAGTTGGCATAATTAGTGCACTTGGTATAAAACCAATCTCCCCTAAGAGTTTGGGACAGAATCTCTCCTTTCACTTAAAGTTCCTTGGGAGAATGGATTAAAAAATGGAGAGCATTTTTGAACAAAGAACTAATTATTAGAAGTCCTTTTCTCCATTCATGGAACCCTCAAGTTCTTAAGTTGCCTTAAGATGAACTCTCTGATGGGCTCTAAGGGTTTAGGCCTTTGTAAAGTCCATAGCTTCAGCTTTCTTGACCCTGAAAAGGACATGATCCCTATTACCCATCCAGGCTAATGGTGATGGTAGAGAGATGGTGGAGTGTGATATTCCCTGTAGTTCTCCTGTGTACCTTGTTACCATGTAGACATTTTTAATACCTGACTTTTATACAGGATTTTAAGGTTTACAAAGTGTTTCACAATGATTTTCTTTATCCTAACAACCCACAGAGGAAGGGGTTATTATTACTCCTATTTTGTGTATGAGGAAGCTGAGAAGCAAAAAAAGTGATTTGCCCAGGGTTATATGGGTATGTATGGACCCAAGGAGCCTGAATCTTCCAGATGCTCAAATGCTTTTTTGCTCAAATCATTTTGCCTATGTACGTAGTAAGCCCAGAGACGTGTCTACGTTCCACCAATCCCAATACATTTCTTGTCTAACATCATCTGATTTCATCCAATGGCAAAAAGCAGCTCACTCAAATTAGTCAAATTTATATCTTTGGTTGATTAATGGATTCAACTGAGATATATAGGAAACAGTCATACCTCATTCAAATTTTAGATTGATCAATTATATAACAATCAAAATTAGTTTGATGTTCGGTCATTTTCATATACATTTTCAACCAATAAAGGTATCCCACATGGGAGGGGAACCTGTGGCCTTGAGGACACATATGGCTCTCTAGGTCGTCAAGTGTGGCCCTTTGACTGAAACAGTTATTATCTTGTAGTTGTATTAACTAGAGTGGGTGTATGGGCCACTTCTCTTACACATATACTAAAACTAATAATACGCTTTACTAAGAAGACAATCCCTTTTGGGTATTCAAAGATTATTAGGATTTTTTCCCTTTAAGTTTTTTTCTCCAGTTAGCCATTATATACTTTCACTCCTACCCACTTCCCTCCCCAACTGAACAGAGAACCCTTGTATATATTGTCTCCCGGTTACCTTGTGCCTTCTTTCCTTATTTTTGGATGAGATTTCCCTTTTCTCTTATTGCTTGATTGATTTTGTTATTGATAAATAGAAATGCTAATAATTTTATGCTTATTAAGTTACCTAAAACTTCACTCTTCTATCATGGCATTGATTAGCTTATTAGTTATTTCCTAGAATTTTCTAAGTAAATCATGATGATATCAATGAGTAGAGATGTATTTTTCTGTTCTTTGCTTATGTGGATGACTTTTATTGCTACATTATTTCTACATTTTTATTGGTGGTATTCCTAGATCTTTATTAAATAATAAATGGGAAAATAGGTATCTTGTTTTATTTCTACATTTAACAGGTAAGCTGCCAGTGTTTAGCCATAACATATATCGCTAGCTTTTGATTTTAGAGAAAAATTATTTGATCACATTTTAAAAAAATGTCATTTTATTCCTACCTATACTGTTAAGGGGGTTGAAGAACAAATGAATTAAAGACTTGGTCAAAGCCTTTTTCTGCATGTAGTAATATAACGGTCTAATTTCTAACAAACTTATTATGCAGATTGTTTTTAAAATGCTGAACATTCATTATACCCTTTCTACAAATTTAACTTGATTACAGTGAATTATTTTTTAAGATTGTCACATCCTTTTGGAGAGAATTTTATTTAAAATTTTGTTGACATTCATTAACGATATTGGTCAATAATTCTCATTGCTTTTTTCTTCCTTTGTTTAGGTATTAAGTCTAAATTAAATAGTTGGCATTTATACAACACTATAAGGTATGAAAGTGTTTTACAATTGCAATTTTTTTATAATTTATATTTTTGCAATTATCATCTTATTATTATATCTTATCATGATCTTATTTTATCCTTGTAAAAGCTCACAGAGATAGGTGCTCTTATCATTCCTGTTGTATACATGAGGAAACCAAAACAGATAAAGATCAAGTGACTTGCCAAGGATGATACCACTATTCAGTGCCTAGGGCTGCATTTGAACTTAGATCTTCCTCACTCCAGAGTCCCTCCCCCCCCCCAAAAAAAGAATTTGGTAGTATTCTCTCTAAATTTTTTAGAATTTATGTTGAAATTTAAACTTGAAATTTAAAAGTTTGATAGAATTTTATAGTAAATCCATCTGGGCCACAGATGATCATTCCTTTAGAGAGAGTTCAAATTCTTTGTCTGAAATTGGATTATGTAAGATGTTTATTTGGTATGGTGTTAATTTTTGGATTCCACATTTTTCTAGAGAATTTTCTACTTCCTTTGAATTTTCACTTGAGTTGGCCTCTGTATGGAATATGCTTTCACAATTTAAATAAAAATTCTGGGTTTGTCATTTCACTTTTTTCATTTTTGATTTTGTTTGATTTTCTACTGTTTTTCTAATTAGATTAAACAAAACATTTATCTTCTTTTGTCTTTTCAAAGAACCATCTTTTAGTTCTTTCATAAGAGCTATAAAATGATTTTTTGGTTTCTCCTTAATTTAAAAAATACTTCCAGTAGTCCACTTGTGCTTTATTTCTTAATTTCTGTTTTTTTAAAATAATTTTTCTCATAATTCTCTTATTTTGTTAACATATGTTTTAGCAATATATTTTCATATGTGTGTATTTATACATATATGTCTGTGTGTGTGTGTGTGTGTGTGTGTATTCCTTTTAGTTCTACTTTAGCAGCATCTTGGAACTTTTGGTATATTATCTCATCATCATCACTGTGTTTAATATAATTACATTCCTTGATTCGTTTTAAAATTTACTCTTATTTGATATTTTTTATTTTGTCGCCATTGCTTGCATTCCCTTAATTCATTAATATTTTAGTGTCTTATGATCTTTAACAACATGTATAGCACTTTTAACTTTTCTTTACATTTATTTATAAATTCTCTATGCCCTAATGCATAGTCTTTATTTTGTAAAGGTGTCATATGATACTGAGAAATGTGTATATTCTTTAGCGGTTCAAAACTACAAGAAACATTTTAATTCTCAATTTTCTAGAAATTTCTTCAATTAAAAAAGTCTTTATATTAATTTTGTTAAGCTCTGAGAGTTTTTGACTATTATTATCCTTTTATCCATATCTTTTTTTACTGATCAGTTAATTTTTTCCTTTATGATTATGTTAGGCAGTTTCATGTCTAATATGTTAGTTTTTTTTAGTTATTTGTAGCATAATACAATTTCTTTGTCTATGTTGATAATATGAATATTATTTTTGCTTGTCTAGCACTGTGATTGCAAGTATTTACCGATATCTTTCTTCCTCTTTGTTTCTTTGTTTCTTTCTTTTTTTTCTTTCGTTGTTTCTTTGTTCCTTCCTTCCATCCTTCGTTCCTTCGTTCCTTCGTTCCTTCCTTCCTTCCTTCCTTTCTTTTGCTGTTGGGAGGGGAGAGAGCAGGGCAATTGCAGTTAAGTGACTTGCCCAAGGTCACACAGCTAGTAAGTGTTAAGTGTCTGAGGCCTGAGTTGAACTCAGGTCCTCCTGACTCCAGGGCTGGTGCTCTATTCACTGTGCCACCTAGATGTCCCAGATATATTTCTTTTAAGCAACAGCTTGTGCACTTTAGTTTTCTTATACATTCTGTTGCTCTTTCATTTTGTTGAACTGGTTAGAAGAATTGCTAGATAAAATCAATAGATTGCCAAATTTGATATCTGGAAGACCTGTGTTCAAATCTGGCCTCACACACTTACTAGTTATCTGAACCTGGGCAAGTCACCTTACCTTGTTGATCTCAATTTCCTCATCTCTAAATTAAGTTAAAAATGAAATGGCAAACCACTTCAGTATCTTTGCCAAGAAAACCCCAAAAGAGGTCATGAAGAGTTTGGCAAACCTGAAAAATGTCTAAACAACAACAACAACAACAACACAATTATATTTGGTTATGAGAGTTTGGCTTGTGCTTTCCTCTGTTTGCATTTTTAGCATTATGTTTCTTTAGGAAATATGTTTATTTCCTTCCTCTTTAATCAGCATTTTGTCCCTATGATTAGTTTTTCTTAAACTACTTTGAAGCAATGCTCTCGCCATATGTTCCCCACTCCTTACCACCCATACTACTATTTATAAATGTTTTCTTTTATTTGTTTTTTTAACTTAAACTCTTGATTTATTTTTCTTACTTTTCATGTACGTTGTTATCTCTTTTCTTTTCTTTTTTTTCTTTCCCACCATTTAATTAAATAGTTACTTCAAAATGTACCCTCCTTTTCTCCCCTGGAGCTTTCTCTGTTAATAGTTTTCATGTGGCCTTTTCTAAGAGGGATATTGCTCTTACATTCTCCCCATTAATTCTCTTCCCCCCTACTCTGAAATTTTACTTTTTGATTCTGGATCTAGATCCTCATTGATTTCTTCTTTAATTTATTTGTATTCTTCATAGAGTTAGAGTACTTGAATTACCAGGTGTGAGTTCCCTCCTCTAAGCAATTCCTATTATTGTCATAGCTTCTGCCCTACTGTCCCTTATTTTCTATTGCACCTCACTCTAAGATGTGTAAATTCACGAAGGAGGTATACTGATAAAAGAAATGTTTCATTATACAAATTGCCCCACATCCCAAACCAATCCACTTGCAGTTCAATTCTTCTCCCCCGCTCCCTTCCCATAATCATTCTCCTTCACACTGCTTGTACCCTTTTATGTCTGTGTTAATTTCTCTTATATCATCTTTCTTCTTTCCCCTCTGTCATCTTTCCAGGGGTTAGTTTTGCTTAAGAACTCGCATATTCATTGTCCTGGCACAGGTTTTAACTTTGGAGCCGTAACACTTTCTCAAAAATGTAGTCTCCCAAATATACCACTTCCCACCAGATTAAGTCAATGAACATTTGTTAATAACTACTAATGCTAGCACTGTACTAGAGAATAGAAGCCCAAAAGATATCCTTATTACCCATCAAAAGTATATATGTGGAAGGAAGTCCCGTGCAGGCGTTCTTTAATGACATCTCTCACATTATCCTGCAGTTCCTCTTCTTGCTGAGATAATATAGGATTAATCAGTTTTGTTATTTACTTATGGAATTTATACATCCATATTATAGCAGCCATTATCATCTGTTCTTCATCTCTTCTTTTCAACATTTATTACAGATTTCCATTCTTTTATTTATCCATACATTTCATCTGAAGAAGAGCTATGAGGTGTTGCTTCAATTTTATTTTTCTGTCTTCAGTTTTATTTCATAAAGTTTCTCTTACACCTTTATTTCCTTGTGTGCATTTTCATCTCTTGATTTGATTTTTTAAACCTCATAATTAATTTTTTCCTCTTTATTTCTCTTTATGGAAATAATATCTAAACATGAGGTATTACACTTCACGACATTCTTCAATTATTGTATTTATTTTCTCATATTTTTGTTGTCTGGTATGACTGTAAGTCAAATATTTGACTCCTTTTGTGGGAATATTTCAAATATTTCATTTGTTGAATGACCATCACTTTTGTTATTAATTAGGCTTGGGATTTCAGGATATTCCATGCTGGGTTGTACCCAGACTTCTTTTCCTTTTCATAATGTGCTCTTCTATTCTCTTCCTCGATTTCCACTGGGTACAGAATGATCTCATGTTAATCAAATTTTTTTTTCTTTTGTTTTTTCAAGGGCTTTCTGCTGGTCACTGGAGAATGTGTTTTTGCCATTGTCATTGTTATATTTAACCACTAAATGTCATGTAGTTTGATGTGTGGGGTTCTATTTTATTTATTTATTTTTATTTTGGCAATTCTTTTGATTAGGACTTTGTTTTTTGTGTTCGAAATTTGTAGGAATTTTCTTCTGTTATTTCTTGCATCATGGTATTTGTTTATTTTATCATATTCTCTGGGAAACTTTGGATCCTTAAGTTGTTTTTAGACACTTTTTCTTCTGTGTTTATACCTTTTGCTTGTACAGTAATCATGTGTTCTTTTAATGTGTTTTTTGCTTCTGTCCTGCCAGATTTTACTCCAGTAGTATTTTTTTTTCATTCTAAGTCTGTTGAACTCTCTTTTACTCTCTTCAAGAAACTTGCCAACATCAATTATTTTTTTTATCTTGGGCTTTGGTGGTTTTTTTAAATGTCTGTATTTAGAACCATAACTTGTGACATTTATTCAGGTCTAATTTCTTTTCTTATTTTTTTTATTTCCCTTTTGAACTCTTCATAGTCTTGTAGGATTAGGCAGGATTCTGTGTAACAACAGGCATTGGTTTATTTTCTTCTTTTTGGTGGATAATATTTGTTAAAACAAATTTTGTATTCTCTTGGAGGATTTAGTACTTATCATTCTTTCTATTTTTTAGGATCATCTCTGTTGATTTATTATCTTATGATTAGGAAGTTTTGATTGAATTTTCTTTCTCTTGAAATCTTTGGCATTTTACCCTTCTCCCTCTTAGATCCTTTTGTCAGTAACTTTACTGACCATTACTTATTTACTTTTCAGTATACTGACAACTCTAGGCTGCAGAGCTGTGTCAGCCTGCACCTGAGTGGGGAAGTTCAATGATTCCCCAGCCTTGTTTCTAACTTAAATATTTTCTGGAGAACAACCTTAACCTAAGCTGGATTTTGATCTCTTTTGTGAGGTCTGCCCTACCCCACTTTGGCTGAGTAGAACCATAGTCTGGTGTTCATTTTTAGTGGAATGAGAATAATGGTGGACATATTCTAGCAAAGTTTATTGAGTTGTATAGAAATCTGAAGATAGGCCACAACCACAAAATAGCAGGCTGGTTTGGATATCTCTATTTGTACATGATGGAAGGGTACTGAAGAAGAATTTTTAAGGAATGTCATTCTCCATGTTATTTCTTAAGAATTTTTACCAATCAGAGTTCCCTCTTTTTGTTGTGTGGATTCAACCCTAATTATTCTATTATCTCTTTTATAATTACACTTTTGAGGGAATTTTGAGAATTGCTGGGTCCATTATATTGTCAGTACTATGACCTGCAAGTTAATGGTTCATTTATAAAGTTCTTCACAATCTAACCCTAAACTATCTTTCCAACAACATTATGCATTGATTGTATTCCCACATTCCATAGTCTAGCCAAATTTGCATCCTCTCTGTTCCTTATACATAGCATTCCATTTCCTGTTTTTGACCTTTGAGCTGGCAGTCCTCTATTCCTGGAATTATCTTATTTACCTCTGCTTAATTAAATACTAAATTTGTTTAAAGATATAGCTCAAATAACATTGATTATATAAACCTTTTTCTCATTTCACAGTAATGAGTGCCTCCTTCATCAACTGCCTAATATTTAAGTTGCTTTATTGAAGTTACTCTGTATGTAATTATTGTGTATATATTTATGTATATCCCCTAAAAATGCAAGCTCCGAGAGAGCAGGAATTGTTTCATTTTCCCTTGTATCTCCTACTCTTTGCAGGGTGTCTGGGGTATAGTGGGTACTTGACAAATGTTTGCCTTTTGACTAGAAAAAGGTATACATATCGCGCCTGCAGTTCTTGATCAGCTTAGAAAAAACAGATTTTAGCAACTAATTAACAAGAGTAATTAATTAAAATGTAAAGGCACCAACTGTGAGCCTAGAGTGAACTATTCGCCAATCTCACCTTCCTCCTCTTCTCCCCCATCCCTAAATTTCCTTTGACATACCAGTGTGCCTGTAGCTACCCCATTTAGCAGTGGTCTATCTGCCACCCTCTCCAAATGAGGGACTTTTTTGTGGTAAAAATCTTAGGTCCAAGTATTCCTGTGCTCAATAAATTCACATTTTTTTTCTGTTAAGAGGCATGAAACAGTAATCAATGAGAGATATATTAGATATATTAATGAATGCTCATAAATATGTTAGGACATCTAGAATATATGACAGTTTCATCTGAAAATTTAACAAGGAAGCTATTTGTGCCTTTATCCAAGGTATTTTCCTTGTGGCAACTATACATAATAAGTAGAACACATACAATCAAAATTTTATTCCTGAGAAATCTGAGTCTTTGAGAAGTTAAGTGACTAAATGTCTTCTCATACTTAAGTCCTCATATGCCTTCCCAATTATTAGTGTTACCTTTCCCCTACAAAAATAGTTGATATATATTATGGAGTTATTTTTATTCATTTTGTTTTCCCCTAATAAAATGTAAGCTCCTTGAGGTCAAGTACTAATCTAATTTTGTATTGTTGATGCCTAACATAATGTCTGTCACGTTTGACACTTCATAAATATTTGTTCAATTTAATTGACTAGTTTCCTGAAGACACAACTGAGAATAATGGGTAGGAGACACAAAGAAACTCATTTAACTTGTCTAAGTATAAACTGATAGTATCGGTCTGTTTCTAGCTATCTCTGGGCTTCCCAGGGACAAAAAGCACCTTGAAGGCTTTCAGCCATCAGAGTTACAGAATTTCTGAGTGGAGTGGGACATCATACTGTCTAGTTCTACCTCTACCAAGTAAAAATAATCCCTGCTATAAAATTACCAAGCAGTGGTCATTTACCCTTGGTTAAAGAACCCCAATGGAAGATATGGCACTGTGTCTCAAAGGATTGTGGGATGTTGTGGGATAGATCTAATTGCTAGCAATTTTTTAAAAAATATTAATTTGGATTTGGAACCCATGCTGGGCCACTGTCCCAGTAAACTATCCAGTAAGTGTAGTGAATTTCTTTTAATAAATGAATTAGATAAAGGCACAAATAAGTTTCTTGTTAAATTTTCAGATGAAAGAAATTCAAGAGGGATAATGGATATGTTGGAGGACAGAGGTAAATATTTCAAAACATCTTGACGGGTTGAAAGCTGGACAGAGTCAAGTAAGATAACACTTTAATAGGAATAAATGTCAAGTGAAACACTTGAAGTTAAAACCATTCACAGTTGGGGAAAATGTGGGACTAGAAAGAAGGAAAATACAAAATCATACTCATAGAATCTTATAGTCAGACAGGACCTCAGAGGCTATATAATCCAATATCTAGGGGACAAGAATCTCCACTACAAAATACTTAACATGTTGCCATCAAAACTTGTTTGAAGACCATAAGTGGCTAAGAAATACTAAGAAATAACTATCTTCTCAAAAAGTAATCTATGCAAATTCTGAATAGTTCTAATGAATAGATTTTTACTATTATTGACTAATGGCTAGAACTCCTAGGTTTCACTCTTCATTTATGAACAGTATACTATGTGTCCTTAGAAATTTCATTTACCTACATAATTATACAGATTTTTCAACAGTGATATGTCAGTTCTGAAAAATCTGAAAGCATTTATTAAATGCCTTTGATGTTCCAGGTTTGTACTAGATGGTGGGCATCCAATGACAAAAAAAAATGAAACAGAGCCAACTTTCATGGAGTCTTCAGCTATATAATCTCCTAAAATACCAACTTAAGGCAATTGTAGGAGCAACATGTAATAGCAAGTATGTGGTATATCACCAATTGGGAATACAATGAACTGCATATAATGTACCATAGGATTATAAAGCTGGAAGAGACCTTAGAAGCTGGCTTGTTCATCCACCCACTTCTTTTTACAAATGGCAATACCTGAGAGGCAGGGGGTGGCATAGTGTGCCTGGGATCACATGGCAAATAAGTGTCAAGGGCAGGATTTGACCTCAGGCCTTCCTGACTCCAAGTCTATCACCCTATTCAATGAACCATCATTTCCTTGCAAAAGGAATGGGAAATAGATGATGAGCAGAGAGCTGTTCACTTCTTTAAAATTAGTACATTTTTATTTTAGAAATCTACATACAAGTTCAAGGTTCCCACTCCCAAATTAAACAATTCCTACTTTCCCACTATGTATTCTGCTTAAAGCTGATTTGTACATATCTATTTATTTTTTGTCTTCCCCATTTGAACTTTGTGAAGGCAGGGACTATTTTTACCTCTTTTTATATCCCCAGATCTTAGTTAAGTGCTTAGGACATCGTAGGTCCTTAATAAATATTGATTCATTGATTAGTCAATTGTCTGACTGGTTAGATCAGATTGAGCATTCATTTCAATGGATGTGTGTTGCTAGAAGGTATTTTCATTGTACACACACACATACACACACACACACACAGACAAATATGATGATCCTTATGGCAAAAACTAGATGGCTGGGGTGGCTAGGTGATACAGTGAATATGAATAGAGCACCTGCCCTGGAATCAGGAGGACCCAAGTTTAAATTGGGCCTCAGACGCTTAACACAAAAACTGGCTGTGTGATCTTGGGCAAGTCACTTAACCCCAATTGCCCTCCAAAAAGCAAAAAAAAAAAAGATGGCCCCACTCTCCTTATTTCTGTGTATCCTGTTTTTAAAGTTTATGGACAAAATTTCCTTGGAAATAGGAGAATTCAGGGAAACTTTGGCCATGAACTTTAAAAGTAAGATACACAGAGATATGAGGAATGTGGGATCATCCAGGCTCTGCCACAAGGATCTTTTCTATTTCTATCCCCAGGGCCTAGACACAGTAGAGCCATGCTAAGTAATTATTGATTGATTAATGAAAATTTAGGAAGGCTAGCAACATGCATAATCCTTCAGCAATATGCAAAAACTGAATTTAGCACCTGGTTCAGAAAAATAATTGACTGAAACAGGAAGAAAACTGATGGCAACTTTTCTTCCCCTGGTTGCCTCATTCCAGTTGACCATTTCCTTCTCCCAAGGAACAGTGTTGCTCTGTACTAGGATCAATGCATACCTCTAGGCCAGCTGAATTTATGTTAAAAGATTATTTTAGGGGACTTTTTTGTAGTGTTTCACTTGGGTACCTGTTCTGTAAAGCTTTTCCAGTTGTGAAAAATGCTCTGAGGGCTAATATCCTTTATCATAGCTGCACATTACACACACAAACATGCATGCACATGTACATGCATACATATATATAAATATGAATTGAATCAATATATGTGTACATTATACACCCCAATACATACATACATATGTATACATACATATGTATATATACATGCATACATACACAATATATGTATGTATGTATAGGTGTATATATATATATATACTTATATGTATATACATATATATATGATTATTCTTTAGCTAAATCTATATACTAAAGTAACACACTAAGGTATATTTATTCAATGTTAAAATACTTGGACTCTTTGAGCATTTTAGCCAAAGCTGAAACTGTGGAAAAAATTTTAAAAGTGGGGGAGGGGAGGGCCTATCATTACCCTTTGTATTTAAATCAATTCAATTCAAAATGCATTCTGTCTGGTGCTATTTTGTATATATGCTCATGAATGAGAAAATATCTCTGATCTACAGTTCTTTCCACCCTGAGTTCATGCACATACACAGCATTAAATGCATTCAAGTCATAAAAATAGATGATACAGAGAGATATGTATTTCTTGGATTCTAACTAGGAATAATCTCATGATGACAAGACAATTTTTTATGGCAAATATATCTGTGTCTGTCTCAATGCTTATGAGTCACCTGGAATAAAGGAGATGAATGAGGATCTCTATTTAGTCTTCTTTCACATTCCCTTCTAACCTCGAGAACACTGAGGTCATCTGTCTTATTAAAAGGGAATGTGTTGAGAAAGGAAGAAAAGGGAGAATGAACAGAGTAAGTGGTAGGTATTCTTGAGGAAGTATTAGACCAGATGTCATGTGGTCATTATAGACAGTTACCTCCATCTTTCTGGTTATCTTTCCACAGGTTCTGTTCTTTTCTATGACAAGTGGGAACAACAGAGTAAATTCTATTCAAACTGATGAGTTTTAAAGTGTTTTTATATTAATTTTTTAAAAAGCATAATGAAATAATTTCACTTGCACAAACAGGGTATCAGTTAATTTATTATGATTTGAGTCTATCTATGGATGGCACTGAATAGTAGTAATTATTGTCCGTAATTACTAGATACAAATCAAGAGTCTTGAAGCTATAACAGGCACAGAGAACAAAACCTTTCTCAAGTGTGCAGAGACCTTTTGATGGCTCATGTGGAGAGAAGCAACAAGAAAGTTTCTCTAGAATATGCAGTCTAGTTTCCAAAGTAATTGTTGTTCAGTCATTTTCAGTCTTGTCTGACTCTTCCTGACCCCATTGAGGATTTTCTTGGCAGAGATACTGTAGTAGTTTGCCATTTCCTTCTCCAGCTCCTTTTACAGAGGATTAAACTGGCAAATGGGGTTAAATTGACTTGCCCAAGGCCACATAACTAGTAAGTATCTGAGGTCAGATTTGAACTCAGGAACATGAGTCTTCCTGATTCCCAGCTCAGCACTCTATCTACTGTACCACCTAGCTGCACAGTAGCTTGTGGCACCTTGAGATTTAGAGAATCACTAAAGAAACTGTTGAAGAAAGCATCAATGAACATAATAGGTGGAAGGGTGCCAGATCAAGGGTCCTGTCCCAGTTGACAACCTCTTTTGTATTGCTCTGCCAATTAAAATTTCTGCTTCAATTTTTTAGCTTAGTTAGGTATGGTCATGTATATCTATAAAATCTGCTTTCTGGAGAGGCTGAGGGTGGTAGATCTCTTGGATTTGGGATTTCTGTGCAAGAGTGGGCTAAGATGATTGAGTGTCCACACTAAGTCCAAAATCTATATGATGAGCCTCTAGAAATGAGGAGTGGAGTACCAGAAGCATAAAGTGACTGAGGTCAGAATCAGCGGAAGTCAAAGCTCCTTAGCAAGTGGGATTGGTCTTGAGTACCCATTACACTGACAGTCTGGGTGATATCTGGAAATAAAAACAAACAAATTTCTTGCTTCAAGGCCTCCTGGAGACTTTTGTTTAAGTGTTAAGGTGAGGTATCATCAGGGAGGATGAACACAGTACCAGATAATACAAAGATTTGTTTGGCTTAATTAACATAGTCTTAGCAATTGTCACCTTTCAGGATCCTGGGGAATCAGAATCCTGGGAAAATGGCTCTGTAATGGCAAGCAAAGTAGTACTTTACTCCATGTTTCAGCTATTCAAGTTCCTTTGTTCGTGGCAAGTCTTCACTGGAAACAATTTTCATTGTGTTGTCTTTAGTAGACCTAAGGGAGTTTGGAGATCTTCCCTTCCCTTATTGGCTTAACATCATCACATGAAGCCTACAATGGGAGGGGATTGCCAAAAGAGTGGAATAGGAAGGGCAGACCAGGAAGGGCAGAACAGGAGGGGAGGAACAGGAAGGAACAGAGCAGAAAAAAAAACCTTGAGCATGAGCTGGGACCACACGGAAGTGAGAGAGAGAGGATGTTTTTTATGTCAGCACTCTGTCTGTTGTTCTGTCTATTGTTCTGTGTTGGCATTACTTTGTAAGACAAAAGTATTCTGTCTGTTGAATTGATTTACTTTATCAGACAGAAGCACTCTGTTGACTTGTATTAATGTTACTTTGTCAGACAAAAACATTCTGTCTGTTGACTTGTGTTAGTGTTACTTAATCAGACAGAAGTACTCTATCTGTTGATTTGTGTTGATTTCTCAGACAAAAAGTGAATTGAGATGATGGTTGTGGCAATGTGTGTAAATACTGTTGTAGCTCTGTTGAGCTTTGCTTTCCTAGAAACAGGAACTGTGAAGAGCTTGGAGTGGGGCAGTCTCCATGAACTGTGATATAGAAGAGAGCTGCCAACCTGTGATTCCAGGCAACAGTTGGGTGAATTCAAGCAAGAGCTTGGAGTGTGGAAGAGAATCCACGGAGTTTGGAAGTCAATCTCAAGTTAAGATGAAAGGAGACTTTACTTGGGTACTCAGTGCTGACTGATGATATTGTAATTCACTGTCACCTAGGGTGGATAGCCTTTGTACTTTCCATTATCCCTTAAGGGTGATTGGAAGCCAGCCTTCACTCAATATGAAAGAAGACTATAGATGGGTGCTTTATATTGATTGAGGAGATTGTGACTTATTGAATGATATGGTTTGTTTAAAATTATATGGCCACCTTAGTAATAAGTTGTTATATTATGTTCTTGTTAATGTGCATTAGTTTCTTGAATGTTTTGTTTAGTTAATTGCTGAATAAATAGAGAGTTCACTATACTATGATATTAGATCCTAAAAGTTATTTATAGCAGCATTTCTCAGGAAAGTTGCTTGTTATTGGCTTTACAGGCTCATAGAATATGATAGCAGGAAACAAAGCAAGGACTACAATATGGTGCTCTGTAGGAGATATCTGTGGAAGCCACAGGGGAGGAGTGGGGGTGAGTTACTGAGTCATGAAAGCAATGACAAATATTTTAGTAAGAAGCAGAGGGCAAGTTTTGATTCTTTTACATTTTTCTTAGGGTTATTCATTACCTATGTAATTTACCCTGCTTCCAAAAGAAAAAAAAAGACAAACAGTTGTAATCTTGAAATGAAATACCTATCTTTCTACTTTCCTGTTTGTCTCTCTCTGTATGTCTGTCTGTATCTATGATCTAGCTGTCTGGTTATCATCGACCTATCTTTGTCTGTCTGTCTCTCTTTCTATCTATCTATCTATCTATCTATCTATCTATCTATCTATCTATCTATCTATCTATCTGTGTGTGTGTGTCTACCTATCTATACCTTATTGTCATTTCTTTTTGAGGGTAGGCAGGTTGGTGAACTAGAGAGCCAGAATTAGAGTCAGAAAGACCTGGATTCAAGTTCTGTCTTTGGCATATACTGGTTATATGACCTTGGTTGAGACATTTTACTTTTTGGTGGCCCAAAGTTCTCTCTTAGAATGTATCTTTCAGTGTTGGGCTAGACAGTTAGGTGAGACAGTGGATAGAACACTTAACCTGAATTGCACAAGGCCTGAAATCAAATTCTGCTGCTGATACTTACTAGTTATGCATGAGACTGGAAAAAGAATTTAACTTCTATGAACCTCAATTTCCTCACTTGTGAATTATGGATGATAATAGCAACTACCTCACTGAATCAATATGTAACACATAAAGTATTTACGAACCTTAGAGTGTTACATAAATTCTAGCTATTGTTATTGTTACATAAAAGTCTGGTAATAAAAAGTGTATATATATATATATATATATACACACACATACACACACACACACACACACACACACACACACACATATATATATATGTTTGTCTATTTTTGAACAGAGTATGATGGAGTATAGTCAGGTTGGCCTAGGGAATATTATTTTTTTAACTTCCTTCTCCATCCATTACATCTCTTGTCTACCTGTCAACATTTCAAAATGAAAAGCTATAAGAAAATTGCTTAACAACATGAACTTTGAAGTCACTTGGCCTAGAAACACCACCAAATACCTCAAAGCTGTTGAATCTGACTCAGTTCCAGTCTCCAGCTCACAGCCTTTGTTTGTTTGTTTGTTTTTTCAATCTTTTCTTTAAGTGATTTGTAATTAAGTGCTATTTCATAGAGGTGACAATTGTAAGAGTAGCTGTGTGGTAGAAAGCAGATTTCAGAGTCAAGAAGACTCAGCCTCTGATACGTCCTGGCTATGTGAGCCTTTGCCCACCTATCATGGGCCA
This sequence comes from Pseudocheirus occidentalis, assembly GCA_028646575.1. Classification (NCBI taxonomy): domain Eukaryota; kingdom Metazoa; phylum Chordata; class Mammalia; order Diprotodontia; family Pseudocheiridae; genus Pseudocheirus; species Pseudocheirus occidentalis. The sequence continues at coordinate 28,204,380 of CM053599.1, read as the reverse complement.
ATCACTTCACCTCTGCATTACTATGTCACCTTTCTGAGAAGGTTGTGCTATCTTCCCACAATAGACTATAAGCTCTTTGAAGATAGGGACTGACTTTTTTCTTATATTTATACCCTAAGTACTTAGTGTAGTGTCTGGCATATATTAGGTGTTTAATAAATTTTGATCAACTTCTTTCTTTGTAACCCTTTTTTAAGAACCTTTCTTAGACTTGAAGCCAGCTATAATGTTCCTCTTGGGTCTTCTCTTGTATAAACTACACACCCCCAGTCCCAGTTTCTTCAGCTGATCCTCATATAATATGAGACCCTTCGGCATCCTGCTCATCTTCTGGCTGACCTCTGGCTTATCAGTGATCTTTCAGAACTGTAGTAGTACCCAGGCCTGAACACAAAACTCCACATATGATCTTATCAACATGGCAGATAGCACTATAATTACCTTTTCATTAAAGGAAGTACGGCTCTCAGTTCAGTCCAAGATGACACTACCTTTTGTTTTTAGCCCTTATATCAAATTGGTCGTTTATATTAATTTTGTAGTCTACATCTTTTTTCCTCTAGGTACTATAAATGATCAGACAAATAGAACATCTGCATTAGTGGTTGGATCCCTTTAAATAAAAACTTGGAGACCACAAGTAAATCATCATCATTATTATTTATTAGTGGTAGTAGTGATAATACTAACAGTAGTAGTAGTAGTTGTAGAACGAGTAGTAGTGGTGGTGGCAGTGGTAGTAGTTGTAATGGTGGTAGTTATGGTAGTGGTGATGTAGTTGTATTAGTAGTTTTAATAGTAATAGCTTTTGCAGTAAATGGCCTGGGTTTTTTGGACAAAGATGGAAACATGTATCATAGGATCACTCATTCTAATGCTCCATAGCTTTCTATATGTATTCTTTCAAGTAATTTATGACTAAATAATTTATGAATGGGGACAGCTAGGTGGTGCAGTGAATAGAGCACCAGCCTTGGAGTTAGGTAGACCTGAGTCCAAACCCAGCCTCAGACACTTAACACTTATTAGCTGTGTGACTTTGGGCAAGTCACTTAACCCCACTGCCCAGCCTTCCCCTCTCAAAAAAGAGGAAAAAAAATAACTGATGAATGAATAAATGAGACAGTACATATTAATTTATCAAGAGGTAGTGTAGAAAAGATAGAAGGCTGGTCTTAGAGTCAGGAAGACTTGAGTGCACAATGTGTGAAAATGACTAAGCAATTTAATTGCTCAGCACCCAAAGACAACTCTTCAAACAGACATCCTGGCACATTGCAAAGAACACTGGGGCTAAAGTCAGAGGACTCAGGTTCAAATTTCACCTCAAATATGTAATGCTTGAGTGATCTTGCATACATCACTTATCCTCTCCGTGCCTCAGTTTCCTCGTATCTACAATGAGAGGGTTGTATTGGTTGGACACCGATATCTTTTTGAATTCTAAATAAGTAACCTTATGACCTTCAGTAACATTATAATTTAGAGAGAAATTTCTGATCTGCTTAAGTAAAAGAAATTTCTACAAGGGCAATTTCCTATACTGATAAAATCATAAGAGATGGGGCAGGGGAGAGAGCTCTAAAATGTGTGTATACATATTTTATAATGAATTATAAATAAATGTATCAGAGGTTAGATAATCCAGGTCTAAAAGAGTGAGCCCTGGGCCTGATTAGTTGGTAAATGATTTTTAAAAGGCCTATCTCCATTGAAAAAAATTACAAACACCATAAAAAGGAGGGCTTATGTTTTTTTTCTGCCACCTTCCCTTAATATGTAAGAATTCTTGAGGGTCAGGGTTACTATGAACCACTCATTCAACAACTCTTTATTGAATACCTATTCTGCAGTGTACATCTTTAATATGTTTTATTTAGCCATATAGTCAAGCAAGCATGTTGTTTCAGCCAATAACTGTGAAAACATTCACTGATCTCTGATGAAGGGTAAAAAGGAATGTTGTGGAGTAGATATGATGTTCCTTTTTATGTATCTAGCTATCTATCTAAAGATATCATCTTCTTCCTGTGGATATGTGCACGCACACACACACACATCATTCACAGAATTGCCTTGGTTGTGTGACCCTTTCCAAATAAAAAAGGACAAATTTTTAATGTTATAGTAATATAACTACTAATTTTCATAATTCCATATTTGGTTAAATCACATAAAATTAAAGGACACCAAAGTCTTAACAATAAAGACAAATTATTTCAAATACTTTATGCTTCAGTACTTGGCTGGTCATGGAAAGGCGAAAGAACCATCAGACAAGGGAAAAGGAAGCTGTAACAGTTATAAAACTGATTAACAATAGAGCCAAAGTATTTTTTAAAAGCACCAATTCAGCTGGTTTCTAAAAAGAAAAGAATGTACAATAGCGCAACAGTGAGTTCACCTATTATATAATTACAGGTTTTTGTATACAAGTTCAGACAAGCAGACAGAATAAAAAAGCGTCCTCTAGGAAATAAAAAACACAAAACACAACTCGGCAGGTCTGGCCAGGTGGGATAAGAGACTGGTGCTAGCAACTAAAAAGGAAACAGACTATAACTAGGGTTTGGCCTTAGCATGAGCTTTCCCTCTTTTTGCTAAGCATTGGTAAATTCTGGAAAACCAAAGAAAAGTCAAAACTGCCTGAGAAGAGAGAGCTAGAGGGATATCAGAGTGCAAAAGACATGTTGAGAATCCCATGCAGTGGCAACAGAGGAGGACAGTTCTGCTCAGTTCTTTCTAAAAATTCAGGGGCTATGAATTATAGGAACACGCCTTTTCAGCCCCAGGTGACAATGGAGGCAGACTCGAAAGCCACACTTAGGAAATGAGCCTGTAAGGATCACAATATCACAGATTTTGAGCTTGAGGGGCCTTTAGAAGCTATCCCATCTTACCTCCTCATTTTATAGATGGTGATACTGGGACACAGAGAAGTTAACGAGAATAAGAGTTAATATGTCATATTTTGACTTTTGCGAAACACTTTTCGCAAAACTCACTTTCTTCTCACAAAATCCCTGGGAGGTCGATGCTATTATTAACCTCATTATACACATGAGGAAACAGAGTCAAACAGGATAAGTGATGACTGTAATGACACAACTAGAAAATGTCTGAGGCTGAATTTGAATTCAGAGCTTCCTGACTTCAGGTTCAGGGCTCTAGCCAGGGTGCCACCTATCAGCCTTAAGGTTCAATGATTGATTTGGTGAGGGTTTCAAGGCTTGTGTCTTAAGGGAGCATTTGAACCCAGGATTTCCTGTGGAGCAAACTCCACCATTCTGACAAATCAGACTTCAGAAACTGGGAGCTGCTTCTAGTAGCTGGGGAAGACTGGTTACATATGATCTGGCGGCAGAGAGGTCAACCTATGACTGTGGTATGGTGAGCCCAGTTCTTAGAAGCTGCCTGGTGGAGAAATCACTCCCTGTCTTTCTTGGCACTCTGGCTCTTACATTGCCTAATTGTTCTATGTCCTTTACTCTTCAGTTTTGTAGGACCATGGCATCGGGGAAATGACTCACTTTTTAAAGCGACCTATTCAATGAGCGGGAGTTACCTCACTCTGAGTGAGTACCGAAAAAGTCCTTAGCCTTAAAGGGCCAAGGTCTCCCATTGCATCCTGGGCCATCTCCTGTCATACTGATGAATATCTGGTCACTGGATCCAGATGGCTCTGGAGGAAAAAGTGAGGCTGGTGACCTTGCACAGCCCTCCCTCATTCAAATCAAAGTCAACTGCAAGTCACATCATCATTTCCCTGAAGCCATGGGCCTCTTTGAGAATGATGGACAAACACAATGACAACAACAGCAACAAGTTTTGAAGGTTCTGAAAAAGAAGTAATTAATGATGCCATGAGGAAATAGTATAATACTTAGGAGGACTTCTTCAGTTCTAAAAGGAGACAGGCTAGGGTATCATGGAACTGGGAAATGATTCTTTTTTACAGGGTAGGATACCTCAGTACTGATGAGGATAAGAAAAAACATCATGGAGTAATGGATAGACATCTGGCCTTGGAGTTAAGAAGCTTGGGGTTCAAATTCTCCCTTTGATATATAGTAACTGTGTGAATCTGGGCAAGTCACTTAAGTTTGTCAGTTTTTAAAGCAACTTTCTAAGTAGAAGTAGTGTAACAGATTTGCATTGATAGAAGGAGTTTCCACATTGGGAGTCCCTTGGAGGCAGAGAGGTGGTACAATGAATAAAGTCCTTCATTCCAGAGTCAAGAAGGTCTGAGTTCAAAGCAGACTTCAGAAACTTCTAGCTGGGCATTCATTTCACTTTTCTCTATTTTTGCTTCTTCAGCTGTAATGGTACCTACCTGTAAAATGGAAATCATAATAGCACCTGCCTCCAGGATTGCTGTGAGGACCAGAAGAAATGATATTTGTAAAGCACTTAGCACAGTGCCTGGCATAGAGTAGATGCTTAGTAAATGTTGGTTTTCTTCTCCCCAATAGCAATGAAATTACAGATCTGGTCCCAAAATTGGTCAAGATAATATGACCTTTTAAGGATACTGAGACTGTCCTGTGATGAGAAAGGAAGATAGGGGGCTAGAAGGAGGATTAGAGATGAGTTTGTGGGTGGTCTTCAATGTCATTTAAAACCTAGAAGTGATGAATGGAGTAGAGTGGGGGTTGAGGTATACACTGACCCTTTCCTTCAGAAGGACACACACCAAGAGATAAAATGATGCTTACAGAAGGAAGTGTCTAGATTTCTTTTCGTCCCAAAGAGCTACAGTTCCTAATGTTAGAGGAGGGCATTGGTGGAACAGTGAGCCCTCACAATTTTCAGAGTTCTTAACATTTATTTGAGGGAACAGAAATCTGCTGGCTGGGGGAAGGGGGTGTCATGTTGGGGAGGGAGTCAAGTTTACTAAACCTATACCTGGGAAAGAGAGGTATGAATCACAGACCACTGTCTCTTATTCCTTCTTCTTTTCCTCAAAACCTTAAAAACATAGAATGTCGGGTGCATCAAAGATGTCTCATTATGGAAATGGCGAATCGGCCATTACCCTAGGTTGGCTCTCTCTTCAGACAGCAGATTTTTAGGCCTGGACCATAGACCTTATGTAAACACTTAGTTGGTGTCTGTGTTTATTGTATTTTTCCTTGAATAAAAATGGGTTGTTTCTTGGCCACATTAGGAAGTATCTCTGCCCAAGCTCCCATCTGCTCTCTAGGAAAGTTGCTCGCTCTCATGGCTGCCTTACCAGAAACAACCTCTTTTCTTCATTACCTGTCAAGGCTCCGATTGATCTCCCGGGAGATGCCACTTTCCTCAGTCACCTCCTCCTTTCCCTGTGTGAATTGTGAAAGCTCACTGAGAACATGAATCTAACAGTTGTCAGAGGGTGTTAACGATATCTGCTCCTCCCTGTCTCCCTGTTGTTCATTTTCAGACAGTCTAAGAGAAAGAAGAGTCTGCCTTGGCGGCCTTCATTGTGGGGTAGGATCCAGGTCATCCAAGGCAGGGCTAGCAGTTGGTGAGAAAATAAGTGAGAGTCGCGGTGGAGAAACTGCAAAGGGAATCTTCCTGGCAAGCCTTGCTAATGTTTGAATTGTTCACCACAGGGAAGGAAGGATTGTGAGAGACTTGGGATTTTTGATGAGCTCAGTTCTACAACTGTCAGTGAGGGAGATGGAAAAATCTGTGGGTTAGAAGGATTATAGTTTCCATGGCGGAGAGAAATGCTGGTCCCCTTCATTAGGTACCACAAAGGATAGGAGTGGCTTGTCCTACAATCTGACTAGTTCAATATCAGAAACTGATCTGATTTTTCTTCCTCCCCACCCCCCTGCCCCCAGTGGAATAGCATTAAAGAAATGGCATTAAAACCTGCTTTGCTGTTTACATACTAAGGACCATGAGAACTCGCCATCTGTGGCTGAAGCCTTTCCTATATGTTATCTCCATCATTAGAATGGTAGATCTTTGAGGACAGGGACTGTCTGGGTTTTCTACTTGTATTGTCAGTAAGATGACGCCAGAGCTTTGAACATTGTAAGCACTTAATAAATATTGTATTTATATGAATATTTTTTTCTCTTCTAGCTAGACAGCTTCTTGGTGGTCAGGAAAAAGAGATACAAGGACACTCTCAAGGTCACTAAAGAAATTTACAACTGGTTGTGTGACATGGAAAACACTGGCACAGGACTGCTCAGCATGGAGTGTCCTCATCAGAGAAGGTACCATGCTCCATGAGCAAAGCAGACTTGAAGCAGCTCAAAAGAAACATGAGCCGTGCAAATGTACAGGATCCACCCCAAATGTTCACATGGCCTATTTGTGCCTGACCCGTGGTAGAGTGTTTGGAGCTTGTATTGGTCTGATCGGCTGTAGCTGGACACACTGTAACTTGACACAATATAATGCTAATGTGATATCCACAGTGCCCACAGCAGCTATGAATATGCTGTCATAGTTGTGATCACAAAATGCAACAGGACCTCCACATGGAGGACAGAATCAAAACATTTATTTAAATACCAGAAAGCCGAATCCCCAAACTAGAAAGCCAAATTCAGAGTGACCACAGAGTTGGAATACATAACCAATGCAGCAAACAACAACATTTCCAAACCTTCCCTCCATCAGATGTTCAAAACAAAACAGAATCCCTTAAGCAAAAATTCCCCTATCTTACTCATGCTAGCTGCTCAGCGTCCAGGCTGCTTTCTCCCAGTAGTCTTGGCTATCTCTCAGCTTGTGCTCAGCTTTTTTATTCTGGTCATTAGCTCTTCTCTTTTCTTCACTTTCCTGTTGCATCAACAAATTCCTCCCACTGTGGGTTTCACAAGTTCTGCTTCTTAACAAAAACTCGATATAATCAAGGGCAAGGGTCGATTGAAACAATGAGCTAAGTACTTGTTTGCTTGACATTACCAAGGGCAGGGAAGATCTTCAAATCCCCATTGCCAACACAATGATGTCATTTTGGTCCTCTTCAAGAATGAAGAACAACAGCTACTTCTCCTTGAGGGAAGAGATTAGTTTACTCTGTACCACCCAGCATATTGCCTGGCACAGAGTAAGTTCATAATATATCCTCCTTTATTGATAGAGTGGGCACTCCTATGTTGTACTAGGGTCTCTACCTCAGTTATTGAATGCCAAACATGCATTCAAGAAAGTTCATTCATTCAACTAAAGTTTCCTTGGGGGAGATAAATGCCAGTCTCCTTCATCATGTACCACAAAGGATAGGAGTACTAGGGTTCAACTGGTTCAATATCAGAAACAAATGTGATTTTTTTTCCATTGGGGAGAAAAAAATATCAAAGAAATGATATTAAAGTATGCTTTACAGGTAAATTCAATAAAAACTATAGTGACTAAGTACAGAGCACTGTTCTACAGATGATGCGGGGCTGGGTGGAGCACCTTCATTCCTTCATTGACACTGTAATCTAGTATGGGAGAACATTGTATATGGAGTAAGCATAAGGGAATCACAAAGGTTTAAAATAAAATGTTACATGAAACCAGAGGAGGAAGGTTGATAAACTTGTCAGTGTTCAATTAGGTCTTTGTAGAGGAAGGAGCATTTCCTACTATATGGAGGGAAGGTTTGGAGATTTGTATGACTTCTGCCTTAGGATTCAAGAGAGAACTGTCCCTGGTAGTCAAGAGTTTGGATTTAAGAAGGACTTGAATGTTTGCTGTTCAGGCGCTGTGAATTGGCTTTGCCATGAATGTAATTAACATGTATGCCTCCCTAACACTATCCTTTGTATATGAGCCCACTCTTCCCATAAATGCTGTATTTTTTATATCCCAAGTGCTTAGCAAAAAGAAAAGGAAGAGACGGCAGAAAGTACAGGCAAGGAATGTTATGGGGGCAGAAAGTTGTCTAGCTACTGCATAGAGAATACAACTATGAAATTTCATTGCTATAAGGAGCTATGGGTAAGAAAATCCTGCATACCAATATGAACTAGCCTCTTCACTGCAACTATTAATATTTTTAAAAGCATTTTTTCAATTAACAATTGATTTTCTCTCCCTCTTATGTCTTTCATCTTTATTTTTTAAAAGAGGAAAGAGAAAACCCTTGTAATAAATATACTATTTAGAGTCTTACTATCTGGATCCCTAATAAGTAAAATGACTTATCCAGGAGGATAAACTTTTTATGTGTCAGAGGCAGGATTTGAGCCCAGTAATTCCTCACTCCAGGGAGTTATCCATTGTATCCTATATCCAATATCTTTATCCATTGTACTATGCCACCTCTCTGGTAAAATAGCTAGGAATTTTATGAGTAGTGACTTCAGATATTCTAGAACAAAATCAAAAGTAGATCTATACATTAAAAAAAATCATGGCACAAGGGTGTACTATGGAGGATGGTTTGGAAGAAAGGGGGGACAGTATACATGGAATATCCTGTTAGGAAACTATTCCTAGAGACAAGGGAGGTGGGAATAAAAGTTTCCACTAAGGTGCTGGTAGTGAGACTAGAGAGGAAAGGGACAGATGCCAGAGATTTCATAAAAATTGAATTGAGAGGACTTGATAAATAATTGATCATGAGAGGTGGGGAAGACATAGAATCAGAGTGAAGTCAAAATGACAATCTTGGAACTGAAATAAACTTCCAAACTGTACTTAAGGAAGAATCCCCTCATAGTATACAATTGTCTCTAAACATCTTAGTTTAGCAGAAAAGATAAGCTCTGCTTTAAATATGTTGAGTTTGAGGTGTTGGTGAGCTTTAGAAGTGGAGTTTATAGGACCACAAGCAAGAAGGAATTTTAAAGGGCACTGTTCTAGCATCTTTATTTTATACATGAATAAACTGACACCCAAAAGTACTAATTTGCCCATGGCAATATGGGTATCAAGTAGCATAAATAGAATTTGCTCCCAGGTCCT
>CM053599.1:28163112-28194979 GCA_028646575.1 Pseudocheirus occidentalis | reverse complement strand
ACACACACACACATATTCCCCTTAGACTGTGAGTTTCTCCAGAGGAGGGAGTGTTTTGTCTTTATATTTCCAGGGCTTAATACAGTGCCTGGCCAATTGTTCTTGTTCAGTCATGACCCTATTTGGGGTTTTCTCGGCAAACATGTGAAAGTGGTTCACCATTTCTTTTCCATTTTGCAGATGAGGAAATGGAGGCAAGCAGAGTTAAGTGACTTTCCTAGGGTCACACAGCTAGTAAGTGTCTGAGACTGGATTTGAACTCATGTCATCCTGCCTGCAGGCCTGGTGCTCTGTCTACTGCTTCACCTAGCTTCCAATGTGGTACATAGTAGACATTTAATAAATATTGATTGACCGACTGATATATAGTATCACAGAAGCTTTGAAGTATTTTGTACAAAGCAAGTTTAGGTCACTGGTTAGTAGAAGGGATTCTCACCAGTCCTAACACCTGATCTTGACTAAATTAGAATTTAACTTTTCTTGACCAACTAGTCTGAGTTCTACTACCTGTTGATCATCTTTATTTTCTGGTAATAAGGAATGCAATAAGGATAATCATAAATTTTATATTAACAATAGAAAAGCCACACGGTGTAGTCTACAATGAACCAGCCTGAACGTTTTGCTTCTGACGCTGCCGGATTCTGTGGCCATGGCTACACAAAGCCTCAGTAACTGCAAGCAACCTTAGAAGACTATGTTAGAGATGAGTTGCTGATCTGCATAGATGGAAGAAGTTTCCATACCAGGAGGTCTCAACATCAATGATATCATTGGCCTGAAATTAAAGAAATGAATGAATAACATCTGACATTTATATGGTGTTCTAGAGTTTTAAAAGTGCTTTGAATACATTGTCTGATATGATCCTCACATTAACGCTATGGGGGAAGTACACAAGTACTATGGGTATTACATATCTTCATTTTACAGGATTGACCAGTGTGAATCCAAGGCTTGCCCATGAGGGGCAGTGTGGTGCAGTGGAAAGAGGGTTGGATTGAAATTCAGAGGATCTGGGTATGACTCTCATCTCTGCCAACTGTGTGACCTTTAATAAATTACTAAACCTCTCACAGAGTTAGACTAGATGGCTTCTGAAGTCACCTCCAGTTCCCAATCTATGATTCTACGTTCCGACATTGTCCGAAATATAACTCTAACCTATGTGTCCTGGCTTCCAATCTTAACCTCTTTCCATTTTAGTAATGGCATGAATTTTCTTTAGGCTCCTTATTTATGATCAGGCATAGGATTCTTAAGATTTTTTTTTTAAGGTTGATCATCAGATTATAAATATGGGCCCAAAGGGTTTTCAGGAATATGATTAGCGTTTTTCACCTGTAGATCTTAACAAACAGCTGCCTGTTCTATTGCCTTCCTTGTTTTCATTGAGCTTGTTTCATTTTATTTTATGTGAAGGCACATAATTACATTATTCATTAATCCACAAGTATCTGGCATTTGTTCATGCTTAGAGTTTTCCTTATTTATTTTGCAAATGTGCTGCTTTCAATTTTTCAAATAGGTTTTGGGAGAGAAAGGTTGGAAACCTCTTTCATTAAACTAACTTGCTTCACCCCCTATTTTGTTTGATTTGCCATATTCCCTTCCCCAATAAAAGGAGCTGAATTTATGTAGGTTTTTTTATTAGATCCCCTGTCATTTTGATCCCTTACTTTCAAGCATCATTTTTCCATCCACATGGAAGATTTCGACAAAACATGCAGCATGGATTGCTTGCTATGAAACGCAGATAGGTTTTTTTCTTTCCAAAATCGAAAACAGAAGAGAGCCCTGAGAATCAAACAAAAGAAATTAAAGCCCGAGATATGCCACAGTTGTCTTCTGCGGCAGTTAGAAATTTAATTATTTTATCTCATAGAATAATGTGCCCTTCAGAAATCATTTTGGACTAGATGTTTCAAACCAATGATCTGTAGTTAATTATCTTTAATAACTGTTGCACATTATGGTTAGATCTATGTTTTTGCTAAACCAATTAATAATATCTTCATTAGTATAAAGACAAGGTAGCAGGATCCTTTCATTTTTCACATTGAAAGAGTAGATATTTTAAACACTGTAATTTACTTTGCCCATACATTCCCAATGATATGACTAATTAATGAAACTTCAAAGACATATAACTTCCAAAAGCTACTTATTTTAAAGTCATTGTTGAACATTTAATGACATTATGTTGGGGGCATTGCTGACACCCTAACTATCTGTGTCCTAGAATTGACTAAACCCTTTTAAACCACCAAAATGCTTAATGTGAAGAAGAAAATTAATCCAACATTATTTCTAATTAAGAAACCTGTTGATTGCGGAAGCAAGAATGAAAAGTCAATGAGCACTCTCTGCTAAGGAGATATCCCTATTAGTTGGTCAAGTACATTCTCACAGGATCTTTATAGATAATTTGCTAAAGTGAGACTAATATCCATATCTGAAGCCTGAGTATGGCCATTTAATTCTCCCCTTCCCCCTGCCACAGGATGGGCTTGAGCAGGCTAGTAGGTGTTCTTTGTGCAAATATATAAAAGTATCTCAGAGTTAGAAAGGAATGGGAAGACCATCTCCCTCCTGCAGTCTCCATCTTTTTAGTCAAGTCCAACTCTTTGTGACCCCATTTGGAGTTTTCTTGGCAAAGATACTGGAGTGGTTTGCCATTTCCTTCCCCAGATCATTTTATAGATGAGAAACTGAGGCAAAGAGGGTTAAGTGACTTGCCCAGGGTCACACACAGTCAATAGTGTCTGAAGTCTGATTTGAACTCAGATCTTCCTGACTGCAGACCTGGCATTTTATCCTCTCCACCACCTAGGTGACCCTATACTCTCTGGGTCATATTCAGACACTAATCCTCAGAACATTACATATATATATATATATATGACAAGCCTTGTTGAAGGCTTTCAAGGAGAGGGAACCCAGCACCTCTGGAAGCAGCTGATCTCACTTTTAGATGGTTCTCATTCTTTTACTTATAGCAAACCTAAATATGCTACCTCTGCCCATTACTTCTAGTTCTGCCATTTGGAGCAAATAGACCAAGCACAACCCACATAACAGTTCTTTAAATACTTGAAGACATCTATTCTATCATGTCTGTCCCTCCCACCATCTCCTTTCCAGACAAAATAGACTTTATCCGGTCAATATCCAGACTGCATTTTCACTTGTTTTCTGTCATGCCTCATGTCACCCTCCTTCTGGTTCCTCTGGATTCCTTTGAGTGTGAGCAAAAGTCCCATATCTACAGGAAGCTGAGAGACAGATAGAGACAGACAGACAGACAGAGACAGACAGACAGAGAGAGAAGGGAGAGAGACAGAGAGAGTTGGTACACAGTTATTTGCATGTTGTCTCCCCCATCAAACTGCATGTTTCTTGAGGGCAGGGGCAGCTGGTGGTGCTTATATTCCCAATGACCGGCACATGTCAAGGTTGTTGTTTGTTGTTGTTTAGTCAAGTCTGACTCTTCGTAACCCCATTTGATGTTTTCTTGGCAAAGGCCCTGGAGTGGGTTTGCCATTTCTTTCTCCAGCTCACTTAAGAGATGAGAAACTGATGCAAACTGGGGTAAGTGAATTGCCCAGAGTCAGACAGTTAATAAGTGTCTGAGGCCAGGTTTGAATGAGGAAGATGAATCTTCCTGACTTCAGTCCTTGTATTCTATCCACTGTGCCACCTAGCCCCCCCCTGGCACAGAATATACTCTTAATACATGGGGCCTGGCTAGCTGGTATGGGCTAGAACCTTTTCACTATCCAGACTGCCTTCCTCCCGGAGTGGGGAACCTGTGATTGTGGCCTTAAGGCCACAAGCTCCCCACCCTCCTTCACACTATTCAGCTCTTCACTGTCCTTCCAAAATATGGCACTTGCAATTCCTTGCGTAGATACTTTGAGAAGGGAGGAATCCAGTCCAACGGGACTATCATCCCCTTAGTGCTTGACAGTACGGCTTTCTTCATCCAGTTCTTGGACTGCATTATCTGTCTTGGCTACTCTATGCTGCTGTTGATTTGCATTGATCTTCTAATCCACTAAACTCAGCTTTCTTCATTTTTTTCAGATTAACTGCTGTTTACACACACCTCTTGCCTCTTTTATTTATGAAAGCTATTTCTTAAACCAAGGCATTTTACCTTTTATTCATAACTATTTAACTTTATTGGTTTTGGTCCAATGTTCTAGTTCTCCAGCATCCTGTTGGATCCTTAATTCCTTATCAACTGTCTTTAACTATCCCTCCTTGGATTTTAGCTATCCCTTCTTGCCGGTTGGCATGAATAAATATAATAAACAACTCAACCATGTTATGTGACTTACTAATAGTAATATAAGGGATACATCCCACTGCATTTCGATGGCTACCCTACCCGGTCTTACTTAGATTCTTCCAAACTACATGACCCTACGTAACTTTTGACTCAATTACCTTATCTATAACATAAGGACCATAATAGAACCTCCTCCCAATACAGAATAAAATGAGATAACATTTATAAAGCACTTTAAAGCACAACAAAAATTCAAGATTATTATTGTCGCAATTATTAGTTTGCTATGTCAAAAGTGTGGCATCATTAAACCAACCCTTAAGAAATGGTAATGAAAGATTCCAGTTCTACCGTCTGGCCACATGTGGACATAATTTTCAAGGATATAAGATACGCTTTTCCTCTGCCTTTGCCTTTTTTACTAAAAAGAAAATGTGTGATGATAATATTTGAGCCTCTTCTAAATAAAACTGAAAGAATCAAACCAAACTGGCAAGGTTGTATTATTCTATTGTTTTTTAATAGTATATTTGTTTAAATTGAAATGAAAATTCATTCAAGGAACTTTTTATCACCAGGATACCAGGTTCAGTGTGTTCAGTTAATGGTTCTCATTGGTCCATATCTCTGCTTACAGAACCATGGAACTTGTCCAAACTATACTAGGTTCAGAAAATGTTCCTGGCTCTTACAGATGGTGTGTGTAGTGCTAACTCCTTGTAAATGGAAATCATTAAATATCAATCAAACCATAGTCATCAACTCTTCTGTAGTGTCCGATATTATTGAGAACTCCCCTCCTTCTGGATACTTTTTCCTCCCGTGTGCGTGCATGTGTGTGTGCGTGTGTGTGTGCGTGTGTGTGCGTGTGTGTGTGCATGTGTGTGCGTGTGTGTGTGAGAGAGGGAGAGAGACAGAGACAGAAAGAGATAGAGACAGAGACAGAGAGACAGAGACAGAGAGAGAGTGCTGGGTGCTGCTTCCCTCTCTACATCTCAATGACTCTCTCAGTTTGATAACCCGCGTCTTTGCTTAGATTTGTCCCAAGACTCTGTTCTGAAGCTTCTTCTCTTCTCTCTTGGCACTCTCTGACTTGGTGCTCTCATCAACGTGTAGCAATTCAAATATCACCTCTTTTTGGTCTTTTTTTTCATTCTAGTTTCAAAGAGCTTGCTCAAATCTTCTCTCAGAATGTCTAATAGGTAACTCAAGCTCCCATGTCTAAGTAGTCCTCATTATCTTTTCCCTAATACTCTTCTCCTAACTTCTTCATTTTTATAAAGGGCACTTGAATCCTTCCACTTGTACAGATTTCCAGTCCAGGAATCATTCTAGATTCTTGTACTCCATAGATCAATCACTGCCCAAGTCTTTCTGATTTCATGATTCCATCTTCCAAATATCTTGCATTTTTGCCTTCTCTTCACTCATACAAAAGCGACCCTAGTTTAAATCCTCGTAACAACTTCTCTGGATCATTTTAATACCCTCTAATTGACTCCCTTGCCTCTGGTCTCTTCCCATTTGAGATCATTTTGAATACAGCTCATAAATAAACATTCTTAAAAGACAGGTCAGACCATGACACCTTCTCCAGTCAGTAACCAGTACCAAGCTTAGCTCTTAAAGACTTATGGAGTGACTGTTTCTATACAAACCACAGGCAAATCACCTAATCTCTCTGTGCCTCAGATTCCTAATATGTAATGTGAGAGAAGTAAAACCCATGCCATATACCTCCAAAATTTACTTAATTGAAAAAATTCCAAGTAATCTTTATGATTGATGTTTAAAAATAATTACATTATTGGGCACTTAGGTGGCTCAGTGAATAGAGCACTGGCCCTGGAGTCAGGAGAAATTGAGTTCAAATCTGGCCTCAGACACTTAACACTTACTAGCTGTGTGACCTTGGGCAAGTCACTTAAGGCATATTGCCCTACCTTCCCCCCCTCCAAAAAAAATTACATTATAAAGCATGTGTTTTTAATGGTCTAAAGGTAAAGAACATTTGTTGATGCATAGTTACCTTCTAAATCTGATGGAATAAGCTTCATGAGGGCAGGATTATTTCATTTTTGTCTGTCTAATCTCAGGTGCAGTGCTTAGCACATTGTAGGTGCTTGATAAATTGACATATATATCTAGATCCTGATTCATATGTTTAATAATTCCCAGGAAGTGGTTGCATTATTTGAATTCACTCTGCACATTTCAATTGGGTTGGAATTAAATACCATATTTTACATAACTATAAATTTAAATAAAGATATATTAAATATATGTAACCATTTTATGAGTATTCACACTAATTGGGACCTAACTGTGATACAATTTTAAACATCGATACTTCCAAAAAAGATTTCATGGGAAAACCAACAGGTCACTAGACAGTGAAAATGAGTAGCTAGGTTGTTCAGTGGATAGAGCTCTAGGCTTAGAGTCACGTATGCCTAAGCTCAAATCTGGCCGCAGACACTTGCCAGTTGTACGGGCAAGTCACCTAACCCTTTTTGCCTCCATTTCCTCATCTATAAAATGAGCTGGAGAAGCAAATGGCAAATCACTCCAGTATCTTTGCCAAGAAAATCCCAAATGGGGTCATAAAATGTCAGACATGACTGAACAAAAACAGACAGGAAGATTGTAAGACCATTTCTGCCCAAGGCCCAAAACGGCATGTCAATTCAGGCAAAAATTAGCCACTTTAGGGGAAAGGGACAACATGGGATCATAAGGGAAGGTAGAGATGGAAGGGGTCCTAGAGATGACTGATCTAAGAAGAAACTGAGGGCCAGAGAATGAGCCAGGATCATGTAGGAACTTGATTTGCTTCAATTGACTAGTTCTTTTATTTACTGATCTTGTAGTCAGTATCATTCATCTTGGTTGGTGCCAGGAATGACCTCTACCATTTTAGAAGATGAACAAAAGAGAAATTACCAGAAAAGAAAAAATAAAAACCTGCCATGTATGGGAAGAAGATATAGAAGGTGGGAGAGTTTTAGAAGCAAGTTATTGGAAAAGAAAGGTAATGTACAAAGTTTCAAAAGAAACTGACTTCAGGTTTTTCACCTGTAAAATGGAGAAGAAATTTGTTTCTGAGGTCCCTTGTAGCTTTAGAGCTATCATCCTGAGGTCCTCAGATTTTAATATAATTATAGAAAAACTATTCAAACTCAGTCTCCCTAATTTGGACTGAACTTATATAATGCACCGTGCACACTATTTTATCCTAGGGATAAAATAATCATGACACTTGTCATCTCCATAAGATCAGGGACCATGTCTTAATTACATTTATATCATCTCTAGCACCTAGCAGAGTGCTTTTCATATAGCATGTAGGTGAATAATTGAATGAGTGACTGTTCCTCAATCAATCAAGGCACATTTATTGAACCCTTACCATATGCCAGATACTAGAGATAAAAAGACAAAAGAAAAAATATCCCTTCTCCCAAGAAATTTACATTCTATTTGGAAAAGATGGGTGTGTGTGTGTCTATCTGTCTATCTATTTACCTGTCTATCTATCTATTTACCTGTCTGTCTATCTATCTATCTATCTATCTATCTATCTATCTATCTATCTATCTATCTATCTATATCTATTTATCTGTCTATCTATCCTGTCTGTCTGTCTATCTATATATCCTGTCTGTCTGTCTGTCTATCTATCTATATCTATCTATCTATCTATAGATATATAGATATATATACACATATATGTATGTGTACACATATAAAATGCACACACATACACATACACACCTACACATGGGAATGAAATACAAGGTATTCAAGGAGAAGGATACCAGCAGTTCAGTGGGTGTATGAGGGTAAGGAAAGGATTCACAGAGAAGGTGCTTGAATTTGTTGGCTCTGTCTTTAAAAAAATTGGGATTACATGAAGCAGAGATGAGAAAGAAGTCCGTTTCTAGGCATGAAGGAGAGCCAGTGCAAAGGTATGGAGGTGAAAGACAGAATATAATTTGATAATAGTGCAAATGGGAAAAAAAAGTGTGATGAGGTTAGAAGGACAGGTTATGAAGGTTTTTCAAGTCATACAGAAAGAGTGATATTTGATCCTAGAAGCAAGGGAAAACCACTCAAATTTATTGAGTAAGGGAGTGTGAGGGCTAGATTGACACTTAGGGAAAATCCTTTTGGCACTTGTGTGTAGGAAGGATTGAAGTGTGGAGTTTCTTGAGATGGGCACTAATTAGGAGGTTATTGAAATACAATGATAAGATCTTTTTGAGGAAGAGGGAGGTTAGGGCAGCTTAGTGCTGGGATTTCATCAGTATGGCAAATTCCAGGTATGGAACTTCCCTCCATTGATGTGGAACAGTAATTCATCTGTAACTTGTAGCCTTGCTGTGTTCCTTGGGTCATTGAAAAGCTAATTGATTTGCCTCTGGTCAATGAGCTAATAGGGGTCTGAGGCAGAACTGAACATAGGTCTTCTGACTTCAAGGTCAGCCCCTTATTAACCCCACCATTATGAGCAAAATATATAATAATTTTAATTAACATTTATGTCTTAAGCACATATCTGGAAAGAATATTCTTTTCTCTTTGGGAGAACATGTCAACATTTCCTATTACCAATAAATAAAATCAGCTCCTTTATCTGGCATTCAAGGCCTCAGTCTTGGTATCACCCCATTTTCCTAGGCTTAGCCTACACTACTTCCTAGTTTTTATTTGGAACTCCTGTTAAACCAGACCACTTAGTATCCCCCAGTCACAATGCACACTCTTCCACAGCAGGATCCTTTGGTTCACATCATTCTCTATATTTACAATGCCTTTTCCTCATCTGTTTTTTTAAATATTCTTCTTCTTATATATTTACCTTACATACCACCTCCTTTAGGAAGGTTTTCATCAACTTACATGTTTCCTTTTTTCTCCACTTAGATTGAATTTTGTAGGATAGTTCTTCATGCATTTTCCCTCTACTTTCCCAGATTCATTTTATCAATATAGGCAAAGACCTATATAGACATAACATATAGATACATATTATCTATATTCTATCTCCTCTATTATTATAGCAATGATACTAACTATAAAGTTATAGATGTAGGAAAGGAAGCAAAGAAACAAAACCTACTATTTACCAGGTACTTTCCTAAGCACTTTAAATATTATCTTATTTGAACCCCATAATAACCCTGAGAGGTAGGTACAACTATTATCTCTAGTTTACATTTATGGAAACTGAGGCAGGCCGTGGTTAAAGTTAATTGTCCAACATCACATAAACAATAAGTATCTGAGTCTGGGTTTACATTTGGGTCTTCCCAATTACAGGTTCAGAATTCTATCTATTGTACTACCTAGTTGCTGCCTCTAATCTAGATATGGAACAGAGCTCAAAAGCTTTCCAATTCAATCTGCTTCATTTGCAGTTGAGAAAATTGAGTCCCTGAAAAGAGAACAGGAATGTTCAAGGTCACACCAGTATAAATAGAAGAGCATTGAAGTGATTTAAGCCCCCCATGATCAGCAGGAAACATCATGTCTCTTTGTCATTGTCTCCAAAGGCCCAAAGTTGATATCATTCAATTGCATTAATGAGGTACCTGGTGTGTGTGGACAAACTAAAATAATACAAAGAAGAAATGATGCAGAAGTGGAATAAAATAGATGTTTTCAGAGAAATGAATGATCAATTTAAAAAAACATGACTCCA
This sequence comes from Pseudocheirus occidentalis, assembly GCA_028646575.1. NCBI lineage: Eukaryota > Metazoa > Chordata > Mammalia > Diprotodontia > Pseudocheiridae > Pseudocheirus > Pseudocheirus occidentalis. Next base: position 28,184,978 of record CM053599.1, on the reverse strand, counting down.
GGCATCTAGCAAGAATAAATAACTGATGAGTTGTCCAAGTGTTCCAACATGAAGGACATCCCCTGGAATGCTCAATAGACCCCATGGTGTATTTATGGGGGAATATGGGCCATAGTTACACAATATGGAGTTAAATGGGTTGGGTTCTCCTTCATTGGTAGGAGAACCCACTTAGATGAGATCACAGATCCATTAGTAAATTATAATACCTCCCTCCAGCACCCAGTATTCTAATATAAGAGAAGCTTAACCAAAGGTTTTGGTGGTGAATTGAATTCAACCTCATAGCTCAGTTCATAAAAATGAAAACAAAAGTGACACTCTCAAGTCATGTTCTTTATATCCCACCTCCAGCCTTCTACTCATTCTGTGACTTCTGTGACAGTAAAGGGAGAAGAAAAGATATACTTTTTTTAAAAAATGTCAACATAAATTAGCAAATAGTTATATAATCCATGCTTACTCCTGGGAATGTGATCTTAATGGGATAGAAATGTCTCTAAGTTGTTGAATGCTGTTGGTCATTATTCTTTTTTCCTTTAACTCAAAGAAAACATGCATAAATCTCTTTGTAAGTACATTCCCTATCATGTGGTTTTACTTACTTCTGAATATGGTTCTAATAATGCCAGCTTTCAGACAAACTGGGGATGACAATTCACTCCAGAGTAGTGCCATCTTATTATTATTATGATTATTATTAGTGAAACATCTTATTAAAACCATTAAAGGAAAATAACCTTTATTTGCTCTTGATTCTCTTGCTGCCATACTAATCAAACCCATTCCTGCCTCAGCTAAAACTTGAAAAGCTGTTATTATAGGAAGATCAGAAAAAAAAAGTGGAGAAAAGACAAGGAATATTGGCTTCAGATTTTCTACCCAAATATCACTTTGCTCAGAATCATAATATCATATATTCAGAAATTTTAGGGACCATAAAGGTCATCTCATTCCCACCCCACACCCCATCTTATAGATGAGGAAATTGAAACCCAGAGTGGTGAAGCAATTTGCTTAAGGATGCCAGATTGTGATAGAGCTGGGGTTTGAACTCAACTCCAGTGAAATTAAGTTCAGGATTTGAAGTTCAATGTTCTTTCCATTCTACCACAATGCCTCTTTTTACATAGTGTATTCATAAAAATCCAAATCAATTGAAATATATGTATATATTTGGATATATATGTATGTATGTACATATGTGTGTATATAATCTTTTTTTTCCCCAGGGGCAGCTAGGTAGCTCAGTGGATAGAGTACTGAGCCTGGAGTCAGGAAAACTTATCTTCATGAATTTAAATCTGGCCTCAGTCACTTACTAGCCAAGTATTCCTGGGCAAGTCACTTAACCCAGTTTACGTCAGTTGCTTATCTGTAAAATGTGCTGGAAAAGAAAATGGTGACCACACCAATATCTTTGCCAAGAAAACCCCAAATGGGGCCATAAAGAGTTGGATGCAACTAAAACTACTGAAGAACAAAAATCTTTTCTTTTAAGGATGTGATAAAAAAATCATCACAGAACAAGGTCAGCAAAACAATATACATGATAGTTATAATAACATCAATAAAAAGAACACTAAAATAAGCTACACCGTGTGTAATTGTAATGATCCATCTCAAACTCCCCTCCCCCAGAGACAGGAAGATATGTGTATTCTTCCTGCCTTTGGAGATATAAGGGAATACATGTTCAGAACATCATATATGCTATCAAACACAGTCCCTGTTTTGGTTGGGTTTCCTTAACTGCTTTTCAAAAGGAAAGGTGTATTTAGGGGAAGGGCACACTAATATCACATGACTGGGGATTCCCCTATTCTGGGAGGAGGCAAGCATTTCTAATCACTCACTCTCCAGAACCAATATTGGTTATTTAGATTATTTTCTAAGAAATTAGAATCTTGGTTCGTTTAGAAGTTGCCCCATTTAAATTACACCACACAAGTCATGTTTGTTTTTAAATGTTGAACTTAAGTGTAGATTGCATCATTAATCTGGTCTTAATGAGGAAGAAGGTAAAGAACGGAGCTATGGTAACCTTTCTGAGCAACTATGACACATTTAGGACTCCAAAATATCTACTGTCCATTGCCCCATGTGCCTTGGGCTGCACTGGGCTCTACTGTGCCCAGTACCACAACATAATTGTGTCTAAAGCAATGTGCAATTATTTTGTAGCGGTGTAATTTAAATGGTGTGACTACTGAAAGGAATCAGGAGATAGAAGTTATCTGGAAGAAAAGATTCATGTTTGTTGTAGGACATGTTCAGTTTAATCTGTGATTGGCTATTCAATGCCCAATAAATTCCTTTAGAGGTGGGACTGATGAAGGCAAAACCTTCCACTAGTTACTTCTCTTCCATGATTTCAGATATGTACATTAATTCCCCTTGACCAGTTTATCTCACAAATAGATGACATTGGTACCTAGAGTCTTTAAAAATTGCATAATGTTGAAAAAATAAATAATTGTATAATGTTAGACTTGGAAGGCACCTCAGAGGACAACTAATCAGTTCTAGACCCCCCCCCCCAAAATTCCTCTGTCATGTCAGACAAATAAGCGTTCAGTCTTGTCTTGAATCCCTACAAAGAAGGGGAACTCACCACCTCTACAGACAACCTATGTTACTTTGCGACAACTCTAACTGCTAGGAAATTACTGGGGAGCGAGGGTCTTTCCCAACCAAGCAAAATTTGCCCTTTTGCAATATACTGTCACTGTCCTCTGTAACAAAATAGAACAAATCCAGTAACAACTTTTCAGTTTCTAGTTACTTTAATTCAATTATTAGGTCTTCTCTGAGCCTTTTCATCTATAGACTCAACAACCCTAGTTGATACCCATTTGGCATGGACTCCACCATTAACGTGCCCTCCCCTGAATGTTCTTAACATCATTCCTCAAATGCAGTGAGCAGAATGGGATATGGTGCCCCAATATCATGTGACATGGGAATAGAGCAGAGGTACTAGCTATGCCTAGAAGCTTTTCAGCAGAGATTTGGTGTTGTAAAGAAAGAAAGCCCGTGGAAAAGTATCGCCACAATGAATCAAAAATAAAAGAAACAATAAATAATGCTAATATTAGTGGGGAAAAGTATGTTTATCCAGAGAGCATTTTACTCTTTTTAGAATTCAAATAAATTACTTAGTTCAAAGATACTTAAAGTAGTTACGATTGGGGATAAACTCTGGAACATTTTGAGGTTTCTTTTTTGAACTCATTCATCCCTATCCATACACACATAATAGTTTTGGAAACCATTTTAACCCAGTCACTAAATTACCTGATACAGTCTCAGCTTTGGATCTAGTGCCATTTTGCTTAGCTACTTTATTAATTTCAAATTATAATATGAAATTAAACTGTATTTCCTTCACATCAACATAATAAGGTAGGTAGCATATTATACCCATTTTACAAATGTGGAAACTGAGGCTCTGAAAGCTTATGTGAGTTGCCAAAGTGATCTACCTAATAAAATGGAACTCAAGGTCAGGGTCTCTGGCTAAGCTTCTTCCCTTCCACATTCATTACCACTTCACCAATTGTATTTCCTTGACCATTGACATAAAGATGTCAAATTGCAGCTCTTCTGCATCAGGAGAGCAGGGAAGCAATCTGCCCATATTGTCCATTGGCTTGCCTATTACCCTCAAAACTGAGCTGTAGTAACTTTCTAAAAATGGTTTTTAAATAGAATTTAGGGGGCTTTTTCATTCAGAGGAAGAAAATAAATTAAGCACTTCTTAAAAGTAGAAATAAACATTGCAGTCTAGCTATGCCTTAGATCCTGGGATGAGTAAGTTTAAATTAGTATTTTTTTTTATTTAACCATTTTTCACATTCCCAGTTATCTTTCAAAAGCATCAGCTTCCCCGAATATAGGTTGGAAAATTATTTCATAATGTAAATGAATATTTTAAGCTCCGGGAGTGCATTTTTAGCAAAATGCAGATGACTGTAATGTTTCTAAAGGTCCGAGGCTGCTTGATATTCAGTTTGTTCCCCTGAGAACACATTTTATTCGGGGGGAAAATGCGATGAGTCAGTAGTGGTTATGAAAACATTGAAAACTCTATTCTAGAGCTAGAGCATTTATTTGGTTACCTTCAATTTTCAAAAAAACATTTCTTGGGAGTCTGTGCTTTGTAAGAATTACTGCCCATGAGAGCTAAATCAACCTTAAAAAAAATTTTTTTTGGACAGTCACGTCCATTTTTTTTGGTAGTGCTGAATCCAACAGATGAACAAGGGGAAATGGAAAATTACAAAGTCCATATTGTTTTTTCATCATTTTGTCAACATGAAAAATATTTCTGTGTTTGTTGGATACTTGAAGAGTCAAAGATGGTGTTTCAGTGAAACTGGTAGGAGAGATTCAAATTAAATCCCTACCTGGGCATGTGTTCAACATTCGAAATGATATGAAATAAAAGCCTTTCTTCATACCCCGAATTTGGGGAAGAAGGTTTAATAATTCCCCCCTACTCTCAACATTTCTTCTTTCTGGGTTGAAAGTTGAATTATCAAAAGATAGAGAAAGCATTTGTGCCTAGCAGAAATCCTATAGTCTGGGGGCACAGGCATGAAGGCAGGGGGCACAAAAGGGTGGAAGGGGGTTGAAAATAAAATGCACTTCATCATACATCTGATTTACTGGACTGAACTGAATTTAGGATATTTTTATTAGTCTCAATATGACTTTTCAGATATGCCTTTAATTCTCTGTTAATGACTTAAGATTTTTCAAAACAGCTCAAAAGGGTTTGAAATCTAGGTCAGGTAATATCTTTAAAAACCTGAATACCTTTTCAGGGAGAAAAGGATATAGGAGAGATTACACTGTTATATAACACTATTGATTAATGTCGTATTCCTCCCCGCCACCACCCCCACCCCCATTTTTTTTCAGAGTCCTTTAACTGGATAAGATTCCCAAATTAAATATGGGCATGAGTCAATAACCAATTTGTTAGACTTTCAAACTGTCCACAAGGCGGCAGTAAAACCTCTTCCATCCTTTGGATAGCTTCAATTACTTGGTGTTCATTTTCTAAAAAATTAGAAATTATATTTGCAATAAATTTTTATTACAAAAAACCTCTTCTGCCCCTCAATTTTCATGTTGCCATTCAATGGTTTCACTGAGATAACAATATACAAATTGTCCAGGATGAGATACAATTTCTATGCTATAGGAATTTAAGGAAGAGGGTGCCCTAGAATAGTGATAGCAGACACTAACACTACCCCTTTACCATCACCTGAACTTTATGGTATTTTATAAGGAAAGAAAGAGTCTCCATGCTCGGATCTTCCTTAGCTTTCCAGGCTGATTATAAAGTTTTAGGCTTGACTTTTTATATGCTTTTGATTTGAGGTGTAGAACTGAGCAGCAAATTTTTTTTAAGTTTCCTCTTCCTCCTCCCCCTCCTCCACCTCTTCTTCTTATTCTTCTTCTTCTTTATCTTCTTCTTCTTCTTTATCTTCTTCTTCTTCTTTTTCTTCTTCACAGAAGAAGGAATCACAGCCCTGAGTACTGACTTCTTACAGGTTTTACTTAAAAACAAGACAATACTTCCTTAAAAAAGAGTTCACATTTATAACATGCTGCTAGAAGGTTTGCAAAGTGCTACATTCTCTCTCATAGGATCCTCACAATAACCAGACAATTAACATTATCTTATTCCCCCCATTTTCAAGATAAGGCGACTGAGGCTCAGATAGGTACAATGCCTTGCCCAGGGTTATATAGCTAGTAAGAGTTTGATGACTGGAATCCAAGGGCTTCCTGATGTCATGGTCCAGCCTATAGAGTAAGAATGCCTAGATATAGAGAACTTAGGTATAAATCCCACCTCTGAGAAGTGGTATGATAAGAATGTATAGTCTTTTGAATTTATCTAAATGACATGAGGCCAAATCACATCTCAGGCACTTAGGTGTGTGATTCTGAGGCCATCATGACCTCTCTGGTGGCCCCTCAAGCTAGGAATTCTCTTTTTCTCCTCTATCTCCTAACTTCCAAACCTCAACTAAATCTCCTTGCTCAGCAAGATGCCTTTCCTGATTCTCCTCAATGTTAGCTCCTTCCCTCTAGACTTCTCTCCATTTATTTTTCTGTATGTATTGTTTTTCACATACAGCTGTTCACATGTTATCTCCTCCATTAAATTGTAACCTCGTTGGGACAGGCACTGGTTTGGCCTTTCTTTGTAACCCAGTGATTACGTGGGGGTGCACAATGTTACACATGAAAATCTGGCTGAGCTTGGCACGTTGTAGGTGCCTAATGAATATCTGTTGACTGTCTTGGCATCACTTTGTCTCTGCAAAATGAGAGGGTGGAACAAAATGCCCTCTGATGCTCTATCTAATTCTGTCTTTCAAACTGCTCTCAAAGGTGGGATCTCGAGCATGGGAGGACTCTTTAGGACTGAGATGCATTGGAACATGCTCCCCAGTCTCCTTTCAAAGCTGGGGTTTGCTTGTGTTATGTCATCAGCATCTAGCTGGGTTGGAAACACTGGCAGACTCATGGAGGGTGTCAGACCACTAAAATGTATTACTAGCAGAGGGGGTGGAAATGGCAAAGATGCTTCCTGCATGACCTTGAAGTGCTCAGCAGAACAATGGGGACCCTGAGGCCCAGGAGGCCACCACAGGCACCTCTGGCACGGTCTGTGGTCCCAGGAGTAGATGCCACTCCTGTGAACAATGGACAAGGTAGACATGCATTGTGCAAAAGACAAACCAAGGGAGATTTGGACAAAATGAATCATAAATGTGCTCTGGTGCAATAGACCTGAGCTACAGCCGGAGAACTGGCCGAGCTCCTCTGCAAGCCTCAGGGACTCTGGCCTGGGGAGGAGCAGGACTGAGCCTGGCATCCTGGCAAGGTCTCCCCCTTCCAGAGGAGGTCGAAACCGCTTATTTAGGTGCTCCTAATCAGGATCTTCAAACACAGGCATCCAGGAGTGAGCAGCCAACAGGCACAGCATTTCAATCCTCATCTCACTGAAGAGTGAGATTCTGCAGAAAAGCTTACAGAAAGGAAGGAACTGAGAGCAGCTTTGGCTTTGTCATTCCAAACAAACACTACTTTTCTTCCTGTTTGCACCTTCTAAGTGGGGGAGTTTCATCTGATAAATACTCCTAAGAAAAACATACATCATGAACCTAGCACTTAATTTAGCAAATTCGGGGCATTATGAGGTTTTTATAACTAGCTACTCTTGCAAAGTGTAGGGGATGATTTAATTGTACATTAATGTGCAAATGCAGTGGCTAGATTCTCGTTCAGACATGAGAGAGAGGGATAGAGGGAAAGAGACAGAGACAGAGAGACAGAGAGAGACAGAAATTGAGAGAGACAGAATAAAACAAAGGGAAAGTAAGAGACAGAGAAAGGAGAGATACAGAGAGTCAGAAAGATGGACAAAGATAGAAAGAGAAAGAGATGGGAGGGGGACAGAGATACAGATAGACAGGCATTCAGGACAGGAAAAAGTTAGAGACAGGCAGAAGAGAGACAGACAGATGAACAGAGAACGAAAGTGAGGCAGAGAGAGACAGAGACGGAGAGATTAACAGAGACCGAGAAAGTCAGAGAAAGAAATAGAGACAAAGAATTGAGACAGAGGAAAGGGAGATACAGATATAGATAGACAGCTAGACAGGACAGAAAGAGATGAAGATAGGGAGGGGAGAAGGAAGGGAGGGAGGGAGAGGGGAGAAAGACAGAGACAGAGACACAGAAATGCAGAAGTAGATAATGACAGAGAGACAGAAACAGAGAGACAGAGAGAAACAGAGACAGAGACACACAGAGACAGAGACAAAGAGAAAGACAGAGACACAGAGACAGAGACATAGACAAACAGTGACAGAGAGAGTCACAGAGAGACAGAGAGACACACTAATAAATAGGGGCAAACAAAGACAGACAGATGGAGACAGAGACAGAGGGTTTTCCTTGGGTAATAGCCTCATCAGATTCAATAGCATTCTACTGAATTCACCATCTCACTCAGAGTCAAGTAATGATTTTCTGACTTTCAGAAAACCCCATTGATTTGAGACATATTGGAAACTCACAAGTTTCTCCAAGTGGGTCTGGGTTAAGGTTAAGTTGTCCTTGACAGCCTTAAAAGAAAGGTTTGAATTGTTGCCTAACCACCTTTCACCCATCCCTAATTGAAATTTAAATGACAATGTGCAGCCCAATCAATAGCTCTTTGTCACACTTGGAAGATCAAGGATCAGATTTCCCCACAGGAGTTTACATGGCCCCAGTTCCTTGTTCTCCAGGCTAAAGAGGCTACATCCTGCTGCTAAAGAAGTATTAGAATACCTGCTCACCAATAATTACTTTGGAAGAAAAGAATTTAAATCATACTTTATAGCTGTTAATTTGGAAAAATTCAAAGGCTTGCGTTTCTGCACTTGGTTCTTAGATAAATATGACAATGGAAATGTTAGCCAATTGAAAATAATCAGTCATCATTTGACTATTTTCACTTAGTTATTATTACAAGAGGATACATAGTAAAAGCTAGAGGGCATTTTTCCCAGGGTGTCTATTTCCGCATGCAAATGCTTACCTAATGGCTTACATTTATATCGGTTTTAAGGTTCAAAAGTGCTTTACACATATTATTTCATGTGCTCCTTAGAACAACCCTATGAAGTAGAGACCGCAGGCATTCCGATCACCCCCATTTTCCAGCAGAGGAAACTAAGGTGCATGGAATTGCAATGATCTGCCCATGGCATCACAACTACTAAGTTTCTGACTCAAAGACACCATTGTATACATCATGCAAAACTTCTCTCCAAGTAAAGGTGTTAATATATCCAGATGTATCTGCACATGATTTTCGTAATGGATTTTTAAAAAAGAGTTTAGTGATGACTTGGGTTTTCATACCATAGTCATTTCTCAATATATCCCACCCTTCTCAAATGGGGCATATGACTCCATATTCAAAATTCTGTTTTCATAGACCTGTGGTAGAGTGGTTACAGTAGCAGATGTGGAGTCAGAGGGCCCAGGTTCAAGTACAGCCTCTCTCACTATCTTTGTGTTATCATTACGATTTTGAGCAAGCCTTAACCTATCTGGGTCTCAATTTCTTCCGTTATAAAATGAAAGGGTTGGAACAAATGATCTTGAAGGTCCCTTCTTTCGCTGGTCCTCTGATCTACAATGGGGGTGGGGGAGGATCTGTTTCATTTTCTGTTCCTGGGAAGCAAAATAATCCGTTGAAATTCATTTAGTTTGCTCTGCCTTGTAGTATTGTTTGTTTGTGTTGTGGGATTTGGGTAAATCATTCTCCTGGTTTTGTCTTTTCATATACCTTCTTTACCAGTTTCTCTCAATTACTCATCACAATACAATTGTTGGTGTCATTGATGAGGTAGGAGGAAGGTGAAGTTCTGCTTAATCTTCTTTCTCCTATTTTCTTGATACGGACACTAAAAAAAGTTTATTGATCTGTTTTGCTTTTATAATACAAACATTTCCTGGTTGTCCCAACTCTTTGAGAGATCTCTTGTTCAAAAAATAATAATAATAAAACAAAAAAATGGGGCAAAACCAACAATGTGGAGATTTCAACTGAAAGGGTATTTAACATTTCATATCTGTAGCACCCTCCACATCTCCACGTGCACAAACTCAATTTTTAAAGTGTTCTCTAAAATTTAATAGAAATCAATTTATTCTTTATCCCATTTCCATTCTACTCCCTGCTACTTAAAAGAGAGAAAATGACCATTTTTTTGTAGCAAATATATATAGGTAAGTAAAACAAATTCTCTCAGTTGTCATATACAAAAATATATTTGCCTCCCTCTGCTCCCTAAATCTACTGCCTGTATCAGCTGATGGATAGCTTGTTTCATCATTGGTCCTCTGCAATCATGGCTGGTCAGTGCATTGATTATAGCGCTAAGGACTTTCAAAGTTGTTTTTCTTTTCATTGTTGTTGCTACTATATAAATTGTTCTCCTGGTTGTGTGCATTTGCATCTTCATCCTTCCATCCAAGCCTCCCAAATTATTTGTTTTTATAACATTGATGTCATAATGTAAATATTCCTTCTGTTTCTGCTCACTTCACTATGTATGAGTTCATACGTCTTTTGATGCCCCATTAAAATCATATTTTATCTTTTCTTATACTGCAATAGTATTCTGTTATATTCACTGACCATGGCTTATATAGCCATTCCTCAATTACTAAGAATCCCTATAGTTTCCAATTGTTTTTACCATCTTGGCGCGCGTGCACACACACACACACACACACAAGATCTGCTATAAATAATTTGTACATATAATACCTTTTATTGTTTCTTTTATTCTTCCAGGGTAGAGGCCAAACAGAGGCATGGCTGGGTCAAATGGCATTCAAAGAACTGTTTAGTGACTTGTTGTATATAGTTTCCAGAATGATTGTGCCCATTCAAAGGTTTACTAATACTGAGTCAATGTGCCTGTTTTCCCACAGCCTCTCCAACATTTGTCATTTTCCTTTTTTGTGATCTTTGATAATCTGGTGAGTGTGAGGTAGAATTTCAGAATTGGGTTTTGTGCACCAAATCTGTTCCACTGATTGATCTAATTTTTTAATCAGTTTCAAATTGTTTTTAGACTAGCTAAGCTACTCTTTCTCTATGCATCAATATGCTTCTCTTTTCATACCAAGATGGCATTGTGACCTTACCAACCAAGACTAACCACTTATCATCTGATTTTGTTCATACAAAACATGCCTCTGAAGGTTCTGAGTTTTCACTGAATAATGAGCAAGGTATATAGACACCCTCAGATCAAGGGTGATCTGTCAGTGCTTGATCAACAGCTTTATTGGAGCAGTCTTATAACATGTTGTAGGTGTATTTATACATTAATTCATTCAACAAATAGTTATTCAAGGCCTTGCCCATAGTGGGCACCTCATAATTTTGTAATTGAATTGCAAAATGTTGTAGAAGTGCAGAGCAAGGAGAGATCACTTCTTTTTGTGGTTTCAAGAAGGGAGGGTTCCATGGGAGAGGTCAAAGTAGAGTTAGTTTCTAAAGGATGGAGACAAAATGGACAGATGGTACTGGGGGCAATAAGCCTTCTAGGAGGAGGAAAGTGGGAATGCAAACATAGAATCCAGAACTTTTGGAATTATGAAGCCTGGATTTAAATCCTGACTCCCTTTGTGACTTTAAGTCACCTTGAGAACCTAAGATATCAAGTTCCTTAGGGCCTCAGTTTCCTTATCTGTAAAATAAAGGGGGGCTAGGCAAGATGATATCTAGAATTCCTTCCAACTCAAGTATTCTGTGACTTCATTATTTTGCTGTTGTTAATTCAGTCCTGTCCAACTCTTTTTGACCCCGTTTAGTGTTTTCTTGGCAAAGATACTGGAGTGGTTTGCCATTTCCTCATCAACTATTTTATAAATGACGAAACTGATGCAAACAGGGCTAAGTGACTTGTCCACTGCCACAAAGCTTGCATGTGTCTGAGGTTACATTTTAACTTAGGGCTTCTTGACTTCGGGCCTGGAGCTCTATTCACTGTGACAACTAGCTGTTTCTTTATTATTGTTAAAAAACACAATTTATTCTCTACAATACCTTATAATTATGGACAATCTATTCCCAGAACAGAACTGGGAGCAGCTCAGAGATCCATAATTAAATTATGTTGTAGGAGATGATTTATCATGTACAACATAGCCTCTTGTCACTACTCCCTCCCCCCAGTATTTACATTGCATAAGAAAGGTACCCATTGGGACTTAGGTCACCATCCTATACCCATTGGCAGTCATTCTCAGATTGGTCTCCCAGTCAAATTTGCCAAATTAGTCTTTCACCATTCCAAGACTACTTAATAAAGTCAGCTCCAGCATAGGCTCACTTTGTTACTCTGACCTATAGGGCTGTTGAATTCCTTCAGCAGTAATTTTAGACTAGCTAAACCCTTATGGAAAGGTCTTCAACCATTCATGCACCAAGCACCATGCAAGGCTATGTAGATAAGTGTAGTCCCATAGATGTTACACCTTCCTTCCCTCCTCTCTGTTCAAATAAGCTCTGACTATAGATTCAAAATGTTTTAATTTTTCTCTCAATATAGGGAATATAGTATAAACAGAGTCAAAAATACCTGAGTTCAAATTCCATTTCTGCCAATTTCCATTCCCTACTAATCGTAGGGCCATAGGCAAGACATAATATAATAGATTTAGAACTAAAAGGTCTATCTAGTTCAAAGCCTACCTCTCCACCATCAGCACCCTCTGCATTTCACAGATGAGGAAACAACAACTCAAAGAGTCTAGGAGACTTACCCAAGTTCATACTGTTAGTAAGTATGAGGTAATAGGTAGAACACTGGAATTGGAGTCAGAAAAATCTTAATTCAGATCCTGCCTCAGATCTTTATTATTGTAAAACTCTGGGAAAGTCATTTAGCCTCAGTTTATCCATCTTTAAAATGGACACAATAATCACATCAACCTTACAGGATTGTTGTGAAGATCGAATGAGTAAAAAGTACCTTGCAAATCACTTTGAGAGATTCTCTGTCTCAGCCTCAGTTTCCTCATTTTCAGAAACAAGAACAGTGTTCTTGTTGAATCCTAGGTCAAAGGGATATTATGAAGAAAAAGTACTTTGCAAAGTATAAAGTATAATATGACTATGAACCATTGATTCATTGAGTTTTCCTTTTCGCCCTTGTCTGGCAAAGGCACAGACTTTATACAAAATGGTACCCACTCAAGACAGGGCACATACTTCTTAAAGGCAAGCAAGAATTGCAATAGAGTGTTTCTTTGTTAAAAACACAAACAAAACAAACAAACAAATGAAACTTCATAACCAAAAGAGGAAATAATCCAGGACACAAAGGGTAGATTTTAAGCCTCCATATACCAGGGTAATGATAATAACAAAAATCACTATAAATGATATCATATAGCATCAATTGTTAGAAGGCGTGGCTTATATTGAAACTTAAGGGACTGTGGTACTCAATGTTGCAAACAAAAAGTAAATAAACAAATCAATTAAATGAAAAAAAAAAAAGAAAACATAGTTTGTGTATACCTGTAATCTTAGGAAAGAGGTTGCAGGGGTAAGGAACCTGTGGCCTCAAGACTGAGTGAGGGATTTAATGGTGTTAATTGTTCAGTCACATCCAACTCTTCACGATCCCATTTGGAATTTTCTTGGCAACGATCCTAGAATGGTTTGCCATTTCCTTCTCCAGCTTATTTTACAGATGAGGAAATTGACGCAAACAGGGTTAAGTGACTTACCCATGATCACAAAGCTACTAAGTGTCTCAGTCCTGATTTGAACTCATGAAGATGAATCTTCCTGATTCCAAGGCCAGTGTTCTACCCACTGCACCACCTAGCTTCCCTACTAGCAGAAAATGGCAAAAGCAGAGCAGGTGTTTAATAAAAGTTGATTGCTGAATTGATAAAAGCTGCCAAAATAGCATGCTCTGTTAGGGCTTGAGCTCTGCCCACTTTATCTTTTTACCTCCTTCAGTAGTTAATGCCCTGAACATAATTGATGCTTAATAACATTGCTTAATAGAATAAAGCAATCAATTAATGATGATTTTCTTAATACATAGATAGTATTTTTATGTTTCTTTAAGATTTACAGAGTTTTACAAATAGCATCTCACTTTTTCCTCATAACAACCCTGGGTGGTAGGTGGTACTGTTATCACCATTTTACCAGTGAGGTGGACAGAGGTTTGGGGAGCGCCCTAATATCATATAGCTCATATCTAAGGCTGATTTTGAACTCAGGTCTTCTTCATCCAAGTCCAGTGCTCTATACACTGCATAACCTAGCTGAACAAAAGAACGGATGAATGGATGGATGGATGGACAGACAGATGGACGCCCAGATGGTGAATGGATGGATGGATGGAAGGATGGATGGATGGATGGATGGATGGATGGATAGATGGGTGGGTGGGTGGGTGGGTGGATGGATGGATGGATGGATGGATGGATGGATGGATGGATGAAGTACCAAACTGCACATAGGAGAATATGTTTATGTAAGGAACATGTCTCATGATGGCTAAAAAAGGAGGGGAAGGCAAAAAAGGGATTGTTTATTAAGAAGATAAATGCACCTTAAAAAATGAAATCTAGGAACCTGAATGAAGTAAGCATGATGGTGAAGAGCATATTGACAATGATCAGTCATGGTAGAAAAATCAGAAATACTGTCAGTGGAGGATACTACAGATCAGCAGAATAGAACGAAAAAAAAATAGATGAGGAGTTCAATAAACAGATGAAAAGCCTGACATAGAAGTAATATGTAGCAATGGGGAACTTTGACCATTCAGATATTTTCTTGTACTTTCTTCATCCAAAAGAGCACAAAATAAGTCCTTGACTTGCCTAGATCATTATCCTTTAACGAGTGGAAAAACCATACTCCATCTTGGGTATGGTTCTCAGAAACAACCAAGTGCTGCCATAGAAATGATGGTAACTTTAGTTGGAAGTGATCACTACATCATAGTCTTGGGGATTAAAAAAAGATAGGAAAGTGAGGAATAGTCTAGCATATGCCCCAGATTTTGAAAGAAAGGGAGAAATAAAAGAGGGAAGGAAGGAAGGAAGGAAGGAAGGAAGGAAAGAAGGAATGAAAAGAGAAGAGACAGAGTGAGAGTGAGAGACAGAGAGAGAGAGAGAGAGAGAGAGAGAGAGAGAGAGAAAACACATTTTTCCAATAGTTCAGGGGACAGATGGGAAGGATTCTATGGGCTCAGTTTTTCTAGGGGAAGTCAACTTAGGTGGGATGAGTCATTCTCAAGAAAAAGAAACAAAAAAGTAGAAACCCATAAAAGATCCTATATATGCAAAAGAAATCCATCCCTCAGTTTACTTTTTCCTAAAGACACATATAAGATAGAAAGGGCAGATAACAGAAAGTATACACAAAAGCATGATGTGATCCTGTAAGAGCAACGAAAAATTTGCTCAGAACAATCCCAGGAATGTTAAGGATCATAAAAATGGATAGGTGGGGAGACAAGGTGTACGGGAGAAAAGAAGAGAAGTAAACAAAGGATAAAATTATTCCCAGAGTAGATAGCACAATGATAACTGAAGTTGGAAAGGTGACACTAGTATTTCTTCTGGGGGTTTTCTCAGCCATGGTGGAATACATGTTAAAACCAGGAAGACCTAGCTAGAAGTCTTGCCTTTGACACATAGACCATGTAACCCTGCTCAAGTCACTTCCCCTCTCCATAGTCTAGTCTAGGCAATTCTCTAAGACTACAAGTTACCAGGGAGGTTCTAACCTTCCATGGTGAAGGAAGGTCCTCCTCTGAAAGTTCTCCAAACCAATGAAATCACAGGTGCAATTCTATACCTACACCTTTTTCTGTCCATAACTGGAAAGGTCAGAGCAAAACTGGGCATATATTCTTAGAGGGTATTACTCAGGTACAGACTGGAGCTCCTTGACCTCTGAGATCCTTTCATCCAGACAAGGATTCTATGTGGCACTAGAAATCAGTTCAATCTTGAAGGCTAGCTGAGTAGATCTACTGTGATTTTAGGGATTTTTTTTGCCCCCTGTCCAAATTCATCAGCTTGTTTGTTGATCCCTACAATTTCTTGAACAGTGGGGGGAAATGTTTGTGCTGCACTTGAAATTGAAAAAAGAAGTTTTCAAATGCCTTGTTGAGGTAGAGGCCATTTCAGGGTACAGGGTACTGGACACTAGAGTTGTAGAAGGGAGAGTATATAGGAACGAAAAGTAGGTAACGGAGAAAACCAGGACGTTTGACAGATTAGTCAATTCCATGTCAGGGCAACTCCTATACCTTCCACTGAGTTGGGACAGGACTGGGTAGAAGCTGGGTAAGGAGGCATTGTTTCATTTTCAAACTGAGCCAGAGCTGCTGGGCATGTTTTCTAAAGATGCTATTGTTATCATTTTAATATAGCAAATTATATTTGTTAAGTCTATTTGTTACTAAAGAGGAATGAGACTTCCAGGACAATTAGACCCATTACTTTATAATCATATGCCAGAGATATGTAACCTAGATCCCCCACTGAATACACATGGCTTGTCATTTTTGGTGTCTGTGCCTTTTCACCTCCAGGGTGACACCACACCTCTGCTAAAAATGAGCCAGCCCGTCTCAAATTGTCACACATCTGATTGTTGGCAGATTGCTCTGTCTGCCAAGGCGATATTTTGGAAGTCAACAGTTTTGCTACATAGCCTCTTGCATTCTGTTTGAGGAATATAGGGCGTGTTGTATGGGAGGAAATGTAAATTATTCTATTCAGTAGGAATAGAAGCCCCTAAAGGGCAAAGGCTTCTCTGGTCTTGTTTTTGTTTCCCCAATGCTTAGGACAGTGCTTGGCACATAGGATTGGAGGATCTTGGACTGGTAGCTGGAAAGAGCTTTCAAGGTCATCTAGTCCAACCCCATATGGCATGGACACCACCATTTATACTAACCCATTTTGGACATTCCCAACATCCTTCCTAAAATACAGTGACAGAGTCAAGAACCATACCCAACAACAAATGAGGATTGGGTCCCAGAATGGTTACTCAATTTACCCAAGGTCACACAGAATTAAATTTAATTAAATGTAACCCAGAAACTTTCTGGTCTATCTTCTCTGCTGCCAGTTGGTTTGTGGTCAATCAAATGAAGATGTGACTTTTGCTTTAGTCAAAACTTTAAGAGACTTTCTGGTTTTTGCCTTCCTTTGTCTTCATAGTGATTAGCAAACTGTCTGGCATACATATATAGTGCTTCTTTTCAATAATGATAATAATAGCATTTATATAACATGTTAAGGTTTATAAAGTGCTTTCTATACATACATATGTTGTCTCATGTGATCCTCACAGCAATCTTATTTGATCCGTTTTATTACTGTACCATTTTACAGATGAGGAATCTGGCTGAGAGAAACTGACTTGCCTGAAAACTCAAAGCTAATAAGTTACAGAAGCAATATTTTAATCCAGATCTATGTCACAATAACCAGGTTTCTCCTCCTATGCTCAAGGTAGACATGGTTAAAATTCAATCCACCAGCCATGTCTTCCGGTACCTCCTATTACAGAGTGCTATGCTAGGCACCTATGCTAGGACAGTCCTTGTTCTCATGAGCCTTATAGTCTAGCTTGTATAAATGTATTGCCAAATAATGTCCAATATGGACATTAAAAGTGCAAACAAAGAACTATACTATGTGGAAACTTTATTATGCCTGGTGGGAACAGGGTGTGGGTCCAGAGAAGGATTCTTAAAGATTATGGCACCTGACTTGACCTTCAGATGAGGGTTAGCAATTTAACATGCAGAGGAGGAAGAGGGTGAGGATGTTTCAAGCATAGGAAAAGTGTTTATACAGACACAGAAATGTGTGTGGAGGGTAATATCTGTTCCAAAATGACTAGAGCAGGTGAGGATTTGAAAGGTAGTAGTTCTCAGGATCCTGCGACTCCTGACAGCCAGAGGCCTAGGAGAAACTAGAAGGCCTGTCAAGGACAGAGAGATCAGTGATCATAAGATCATAAGCTCCATATTCCACCCATGCAGCCTTGCTCAGACTGTCTACCCCTTCCCCACTCTGTGTCAACCTTCTAGAAGCCCTAGGTTCTATCAAAGCACATTTCAGATACCACCTCAAACATGATGCCCTCAAACCCATCAGGAATTGCTATTTATTTATACTGTATATATTTGGTATAGAAAACAGTAGATAAAGAGCTGGCCTTAGAAACAGGAAGGCCTGAGTGTAAATGTGACCTCTGCTACAATACTGGCTTTGTGACCCTCAGCATACTATTTATTCTCTCTGCTATAGGCAACTTTCTAAGGGAATGCATTGAATAGATGTCAGCCTCCATTGGGAGAGGAAGTTTCCTATATCAATGAAATAATATCTAATTATCTCCCGAGTCCTTTGTAACATCTCTAGTGTATGCCTCTTTTCTGACACTACCAGACCCTGGTGCAGACCCTCACCACCTCCCTCATGCCTGGACTACTGCAATATGAACTGCTGGTCTGCCTACCTCCTGCCTCTTCCTCCTCCATTTTGAGCTCCAAAGGATTATTCCTAATTGCACATCCAACTGTAATAATCTCCTTCCTCCATTCTTATAAATTCCAGTGACCCCCTATTAACTATACTATCCAGCCTATTAACTCTGGGACCAAATTTTAAAATCCTCCTCTGTTTGATTCTCAAAGTCCTTCATGACCTGACGCCTTCATGCCTTGCCTCTCTTCTTATACCTTATCCCCCAAAGTATAGCATGCAAGTCAATGGCATTGTCCTCCTTGCTCCATCTCCCAACTCTGAGGGTTTTCATTAGCTTCTCACCGTGCTTGGACTGTCTCTCTTCTCATCTCTACCTTCTGACTTCTCTGGGTTCCTTTGAATCCAAGCTAAAATCCCACATTCTATAGAAAGCCTTCCCAATTCCCCCTTAATTCTAATGCCTTTTCTCTGAGGTCACCAATTTGTCCTGTATGCATTATGCTTGCACACAGATACTTGCATGTTGTCTTCCCAATTAGACAGTTTCTTGCACATAGGGACCATTTACTGCCTTTCTTTGTATCTGCAGCAGCACAGTGCTTGGAAAATAGGAGATGTTAATGCTTAGTAACTGACAGATATACTAATAGGTCCAGGCCAGATCCCTATCCCTGTAGTGAATAAGTACATTTCTACGTATGTGGCATTTCCCCACATTATACTACAAGCTTTTTGAGGACAGGGGAAATTCCACCTTTGTCTTTGTATCCCACGCAGCTAACATATTGCCTGTAGTTAACAAGGTCTCCATAAATGTGTGTTGGATTGAATTATAACAACCATAACACAAGAAAGATAAAGCTAAAAATGTAGTGGTGATGGAGTTGCTTTAAAGGAACCTGAGGAGTTTGAAATTTATTTGGTAAATAATATGAAATCACTGAAGCGTTGATACAGTTGGAAGGGATATCAAAGCTCCCCTAGCCCTACCGCCTTGTTTTGGAGATGAAAAATCTGAGGCTAAGAAGGATCAAGTTGTTTACCTAAAATTATACTGGTAATAAGCAGGATCAGAACTCAAGTCCTTTGACTTCAAACCCAGATCCCTTTCCACTGGCTCCAGAGTGAAGCCTGGATTAGAAGGAAGAGAAAGTATTGAAAGGAAGACTATTATAACAGGTCATGCTATCAGCATAAGTCAAAGCACAATGTAACTAGAAAGGTAAGTCTTTTCTTGAAATTCATCTCGTACATTCCAAAACCAAATCAAAGCATATTTTATTAGATTATTCATGGTTTTGAATGATCTACTTTGTGGTTCTTTCTATACTATAGAAAGCACGTGCTCTAGTAAAAAGCATGCTGAGATTAGTGCACATGCTTTAGTGAAAGGCATGCTGAACTCAACCAGAAAGACTGAGCTTGACTATCAGGGCTTAATACTCCCTAACTGTCTGACCTCAGAAGAGTCTCTGAGCCTCAGTTTCTTCATCTCCCAAATACTAATAATAGTAACTATAACAACTGCCTCACAGGATTGTGTTATTAAAATGGCAAGCTTCTTGTTGTTCATTTCTGTGAAGGTAATTTGTCATAACCACACACATTTACAGCCTGATCTAAACAAGTGGTCTACAAAATGGGACCAGAACACAACCCTACGAAAGATGATCAACCAATGGAGGATGGGAAGACAGAGCAAATCCCAACCTCCCTGCCATTAACCAAGTGCAGGGATTGTCTCCAAAACAACCACACACACCTTTTTCCAATTGCTCCAATATCAACCCCACCGTCCATTACTGTGTAATCTCCCAACCTCTCTCCTACCATGGGCTCCTTGAGACAGTTATAGTCTAATAGCTACCTGGACAGTGAGAGTAAAAGCTGCATGGGTGTGGTTAGGGACATTTCTCTTACTATGCCCCGAGCATACCCACCATTGCTCTCTCAGATCACTTAGTGCCAAGTGTCCCTTGGAAGAAGAGGTTTGAATTCCAGGACAGTGAAGGTTGTTATAAGAGTTCTAAGATGTTCTCATCCCTCTTTTTGTTTTGGAGAGAATATGGGGTTTCTTAGTAACTCACTTGATAAATGAATAAATATATACACATTGCGTTGCATACTCTTTTTCCATTTTTTTAACTGATTAGAATGATAAATCACAAAGTTTAAAGATCATTGGTTTAACCAATTAAATTAAGTTGTTCAGATTTGTGAACGTGTGTGTGTGTATGTGTGTGGGGGGCGTGGGGGGTGATAGTATAGTAGAAAGAAGTCTTGGAATTAGTAAATTTGGGTCCAAGAACCAGCTCTTCCTTTTATTACATGGACAAACACTGCTTTTCAACTTCTTTCCTCATTTGTAAAACACAGGTAATAGTAGCCATACTACCTAGGTCAGTATTGTTGAGAAGGAAGCACCTTGTAAAGCTTACAGGGCTCTAGAATGGTTCACTCTTGTTGTCCTAAAAAGTTTATTTGGCTTTATTGAAGCAACACTTCAAACTTTTGTACTTGAAGCAAATTCTTAAAGTAAGGCTTTCTGCATAAGTAACTTTGAAAACAAGATTAGACACATCATCTACAAATTTATCCCTTGTCCTCCTTATGCTTTTCCCATTTCATATATTAACCACTGTCCATTTTGAGGAGATGGCCTAACTTCATCCTCCACAGGATTCCCAAGTAGCAGAGTGGTGAAGATTCTCACATATTCATTGTCCACCTGCCATACCCAACTGTGTGACGGCTTCATCACTAGCTTCCTATCTGCATCAGGCGAAGTGACATTTGTCTCTTTATATTAGTCTGAGGATAAACCACTATCTCATGTTAGGACATACATCACTATATGGAAATCAATGAACATATAAGCATTCAGTGCCTACTATGTGCCAGACACTGTGTTAGGCACTGAGTATGCAAGATAAAAGTGACAGTCCCTACCCTCAAGACTTTACATTCTAATGAAGGAGGAAACTGTGAAGACATATGGGTATATGTATAATGAAGAGAAAATAAATACAATATAGTTTTGGGAGGGAGTGCACTCCTAGTTGGGGCGTGAGGGAGGATCAGAAAAGGCATGATGGGATAGTGAAGAGAGGACCAGCAGTGGAATTAAGAACACTGGGTTAATTCTGGAGAACTATCTGGAACTATGCCCAAAGGGCTATAAATAATTGCATACCCTTTGACCCAGTAATACCACTTTTGGGGTTATATCCCAAAGAGATCATAGAAGTGGGAAAGGGTCACATATGTACAAAAATATTTATTGCAGCTCTCTTTGTGGTGGCAAAAAACTGGACATTTAAGGGATGCCCATCAATTGGGGAATGGCTGAACAAGTTATGGTATATGAATGTGATGGAATATTATTGTGCTATAAAAATGGGAAGGAGATTGACTTCATAATTATCTGGAGAGGCTTATATGAATTGATACTGAGTGAAAAGAGCAGAACCAGGAAAAGTTTGTACACAGTCACAGATACATCACATGTGTGACGACCGACTTTGGAAAACTAGACTCTTCTCAGCAACACACAGTTAAAAGACAACTCTACAAGTGTCAGGATGGAAGGAGATGTCTACATTCAGAGAAAGATCCAGAAAGACCAGAGTTTAAAAGGAGACTGAAGCAATGCATGCTATCATTCTATGTTTGGCTTTTGTTTCTCTTTTCTCACTGTTCACTCCATTGGCTACAACACCTATACAACCAGACTATTGTACAATGTGAAAAAGTTTGCAGATCCTATACATGAT
>CM053599.1:28134586-28162612 GCA_028646575.1 Pseudocheirus occidentalis | reverse complement strand
TATATATATATATATATATATATATATATATATATATATATATATATATATATATATATGACAAATTTGAAATAATTCAGAATAATTAATCAGATATTTTCACGTCCATTTTTATTTTGTTTGGAATTCTTTTTCTTGTAATTTTTTTTCTCCTAGAAAATGGTTCAACATCACACATGATTTCAGTTTTGAAGATTTGTGTTAGCTTGGGGGATACCAGAAAGAGTAATTAATTGGGTATCACACCTAAGCCCTTGGTGGAAAGGAATTTTTAGACAAAATGCAAACTATATATTGCCTTAATTTTAGGATTTCCCCCTTTATAGGATTTGAGTTTAAAGTAGGTTAATATGTATGTATATGTGTATATAATAGATAGATAGATAGATGGATGGATAGATAGATAGATAGATAGATAGATAGATAGACAGATAGATAATTTTCCTTTCTGCAATGGAAGAAGTTGTTTAGACAGAACTGAATTATGAGATCCAAAAGTTGCTTAGGTCAACCAAATGTACATGGATGCCATTTGAGCCCATATGCTTGGCAGTACTTCCAAAGAGCTAGGATTCCACCAGTGTGGTTAATTCCTCCACCTACAGAAATCCCAATCCTCCATACCTTGGGTTGGCTGTGGCTGTGGCCAGATTCTTTATCCAGTGGCCAACCTTGTGGTGATGAACCTCTCCCTATTCAAGGAGGGGAAAAAAGGGTAACTTGTACCATAGAGGGAAGACAAGTCAAAAAATCATTTATTAAGTGCTTACTATGTGTCAGGAACAGTGATAAGCTTTGGGAATACAAAGTAAAGTAAGAAAAAGCTTTTGTTTTTAAGGAGCAAAGTCTATTACAGGGAAAATATGCCAATAATTTTATACAAGATAAATTAGAAACAATCTCAGAGAAAATGCACCAAGATATTTTCTTTTGCATGTTATTGATTTCCTTTTTCTACTCTAAATTATAGAAGAAGCGATGGAGAGTAGGGGATAGAAAGCTGTGCACTGATTCAGAAAGATTTGGGTTCCAGTTCTGCTTCTCACATACACTGAACCTCAGGCAGATCTCTCAGTGGCCAGGACCAGGGCCACTCTCAAAAGTGCTGCATTACGGAGTAAATATTACTCTGCATTGGTGTAGTTTCCTCAGAGAGCTGCTCTCCACATTGATAAAATCACAGGTTCAGCTGAAAACAAAAAGCTCTAAACCACAAGCTGGGAAGTTAACTTGATTGGCACTTGGTCAAATGTCCTGGGTCTATTACTGCTAACAGATTTCCATTGCTCTAAACAGTCCTGAAGCTGTTTGAACAGTGTTGAAAGGGACATGTATTCGAGCTACCACTGAATTGGACATGACTTGGCCAAAAAGCATTTGAATCCATCATCACCATCCACTTACTTCTTTCTCCCCCTGCCATATTTGTAGCAAGATTCGGAGAATACTCAGTGGTCAATCCTTATATTCTATCCTATGATGTCAAACTACATCAGGGAAGCCTCTCTTCAACATGCTCTCCCCAAATTTCAAGGACTGGGATACAGTTCCAGGAGGACACAGCATAAGAAGTCTCTCAAAATGAGAAGATATGAAGAGATCGTATTCTGGATGGGGCAAATGCCCTCGTGATGGTGATCATAGAGATCCTTTGAAGTACCAGAGGAACACTGAGATCAAATATTTAATTCTGGAAGGAACCTCCAAGACACCGAGAAAACTCCTTCCATCACATTTCAGATAAAGAAACTGAGGACTAGAGAACTTGGGACTTGCCCAAAGTCACACAATAAGTCTTTTGGGTCTACTCTTTTCTATAGGTATACTCAGAACACTTTTGGATCTGTGACCTCAACAAGTGGAATTTTCCCTCCAATTAGGCAGGTTGTTAGACATTTCTGTTCAATCATGCGGGACTCTTGCCTACTCCATGCCACGAGTTCAATACAGAAGGTCTGTCCTGTGAACTGGGAGCCTTCTCTTTCTCTCTGTCTCTCTCTCCCTCCCTCCCTCTCTCTCTCCTTTCTCTCTTCTCTCTGTCTTCTCTCTTTCTCTATATCTTTCTTCTCTCTGTCTGTCTCTCTCTTCTCCCCCCTCCCTTCTCTCTCTTTCTCTCTCTCTCCCTTCTCTCTCCCTTCTCTCTCTCTCTTTCTTTCTCGTCTCTCTCTCTTTCTCTCTCCCTCTCTCCCTTCTCTCTCTCTCTCTTTCTCTCTCCCTCTCTCCCTTCTCTCTCTCTCCCTTCTCTCTCTCTCTCCTCTCTCTTCTCTCTCTCTCTCTTCTCTCCTCTCTCTTCTCTCTCTTTCCTCTCTCTATATCTCTCTTCTCTCTGTCTCTTTCTGTCTCTCTGTCTTCGCTCCCTCTCTCTCTTTCTCTCTCCCTTCTCTCTTTCTCTCTTCTCTCTCTCCTCTCTCTCTCCTCTCTATCTCTTTCTCTCTCCTTCTCTCTCTCCTCTCTCTTCTCTCTCTCCTCTCTCTCTCTGTCTCTGTCTGTCTTTGTGTCTGTGTCTGTCTCTCTCTACCTCTCCCCTTCCCCCTGTCTCCCTCCCTCCATCCCTCTCTCCTTTCCCAGGAAAAGACATACCAACCTCTCAAAGAGTCTTTAAACATCTAGGTAGATTTAGCCAGGCAGCCAGTGCTTTCTCTCCCCTGGACAACCAGTCATACATCATGTGTTTTTTATTGGAAACAGCAGGGACTGGACCATGGACCCCATATTTGTTTTGTACTTGAAAGTTGTCCAGCATGAAACAGATTTTAGGGAGGAAGGCAAATTGCCCACAGTCCCTGCATGTGAGGGCAGGGAACCGTGCATCCTTCTCTGGCCTTATTAATAATTCTGTAAAGCAGTCCTGGTGTTCCAGCCAAAGCTGGGCTCTGCCTCTCCCTTCGGCTCAATGTCAGCCATTTAAAAGTCCTGCCCTTCTCCATAACTGTAGGCGCTGGGGATGGAGGGGAGGTGATGTATTTGCTGTAATCAGAAAGAGAGGTAGGACCATCTGCTGCAAGTCCTTTCGTTATTGTTGGCTCTCAAGCAGCCGTCTTGGTTTTGGTCTTTTAACAGTTCATTTAACTGAGGAGGAGGGAGTGGGTACAGAACAGTAGGCCCTTGATATTAGTCAGGTCTCATTACCGGGTTTTTTCTTCCCTGCCTCTCCCTATTTTTAAGGAGTCAGTCCTTCTGGAGGGCTGCTGACTCAATTCATGCCAGCACTGACCCCAGGATATTCACCACCAAATATCACTTACTAATGATCTTGAAAATTCACTGGTACCCAGTGTCTTCTGGGAGTTCCTTGTTGCTGTTGAACTGCGTCCAGTAAAACTGGTTCTAACAAAAATGTTAATAACCACCAGTGTGTCCTGTTAACACAGGTTTTCTAGAGGTTTTAAAAACCACTGGGTGTTATTTGAAAACCAGCTCTCCTGGGTTAGTTTCTGGGGTGTGGTAGTAGGAGAGAGGGGAAGCAGAGACTTAACTTTTCAAGTTCCACCCTGACCTTGACCTTAGAATTTGTTCCCCTTCATTCCTCCAGTACCCTCCTTCATGCCATGTAAGGCCAAGGTCCTTTCTCAAGGAAATAATGATTATATTTAAATGACATCCCATCGAGGCCATCTTGTTCTAAAGGTTACTTTACATGTCAAATGCTCAGCTGGATTTCTTTACATGAGAAATAGTTGATTTTTCATTTAAGTGGCCAAAGCTTTTTATCCTTAGTTGCTTTAAATAAAGATAGATAGAGAGATTATTGATGTTTTCTTATGTATATATTTGAGTTTATATTTGCATATGAATATAGATATACATACATATATTTTTGTGTTGTATATGTGTATATGTACACACTTTCACATAATAGACATATGTTATATTGACAGTCCTCATTTATATATGGTCTTGAGCAAATCTCTTACCTAACCTAGGCATCAGTTTCTTTATCTGTAAGACATGAAGGCTGGATCCAGATGAGGACTAAGGGCTCTTCCAGCTCTGCTTCTGTGTTCCTAAGTTCAATGATTTCAGGAAAAGAAAGACCTCTATGGAAATGACAAATAACTAGCAGTTTAAATCCGTTTCTAAGTTAAAAGTCCAAGTTTGCCTGATAATCAGTTTTTATTGTAGCTATAATAATCCCAGATCATATGTAGGTAGTGCAATAAAGTCTGTAAAGCAGTTTGATCTGTGTTAGCTTGGGTGATACCAGAAGGAATGTTTCTCAAACCTTAAAAAGCTATTTAAATGTTAGTTTTATATAATATCTTTACAACCACCCTATGAGGTAGGCGCTATTATTATCCCCTTTTTATGAATGGGACAATTGAGGTTCAGAGAAGTTAAGTGACTTTCATATAATTAGCAAGTATTTGAGGCAGAATTTTAACCTGTATCTTCTTGTCTTGTAAGTTTAATACTTTACTAATCAGGAGTTCTTTTATGTCACAGAGCCTTTAAAAAATCTGGTAATAACTATGGTCTTTTCTCAGAATAATATTTTTAGAGCATTCAAAGAAGTACTAAATTTCAATTAGAAGTTAGAGAATATATGTATGTGTGTGCATATATATATGTGTATAAATATATGTGTGTGTGTGTGTGTGTGTGTGTATTCCCCATTCAAGTTTATGGACTCCCTGAAAAGTATCCATGGATCCCAGAAGGCTTCAGTGCATTAAGTTAAGTCTCCTTTATTTTAATGTATATAAAATGCTAGACAAAGGTATCTCTAAGGAGAGAAGAGAAGGTGAGTTGTTTGTATAGGAAAAATAAAGAATGCTGACTTTGGTAGACCTCAAAGAAGGTTCTGAGCAAATTGGCTAGACGTTATATGCAAGACTTAAGACATAAGGACATATAAGACAGTATGGAAAAGAATTGCAGAGAATCTGAAGCTGTAAATATATTTGGTACCTTTGGAGGAAGCACCTGCATCCATCAGATGACACATCATTTGAAGGGGAAGAATGAATAATTAAAGAGGGGAAAGGGCAAACATGCTTCAGCACCTACTTTTTCTTCTAATTATGAGAAATAGATATCCTAGAGGCAAAAGAAACTGATTGTTTAATTCACTATCTCCTGGCTCCCTATGAAATTATAAACTCTTTGTGGCTGGGACCAAATCCTAGAATTCATCTCTATTCCCTACAATTCAATACAATAAAATAAAAATTTATAAGAAGTGCTTACAGATGCTTTTTGATGGATTAATCATTGTTTTTTTGCAATGACCTCCTAATTAGACTCCCTGCCTCAGTTCTCTCCCCTCATTCTAATCCATTCTCTGAATAGCAGCCAAAGTAATTTTCCTGAAAGGAGGATCTGATCATGTCACTTCTCTACTCAATAGACTCCAGTGGTTCCCTATTACCTCTAGGATGAATTATAAGGCTCTTTGTTAGGCATTTACAACCCTTCACAACATGACCCTAAACAATTTTTCCAGTTATGTACCCCTAACCTCTTGGCAATCAATCTAAGTCCAAGTGAGCTGGCCTTGTTGCTATTTCTTGCACACAACACTGAATCTCCTACCCTATGTCCTTGCTTGGGTTATCATCCCATATCTTCTTCAGTATATCCTTTTTCTTCTCCCACTCCTTAGTCACATGTTTCCTTTAAGACTCAAATCAAATAGCCTCCTTCTCCATCACAGGTTCTCAACAAGCTGTTCATAAATTTCATGAGGTTCATGAACTTGAAGAAAAAAAACATTTTCTTTTCACTCATGTCTAACTGAAATTTAGGATTTCCTTCAATTATGAGTGTAGACAACAAAGCACAATGCTATCAGCAGCAGTATTCGCATAGTATAATTAGCAGTATATTATATGATTCTGAGAAGAGGTCCATGGGCTTCAGCAGACTAATAAACAGATCCAGCACACAAAAAGGTTAAGACTCTCTGCTGCAAATGTAGCCTTTGCTGATCCTGCCAGTTGCTGGTGCCCTCCCCAAACTATCTTGTGGTCACCTTGTATGTAATCTGCGCATGCTCCTATATGCCCATAATGTCTCCTTTGGAAACATATAAATGCCCAGAGGGCAGGAACTGGTTAATATTTATTTGGATAGCCAGCATCTAGCACAGTGCAGGACACATAGTTAATGTCTGTTGAACGTTTGTTGGTAGATTGTTTTTTATGTCTAGCCTACTATGATATCAAGGCAATCAGAGACACATCAGCAGCCACTAGCTGTGTGTTTCTTCCTCTATAAAATGGGGGTAACTCAATTTAGTAGGGGGCACCTACTTCACAGGGAGGTTGTGAGAATCAAATGGGATGTTGGTAAAGTGTTTAGCACAGTGCTTGGCACATATTAAGCACGACATAAATTCTAACCACTGCTATTATTATCTACATATTGTATGATATATAATGTCTAGCTATAGAAGAAAAAATGAATTCTGAGATATTTGTTTTTAATCATTTAGTCTTGATAATAATTAAATTGGCATTTGTTATTGTTGCTCTGTTGTTTTCAGTCATGTTCAACTCCTCCTGACCCCATTTGGGATTTTCTTAGCAAAGATACTGGGCTGGTTAGCTATTTCCTTCTCCAGCTTATTTTACAAATGAGGCAAATGGGGTTAAGTGATTTGCCCAGGGTCACTCAGCTAGTAAGCTAGTAAGTAGAGGCCAGATCTGAACTCAGGAAGATTGGTCTTAACTGGCCCAGCATTCTATCCACTGTGCCACCTTGTTGCCACTAAATCTGCATATTAAGTCATAGAATGACAACATGCATTTAAGAAAAATGTGTGGGGAATTGTTCTAGGTGCTGAAGAAAGGGAAAAAAAAATCAATCAGTCCCTGCCCTCCATGTTCTAGTACTTTACCCTGTGCCTATGCCATGTATGTAAAGTCAACACAAAGTTGTGCAAAAATCATTTAAAGAGAGAAAGAACAAATGATGAGGGATTAGGAAAGGCCTCTGCAGGGGGTTATAATTGAGCCATGTTGACTACCATATTCTTTTACCTCCAAGATCTTCTCTGTCTTCATACTTCACCATCAGAAAGTGCCCTTTCTGGTCAAATTATAACTATTCAAAATGAAATCATGAAGAGAAAATAGTTCTTTAAACAAAAAGCTTAAAAGGTGATCCATTACCCAAGTTTTGATGAATATGAATTTCAAGTCTTTGGCATCTTTAAATAATATGCTGGGATTTCCCAGTGAAATCAGCAGAGACAATGATCAACAGAAACCTTCTCATACCATGTACAGAACAACCCTAGGAAATAATAACACATTGTAAAATTAAAGACCCACCATTTAAAAAAAATAGCATATTGGAAATTTGGTGAATCTGCTTTCAGAGTACATCATACGTTTGGAAATTCTTTTTCCCTAAGCTGGAGACCTAACTGGGTCCCCTTCCTTTGTAAACACAATCTTCATCTTTAGTAATAGATGCCATTTACTCTCAAAGCTAATCCCGACCAAGAGAACTTGGAGAAAGCAAAAGGAGCCATCCACTCTTAATCCAGGAGTATGAGGAACCCTACAGTGACATAGAGAAACTGAAGAAACCCAACTTCCCTCAAAATGTCTCATTTTAACTGCTTCATCTTCACGCTGCTAACTCTTTAAGTAGTCGAAACTTACTTTTAACTGTTACATGCCAACAAAACAGGTTGCTTAATTGATTTGACCTTTCACAGTATTTTTTAATTTTCAATCTTAGTTTCATTGTTCCATCTGGCACTTTAAAAGCGACATCTGGTTAACTGTACTTAACCAGCTGATCACTGTACAGTTATTTTTAAATGTAATGTATGCTTAAACAGATGTTATTTTTATCGATGTAGATCTAAACTGCACTTGTATACGTGCTATGTCTGCATAAACTCTTTCTGCAATTCAAATGTTGACACCAAAAATTACCAGCCAGAATGCTTATGAACTCCACTATTATGTTACTGCACTTTTTTTGCAGCTTGTTAGGTAAACATCAATTCAGTCCTTTTTTTCCTTCTCTTCATTGCATATAAATAAAACATTAGCATTTAGTTTATAAAGTGATGAACATTTTGCTGTGTTGGATTTAGCTTTATAAATACAACTGCTGTCAGCAAGAAAAAAGGATTTATTGAATAAATAATAAGAGAGCTAAGGGAAAATGAAAATATATATATTATGCAAAGCATGGTGTCTGTCAACAGGTCACATAGGGACTGCGATGCTCTTGGCATGGCAGGCGGAGATTATTCTAGCTAGAGCACCCTGTCTTTGAGATCTGCTGGCTCTCCTGATTCAGGGTATATGAAGCTCAGTTTCATCCAGGAAGTCCCTTATAGAAAGGAAATGTTTATTTTGCAAAACACTGGTATCTCTAATAGCCAAGAGCACGACTGACATTATGAGCCTTCCAAACTTCCAGCTGAAAAAGAATTAATATGATATTTTGAGCAATTCTTCCTAAGAAAGCTTCATTCCTATCAAAATCAGCTTGCTGGTGAATCCTTCAAGTTGGCTTTAGTCTCTTCCTAAGAGGAAAAATAAAGTTTCTATCGACATCAGGAACATTTCAAATCTGTAAGGGTCATTAGCATGGGACATATTCAGTTTCAAAAAGCTGAACTCAACATCCCTTTAGTCACACATGCACATACTCGATCTCTAAAGCCCCTCTTGCTTTTGACAGTTCGCATACTACCCAAGGTTGGCTCTTCAGACAAAGAAAGTAGCCACGGTCTCACAAATTTCACTGAGAACTTTAAAGTCTGGTTCTCAAGGTTAAAAATTGCTGTTATACATAATACCTCGGTAAATGATAGACATTTTCTCTCTCCAGAGTCCATTTTCTGTGAAAAACACCACATAACATCTGTTCATAAACAGTCCTTCTGTGAGAACACTGACACAGGTCTTGAGCTTCTCCCGGCTCAATTCCCCTGCCATATACAGATGGCACAATGTATTTATACAGCTGAAGTCTTTGTAACATAAGCCCAGCCATATCTCCAGGTAAGACTGCAGGCAAACATGTGCTTCCTTACCTCCAGCCACTGAAACTGCTCCCTCTGACACAAAGACAAATTGTCTCACACTTATGGGGAGAGCTGCCTCTGAAACAAAAGAACCTTGGGCAGTCACTCAGCCTGGTAACCACAGAGAGAAGGACAATTCTAGACTTAGAAAAAAAGAAATTCCGCCGATTAATGAAAAGACCTAATTAGGTTACAGAGAAGGACTTTGGGATGCTAAAGTGGCTCGTAATCATTGTGTGATTACTTCTTTTCTGCTGTAGAGAGAAGAGCTGCCACTTTCAACTAGAATTAAATATTGCAAAACCCCTAAATTTTGTGGATGAATGGCTCGATGCAGATGAACAACGTAGAAAAGGATGTGACCATAACACTAGAAAATATTACCTGAAGTCATAGTAACTAAAAAGAGCTTTGCAATTCAATAAGCTTTGATTAAACACCAATGAATCAGTTAATCAATAATTATTTAATTAGCACCCACAGTATCTTAGGCACCATGCTAGGCACTGGAGATCCAGAGACAAAAATGAAGCAATTCTTGCTTTCAAGAAGCTTATGTTCTAGTAGTAGCAATATATGAATATTCTAGGAAGACAAGGTTACTTCAGGATAATGACTGCTCTAAACATAGCAAACAACATTAATAATATAACGATAATTTGTACATTTGCATATTTACATGGAATAAATAAAAAAATAGATAAAAGGTGATTTTGAGGAAGAGAGTTCTAGCATGGGAGGGGGTGAGAGAAATCAGGAAAAACCTTCATGTTGGAAGGTTATTTTTTTATTTGTCTTGAAGTTAAATAGGGATATTTTGAGTTAGAGATGAGGAGGATTTTTTCTAGGCATGGGGGAAAGCCAATATAAAAACATGGAGAGGGGAAATGCAGTGCTGTGCATGAGCAAGAGTGAGAAGGCCTGACTGAATAAACCGTAGATGAGAGGAATCGCTGTACAATAAGAATGGGAGAGATAGGATGGGACCAGGTTGTAAAGAGCTTTAAATATGGAACAGAGCAGTTTATTTTTTGTTTCTAAAGGTAATATGAAGCCACTGTAGTTTCTTCAGCAGAGAAGTTACTTATTCAGATAAGAACTCAAAGAAAACCAGTTTGGCCTCTTATATGCATGAAACTGAGGTAGATTCTTAGGATGGATAAGCAAGAAAAAGAAAGAAAGAAAAGAAGGAGCGAAGGAAGAAAGGAAGAAAACAAGGAAGAAAGAAAAAGAAAGGAGGAAAGAGAGAAAGAAGGAAGGAAAGAGGGGAAATGGAAAGGAAAGAAAGGGGAAGGAAGGAAGGAAGAAAAAAGAAAGAAGGAAAGAGAGAAAAAAGAAGGAAACAAAGAAAAAGAAGAGAAAGAAAATAGTTTCTTCCTCTGAGGAATTAATATTCTATTCAACAACGTGACATGTAAACAAATCAATACAAATCATGAAGACAATAATTTCTGGGGGAGGAGGTTAAGAGGTAGTTAAATCAATCAAAGCTAGTATCAGTTATTTCTCTTTTTGTGGAAGGAGAGGAGACGCAAGAACTGCCAGGGTGGACACTTGACCAGTATGGTTTAGGAGGTCTTTTATAATTTAGCCTTAGAGACTTGTCTAAGAGTATAGAGAGGGCAAGTGACTTGTGCACTGTCACACAGCTAGCTAAGCTAGTACATATCAGAAGCAACAAATCAAACTTGAATCTTCTTGACATCAATGCTGGCTCCACTCATCCACTCTCCCTCTATTTCTTCTGTTGCCTGTTAAACACAATGGAAACTCTGATAGAACCCAAAATCTTTCAAGTGAGTAATTATTTAATAGCATTTAATTTTTTTTGAAATCCCAGTGAGTTTCCTGTTGTGGTTTCCAATTTGGCTTCCTCTGCTCACTGCTGGGATGTCGGCCCTTTGACATCACCTGATAATGTCTTCCTTAGGCTGAAGAAAGCTCCAAGGAGAAGTAAAGCCTTGTTTCTCACCACATGGGGAAACAGAGACTTTTAAAAAGCATTGCTATGTCATTTCCCAGGTTTGGGGAAGCTTTGGGAGAGATCACCCAAATAAACACCCCAAGGAAGCTGTACACATATCCTGATTGCTCATTTATTTGTACAAGTCTCTATTACACATCTGAATTGCATATGAAAGACATGATCACAGGAGGACATCTACATAGTACACCACTGCAATGTAAACTCTTCATATTTTATTCACCATGGATACCACAGGCAAGCAAGCCCTTGTTATATTTTGCCAGCAAGCTATTCAGTACTTGTTTGGGGAGTATCCCCTCTCAAGATCCCTAACCTCATTCTCAGTGGGTTCCATGGAGATTTCCCAAGCCAGCTCTGTGTGACTTTCAAATAAATAACACGAAGAGCTAGCATTTGCATGGATCTTTTATACGTGTGCCTTTACTTCTTTCTGATCCTTGCAAAGAAAATAGGGGATGTTGGAGGCATCATTGTCCCCATTATTCCCCCAAATGAGGAAGATGAAACTCAAAATGATTAGCTGACTTCCCTGTGGTGATATGGCTATAAAGACCAGAAGTGGGATCTCAGTTTGGGTCTTCTAATTCCAAGTCCATTGAACCATATCACCTCTTATATAAAGAGCAAGACTCCATTACAAATATGGGCTTACCACTTTTACTAAATTACTTAAAAATGGGTTTTAAAAAGCAAATTGCAAGGGGCAGCTCGGTGGCACAGTGAACAGAGCACTGGCCCTGGAGCCAGGAGGACTTGAGTTCAAAAGCAACCTCAGATGCTTAACACAAAACTAACCATGTGACCTTGGGCAAGTCACTTAACCCCAATTGCCCTTCCTTCCCCCTTCAAAAAAGCAAAAATAAAACAAATAAAGCAAATTGCACAATTATTTTTATTAGATATTTTCAAGAATAAGACAGATGGGTATGTTTCTGGGATTGGTAGATCTTTATTGGGGAATCAAAGAAAGTAGAAAATTTCACTGTCCTACTGGTTTTACTGTTCTAGGAGTCTACAATAATGATGATGGTGATAATGATAATGCCAGTGATTGTAATAGCTAAGCATTTGCAGATGTAGACAAGTAGGTCACACTTCTTGCCTTTCTTTGTGTTGCCTGCACTTACATGATGCCCTGCACATAAAAGGAGCTTAATAAATGCTTATTGACTAACTGACTTCCTGAAGAGTAAAGGCGGGCAAAATAGAAGGGCTATACCTCTAGATACATCTAATAGATTTGAAAGTGTTTTATCTCCAAATGAAATCTGAAGTCTAAGGCTCAAGAATAGCATCAAATTGGCACTATTTTGATGAAACTCCATCGGTGCTATTTAAATGAACTCAACTAACAGTATGCAAGCAGAGAGACTTAGAAAAAATAAGTAACACATGCAGATGGCATTATAGAAACAGAAGGGCTTATGATGGTGACTCAAGGTGAAGTCAGTGTCACTAGGTTTTCCTTGAGGAAGTTGGTCTTATGAGGCTAATGCCAGTTATTCAATGGAACAGTAGAAACTATGCAACATATCACAGGTTGTAAAAACTTGGCATCTATCTGTCAGCTATTTATAATTACACCATCAGGTGACTAAAATGATACAGTAGAACAAATGAATGAAGAGAAAGATTAAGTGCTTATTTTGTCATAAGCACCATAACATGCTCTGGAGATGCAAATGTAAGCAATTAAGACAGCATCTTCCTTCCAAGATGTATGATTCAAAGAGAGGAGTACAATAGAGATATTGGGAGCTATAGTTAGGAGGGGGCAGAGCATGTACATGCAGTATTGTGGCTTAGGGATGACTACAAAGTGGCATAATGACTTAGAGAAATATGATGAAAACTCCTTTATCAGAACTAGGACCCAAGTGAGTGGGTGATCAAGTTATGGTTGGAAGAGGAGGAAGAGGAGACTAGAAGCAATAGCGCATATGTTAGAGATGGCTGGAAAGTGGCTCTCTTTTATGAACTATCAGATAATAAATATCTATACTACAAATTAAATTGCCCCCAATATCCTTGAGAATTCAGCATTGACATCAACACAGCATTAAAAATATCCCCAAACCACTTGGATATACCAATAAACCAAATATACCAAAAAAAAATTGAACAGCATTTTTATAGATGTCTTCATATCAACTATTAATAATATGCAAATTACAATGGATGAAAAGCTTTACCTGGTGGAAGAAATTAAAATCCTATGAAAAAAGGACAAGATGCATGTCATTCTTGTCATCATGTCTATTACCATAATTATCCTCAAGGAACTATTGGTGAATCTACAGAAGATGAGCTTCCATCATTCATATTCAATTGCAAATTTGTCATTTTACTAATTTGGAAAACCCGTTACAGGATATTAAATATAAATAATAAAGAATAATAGCAGGATAGGAACTTATTCCTACTATTTGAATCTGAATTCCAGGGGAAAAAAAGATAAAAGAATGTGATGTAAGTAATCCTACTAGTAGTAATGACAATTCACATTTATATAGTGCTGGAATCTATGAGCAATTTGCTTATTAATTAAATACAATTTTAAAGTGTCACAATTGCGATGACAAAGAACTGGAATTTCCAGAGATGCCTATCAAGAAGTTGCAGTATATGACTGTACTACTGTGCTATGAGAAATGATTAACTCAATGATCTCATAAAAACACGGATAGAAGTGCAAGAAATAATGAATTAAATGATCAACCCATATAGTAACAACAGATGTATTATGTGAGAAAACAGATTACACATAGTGTAGAATAGGTGGAAAATACAGCTGAAAAACATGATGAATTATCCAAATTACTGGAAAAAATTTAACAGTGGAACTGAATCATGATAGAGCATTCTCAAGGTTATTGAGGTCTCAGAGAATGTAGGAGAAAAGAAAATGGATTCTGAAGCCTCTGGTTCAGGAGATTGTTAAAGAAAAAAGCTGGGAATAATATAAAACAAAACCAGTGAAATTCAAGTAAAAAAAATCCACAGGAGTCAACCAGGAAGAACCCAAGATTTAATATACTTAGACACATCATAGTTACATTTCAATTCTACAAAGGCAAGTAAAAATGCTTTGAACTTCTAGAAACACAAAAATCATTTATGAACATAACATAATTGGAGTCAAAGCAACCTTTCCAAGGAAGACAAGGGAGAATTACAGAAATTGTAATACATATTTACAAAGCTAAAAAATGTGGGCAACATACCCAGAATTAACTACCCAGCAAAATGTTACGCATTATGAAGACAAAAGATGGATTTTGGAGAAGCCAAAAAAGACTTTAAATAGACATATATATTTGAGGAAGTATTTTAAGAACAAACAAAACTCCCAGCCCAAAAGACTAAAAATCTGGGGATTTTAGTGAACTGGAAGCTCAATATCATCTATCACTATGATTAAGCAGCCAAAAAGGCTAAATCAAACTTACTACTAAATACAATCATAACATGGTCACATGACCTCTCCTCCAGGAAATCTGGAATTTGGGGATCCTTATAATAAGAAAGAAGGAAGATGATGGCAGTTAAATCTCAGTAAAGGCTCCCACAACCAAGGCCTTGACTTATGGATGGAAGAGTGTTTTTCATCCTACATCTAGTCCCATTACATCATTGGTACCAAGAAAAATAATTTCCATTTTTATTGAAATCACACAATATATCTATACTAGGGTGCTTGGTGAAGGAAGATAGGTATGTATTAAAGAAATACACAAAAATTCTGTGACCTTATTCATCTCCATGGGGAATTTCCTGAGTATGAACTTTTGGACTACCAAACTACACATTCAATCTATGAAATAGGAGATAAATCCTAGGGCACTGCTGAAGGGACATAGTAGTTAAATGATTTGACCAAGGGCATGAAGGTTAAAATAAGTGGGGTTTGAGTGTAGATCTTCCTGCCTTCAGGCCCAGCACTCTCTCTGTTAGGCAAGGCTGCATCAAGAAAAGGGGGTAAAGGGAGGGGGGATTAATTTAGCTTCCAAACATGCTAAGAGAAAGCTCTTGCTCACCAAGGCAAATGATAATATTTTCAGTGACCAAGTACTTTCAAATATATCATAAATAAATAAACATTCCTTCCCAGACATGTATAATTGATCGTGCTTGTATCAACATTAAGTTCTTTCTCAGTTTCTTTCACTTTCACTTCTCTTAACATGGTATTATTTTCCTTAAATGGTATTTCCACTGACAACTCTACTGAATGTGCTCTATAATTATCATGTCTTCACTTTCTTCTCTTGCAGTTCTTTTAATTTACAAAATAATACCCTGTTGGAAAAGAGCATCTTTGATATCTTAACCATCATTGGGTCAATACCACACTGGGTTCTTATTATCAATATGTTGAATAATATCATTCGTTCTAATGCCAAATTTTTGTTTTGCATAAACTATAAAGGAAATATATTTGCATCAGTATGAAAACAGCAACTGAGCCACATGTGTGTTCTCTACTGCAAAGGTATTGCTGCATAATATAAAGGCAAGGCAATTCCATAAAAAAGAACAAATATGTAGCCCTTTTTCCACTCAGAATAGCTAAGAAAATACTCATAGATTATATGAAAGGAAGGACAGACTTGAGGACAGACTGTTTTTTCACATCTCCTTGTATTTCTAGTGCCTACCATGGCAACTTGTATGTGGTTGGTATTTAATAAATATTTCCCAAATTTAATGTGAGACCTAGAAGGAGCCATGTAATTCCATCTTGACTATTCTTTTGTCATAGAAGAAGATGAAATTTAAATCATTCAGTACAAAATAATCAATTTTGAATGACGTTGTCCCCACCCCTGGGAGCTAATTTCATAACCTCTCTTGGAGACCCATTCCAGAAACCCATGATTCTCACCAATCTTCCCATGATTCAAGCCAATCATCTTTCATTTGACAAATATTTGACTATTGAATATTGATATTTGGATGTTAAAAAATAAAATAGTCTCTGACTTCAGGAAACTTACACTTTACAAATTCCATAAGATTGGGTTTATACTAACTAGAGAAGGACTATTAACTTTCTATTACTGAAATTCCCACAGGGAAGAAAAGCCTTTAGAAGTCCATTTTCTCCAATTCCAAACCTCTCACTCTCTCCACTTTTCCTTTAGGTGTCCATTAGCCATGACTGGCATCACCTTTTTTTGTCCTTGTTCCCCAAAGCATGTGCAGTGTTCATGTTATCCAGCCTCCAGCAAGGTTGAGGTCTCCCCGATTGACTCTCATTCCTAGGTGTAGTCTCTTTAGATCCTTATGTTGCCACTGCAACTATAGGATGTGGTGTCAACAAAATGTGACCATGATGGTTTTAAGGGTTAAAAATGCAAACCTTTAGCTGTTACTCTCGTTCTACTCTGTCAAACACCTAGTAAGATGATTTTTTCCACTAGATTTCCTGATTCACCTGCTTATTTTCCCATTAATGGAGAATGACCAATCTTGCAATGTCATTAGTATAAGGGACTCTTAGATGAAGGATGATGGAGTTCCCCTACAAATGAAGGCTGCCAAATTCTCTGACTCATTGCATTAGAGAGTTGTCCAAAGTTTTAAGAATTTAAATGACTTGCCCAAGTTTATGTAGCCAGTATGTATCAAAGATGGGATTTGAACACAGGTTTTTACTGACTCTGTGGCCAGTTTTCTATCCATTTGGTCACAAAGTGTTAAGAGAAAACTTGCACCTTTGGTGTGTGGCTTGCCTAGTGTCCAGCCACTCACCCAGCTTTTACCTGAGGCTCCAAAGTAGTTGTAGCATCAACAGTGGCCCCACCCCAGTAAACTATGCTGGCAGACACGTATAATGTAAATATTTATTATAGAAATATAGAAGGCAGAACAATATAAGCACATAGATTACTGGCCATCAAAACAGGAATGTCATGTTTCAAGTCCTGTTTCCAACACATCATGAACAAAGGCATGAAGGTGGATAATGATGTATAAATTTTCTTGGATAGCAGGTAGATCAATTTAGATGGAAGGTTGAATGTGTGGATGATACCAATGTGTAGTAAGTCTGGAGACATGGACAGGGAACAAGAGTGGCAGTGCCACTGGATCATAGAGCACATGGGGTAGGATGAAGACTGGAAATGACCAGAAAGTATTTTTAGTAGAAGGACGTAGGCAGAAACAAAAGTGCAGAGAATTTAGAAAAGGGTTGGAGAAGGAGTGAAAGCAGTCATTGTTGATATATTTCTCAAAGGGTTTGGCCATGAAAGGGAGGAGAGATATAGGATAACAAGCAGAGGAGATGATCACATGAAGTGAGTGTTTTTAAGTATGGGGAAAACAGGTGTTTTGTAGGCAGTAGAGAAGCAGCCAATAGACAGAGAGAAGTTGAAGATTATTGAGAATGCTAATAATAGAGGGGAAATCTGCTGGAGAAGATGGGATGGAATGCAATTGACGGTGAATGCAGTGGGAGAATCATCTCGACAAAAAGCAAAGTCACTTCTTAGTGTGAGGCAGGGGTGAAAAGGAGAGAGTGGGAGAGGATATCTCAGGGAAATGAAATGAGGAGAGTGGGGGAAGTGGGAGATGTCAGTGAATAGACCATTTTTTTTAATGAAGTATGAGGCAAAGAGGACCTCAACTAAGGGGGTAGGGAGTAAGAGACACATTAGGATGCCAAACAGGTGCTAAGCACTAGGCTACCCACATCACAAATGATATGTCATTTGATCCTTCCAAGAGGGAGATGCCACTATTAACTCCATTTTACAGTGGAGAAAACTGAGACAGACAGAGGTAAAGAGATTTCTTTAGGGACTCACAGCTAATACGTTTTTAAGATTGAACTTGAACTCAGGTCTTCCTGACTGCAGGCACAGTGGAGACCTATTATTTGACCAGATGCTTCTAAATTCATGCTCATTATTTGAGTGATTGTTTCAGATCATGTCTAAAAGGAGTAAAGCTTTAATACAATAAATTCCATTTTATGATTTTATACATATCCGATTTTTCTATGATTCCTTCTTTCTGAATACTGTGTTAAAATCCTGTCTTTGAGAGTGTTGAAAACATTGTTTCTCCCATGTACAAAAGAGGCTGAGTTTGCATAATAAAGCCAAACTCCCAAATGTTATATGCCCTTAAGTTTGCCTTTAGGGAAACTTCGTATCATTTCAGATCTGAGTAGCCAGCCCTAGGCAAAATGTCTTTCTAGGGAGTTAGTAACTATTCCACAGAACCTTTCCAAAGCTTTCTGTTTCCATCGGCAAGGGTCCATCCTCATTCCCAATTTCACTGGGATAAAATTTTCTGAAGTCTCAAGTACTTAGCTTTCTGGGTAAAATCCCACCTTTTTAATTCTAATTCTCCAATGGATATGTCACCTCAATGATGCAAATATTTTCTTCGGTGATGCATATTGTACCCCTTCCATGATTCAATGTGACACACCCTCATCCTTGTTCTCCCATAGACTCACTACAAGGTATTAATATTCTGAGGGTCTTCCTTCTAGTCACTTGATTTCATGAGGGTATCAATGAAGCATGTGATCTATTTAGTGGGTATTATTAATTAGTGTGCTATGAAATACAAAAAGGTAAATGAATTAAGTGCCTGACAGAAGACATGTTTTGGAGGAGGGACAGTTGGAAACTATTTACTCCATCTATGAGTAGGAATAAGGGTAACTCTGTGGTGCCAGACCTGGAGTCATGAAGATTCCTTTTATGAGCTCAAATCTGGCTACAGATACTTACTAGCTATGTGACCCTGGGCAAGTCACTTAATCCTGTTTGCCTTAGTTTCCTCATCTACAAAATGAGCTACAGAAGGACATGGAAAACTACTCCAATATCTTTGCTAAAACCAAACAATCAAACAAACCCCAAACAAACCCAAATGAGGTTATGATGACTGTGACATGACTCAACAATAATAACAAATGACTAGAAGCAGGGCTGGCAGAGATTTTGACAAAAGGAGGGGAGAGGAAAACAAATAGTCTGATTAAGAAAGGCCTAAACTTCTATCCTAGCAGAAAAAAGAAAACATGGTCAGATGGAAAGGATGCTGGATTTGGAATGAGAAAATCTGGCTTGGAATCTTCTTGCTACTACTTTTTCCTCCCATCACCTTGAACCTTGAACCCTCAGCTCTTTGGGTCAAAGCTTCCTTATCTCTAAAATTGGCGGGGTTGCTCTAGGTCACTTTTAAAGTCTCCCTAAGTTCCAAGTCTATGATTCTCTGGAAGTGTGAAGAGAGGACAGAAAAGGAGTGGAGATAAGGGGAGGTTGATGGCATCATATTTTGTCCATAATTTTGTTTACGTCCAAGCCTGGAAGAGATTTTCCAAAAAAAATGTCTTTCAACACAGAGCTGGATGAATAAAATGTCCCAAGGCTTCCCTTCCCACCCCTACAACAAAATTCTTCTAAATAATAGTAAAATTATATAGTTTGAAAGGTAAGACAGTAAAGATAAATGTGTTCAATGACTCCTGGTTGCCTGATTTCAAGGGAATCATAAAACAGGGAGACAAACTCTCACCAAAGGAAATAGCCATTGTCATGGAGGAAGATATATACTGAGTGCAAGTCAAAGGTGGTGACATCCTCCAAATGCTCCTGCTTGTGGCAGGTCTTTGGACCACTGAAGAGCCTTTTGTATGAGATGCATAAACATCTGACAGAGTTTGATCTAACCATTTGGCAAAGCACAAGGGAAAACCAAATAGAAATTATTTTCCTGAAGGATAGACATGATCATATCATCCCCCATGCCTACCTCTTACATGGACCCAATATTATAGTGCCTCTTTATTACCCCTAGGATCAAATAGAAAATCTTTTAGGCAATTAAAATTATTTACACTTGACCCCTCCTACCATTCCAGTCTTCTTATCCTTGACTTTCCTTCACATACACTATGATCCGTCTACACTGGCCTACATGTTCCTCACCTGTGAAACTTAGTTTTCCCATTATATGCATTTGCCTTAACTCTTCCCCATGCCAGGTTAACTCCTTCCTCATATCTGACTCTCAGCTTCTTTCAAGACTTACAAATATCACATTCTGTAGAAAGCCTTCTCCTTCCCCTACGTGCCTTCCTTCTTCGTAGATCTTCCATTTACCCCAGCTGTCTCATAGTTGCACAGTCTTCTGCTTGTGTTGTGTCATCAGTTGGAATGTCAAGTCTTAGGAGCAGTGATGATCCCCCCCTCCTTTCTTTATATTTCCAGTGCTTAACATAATGCCTGGCACATAGTAAGTGTTAATAAATGTTTGTTGACTTGGGTTGACTAAATGAAGAATGCCCTTTTTCCAGACTCTGAAATGAAGTTAGATGGAAAAACTCTGAAACTCATCCATTCTATATATTTATTGTAGTGGTTGCTTAGTCCTTTCAGTAATTTCCAACTCTTCATGACCCCATTTCAGATTTTCTTGACAAATATTCTGAAATTTTTTTTGCTATTTTCTTCTCCATTTCATTTTATAAATAAGGAACTGAGACAAATAATGTTAAGTTATTTGCCCAAGGTCACACAGCTAGTAAGTGTCCAGGGCCAGATTTGAACTTAGGTAGAAGAATCTTCCTGATCCCAGGTCATGTACTTGATTCCCTGTGCCACCTAGCTGCCAATATATATAGAATTTATCTAAAGAGATACCTATATTTAACTAAAGAGATACCTATATAGCTATATCTATTTCTACATATTCACATATTTATATTTGTGCATTTATGGATCTTTGCAGCTTTCTTATATGTTGGTCCATCTGTCTTCCACTGGATAGATGTTGAAAATGGTCCCTGAGCTGGTCCCAGGGCAGAATAAAAGAGAGGGAGGCAGTCAGCTACATTAACTCCTTTAGGAAATTATCAAGTTCTTCTAGTGGCACCAGTCATAAAACAAAGATTCCTCTTTTTATTTCAAATATTATTCCAGTGATAGATCTGACTGAGTTCGAGAAGGGCATCATTTCCAAAGCACTCAAGCAGAGGATCACCCAAAGGGGAATGGAGGGTGGCAAAGTTGGGGAGCACATTGCAATTAATTGCCAACAAGGAATTATGAAGGCGATATGGTATACAGGATTAAAAAATAGTGTATGGTTGAAAAAGATGGTCTGGTCCTATGTTGAGATTAAGGGATAATCGATGAAAAACAATCCTTGATCTGATTGCCTTTTCTCATACCTTAGCTGCTAGAGGCTTCTCCTCAAAGATTTTCATCTATCAACTCTGTATGTACCTTTTATCTACCGATTTATTTACATGTCTCCTCCATTAAAAATTAACCTCTTTGTAGACAGGTACAGTTATGGGCTCTCCTGGCACCCTAGCATCTAGTACTGAACCTTGGACATAGTAATAATAATAATACGCTCTTAATGAATAGAAAGAAATAAAATCAAAAGCTAAGTAAAAATTTTGAATGATTAAATGGTTGATATCCTTGTGATATCTGGAGAACATGAGGAAAGTACTCAGTTTCATGTGTGCCTCCCCCCAGTAGATTATGGAAGGACATAGACAAGGAGGCAATTATGAATGGCTTGTTTTCTGTGTCACTAAAGGAAAAGTCCACTCTGATGATAGCACATATCCATTGGTGAATAGAGCTCCAGGCCTGAAGTCAGAAAGACCTAAGTTCAAATCTCGCCTCAGACACTTATTAGCTTTGTGACTCCGGGCAAGTCATTTAACTTTATTTGCTTCAGTTTTCTCATCTGCAAAATGAACTAGAGTAGGCAATGACTAACCACTCCAGAATTTGGCCAAGAAAATTCCAAAGAGGGTCATGAAAAGTTAGGCGTGATTGAAACAACTGAGCAACAAAATACATTTGCTACATTTAGATCCCAGAAACCTTTATTCAAAACTGCTGGTAATGACCTGCAATTTTTTTTTTACTGGATCTACTCCCAAACTTGCCAGAATTAAACACATAACATCATAGTAAAGCAAAAAGACATTTCCTTAAAATAAAACAGCAGGGAACTAAAACAAGTAGCCGGCCATCTACCACCCAGTTCCTTAAATTTCATATCTACCTTCAATTCTGGGAGTGTATGAGTGCCCTGCCTCCAATCCCCCTGCTGAATTTCTCTGCACAGAAAAATAAACCAGAGAAAAGAAGGCTGTAATGAATCAATCATTGATTCAAAACAAAGTCTAAAAGTCTAGCAGGTGCTATGGATATCTGAGAGTCGTTTCATAACATCAGAATTCCAAGGCATGGAAACCTGAAAGCTTGACTCTGTACTGAAGGAGCTGTCCCTGAATGGAATCCTCTTTTCCTTCACTCCTTTTTTCTGTCATTTAAGTTTTTCTGTAAAGTATGTTCTGCCAGACAATTACTACCATCAATGCAAAGGCAATAAGGTACTAGAAATTCCTACTTCCTGTTGCAAGAGCTGATTTTATGAATGTGCCATATTCTCCTCCTACTCTATAAATTTAATGATGGCCAGAATGAATTGTAAATAAATACTAAATAAACACACTAAGATGGACCCTGCTGCCAGCTCCCTATACCAGACTTTTTGGAGGACAAGAATATAAGTCACAAAAGATAAGCAGGTATGGATGTAACTTGCATCATTTGAGGGAACTCCCAACACAACGAGATCATAGATCAATTTTAATTTCTTTTGCAGGGACTAGGATTGTGCTTTGCAATCATAACAATCCTTGTTTTTTTTTTAAAGGCGAGTCCATGTAATATGAAATTTTTATTTATTTA
Organism: Pseudocheirus occidentalis; assembly: GCA_028646575.1. Lineage (NCBI taxonomy): Eukaryota > Metazoa > Chordata > Mammalia > Diprotodontia > Pseudocheiridae > Pseudocheirus > Pseudocheirus occidentalis. Next base: position 28,139,883 of record CM053599.1, on the reverse strand, counting down.
TTTGTTTTTTAAATGGCAGATGTGAAACGGCCTGGTCCTAACACTATTCTAGTAAGAGACAATTCCATAAAAAATAAAAATCCATGCCTATGACATGATCATTAATGAACAGAGTGACCTATGCAGAAATGAATGGAACCCCATAGAGATTTAAAGGATTGTGTAATTGACTTTATCTTAGAAAATCATCTTCTGGGCCACAAAAAGCAAAAAGCAAGCATTACAAAATGCATCCAGAAATGCTATATACTTACATTTCAAGGCATAATCAAAGGCTGAAAATATGTACCAGCAAGCCAACTGGGAATGCCAAGATCAGGCCAAGGAAAGGATTTGGTAAGGATTTTGTACCTTTTTGTACCGTTTGAGTAAGCAATGAAGATACTTGGTCACCTTGTCTTTCATTCCTGTAAGAAAGAAGTCAGGACAAAATAAAAGCCCAGGAAAGTTACATGCCCAATTGAGAGTGGAAATATGTTTAACTCTGAAATAGAGTGCTTTATTTTTTTTGCTTATTTTACTGAGCATTTATTTATAGTTTTCTCCAGATTTCCTCATGCCACTTTTGAGTTTGGTTCCATTATGAAAATGTGGCTTCGTTATTCACAAGGGTAAAGAATATTTTAGACGCCCCCACAGAAATGGCTGTCTCACACAGCATTCAGAATCAAGGAATAACAACAACAAAAAAATCTCAAAATGTGTTTTAAAGGATAAAACTGAATATGGTGCATGCACTTTAATTTCCATTTAGACTCCAATCTTCAGTGATTTGTACATGCAAAGTTCTTCAAAGGTGTGCGTAAAGGACAATGACAATGGAGGCAGCTTGGGACAGTTAGAAAGGGTTCTGGCTTTGGAACTGAAAGACTCGGGTTCAAGTTTTGGCCCTGATGTGTGTTCTAGGGCAAGTAGTTTAAAACCTCTGGGCTTCATTTTCTTCATCTTAAAGTAAGAAGTCCCTTTCCACTACAAATTGATCATCCCAAGGACCTGGGCTATTTGGAGTGGGATGAGGGAAGGAAGACACAATAGCTACCTTGCTAGAGGAAGTGGAGATGGGGCCCTTCAGTCAAGTAAAAATGTAAAATATTATTTTCTTCATTGAATCATGTTTTCTATGCTAAACACATTTTTAAAAGATTACTTTGCACAAGATGACTGAAGCATGTATGCTATCACTGAAACATATTCCTGATCTCCTTAGGTATTAGACACTGAGACAATATAGGACATTACATCAATGTACAATGGGAAATTTCAACATTCAAACGTGAGTGTGTAGTTTACATCTTGTGTCTCCAGCAAAACTAATTGTCAAGTTAGTTTTCAAGTGGGGTAATATTTATAAAGTGCTCAGCACAGTGTCTGTCACATTATAGCTGCTTAATAAATGCTTGCTCCCAGGAATCGTTTATCTGTCAGATGTATGAAGAAGGGAAGAATTTGTGACCAAACAAGAGAGAGAGAGAGAACATTGTGAAATGCAAAATGGATAATTTTGATTACATTAGATTAAAAAGTTTCTGTACAAACAAAGCCAATGCAACCAAGATTAGAATGGAAGTAACAAGCTAGGAAATAATTTTAACATCTAGGGTCTCTGATAAAGGCTTATTTCTCAAATATATAGAGAAATGAGTCAAATTTCTAAGAATTCAAGTCATTCCCCAAATAATAAATGGACAAAAGATATGCACAGGCAATTTTCGGAGAAAGAAAATAAGGTTATCTACAGTCATATGAAAAAATACTCTAAATCACTATTAATTGGAGAAATGCAAATTAAAAGAACTCTGAGGTACTATATCATTTCTATCAGATTGGCTAATATGACACAAAAAAGGAAAATGACAAATGTTGGAGATGTGAGTAAATTGGAACACAAATACATTATTGATGGAGTTGTGAACTAATTCAATCATTCTGGAGAGCAATTTAGCATACGCCCAAAAGTTTACAAAATTGTGTCCCCTCTGATTCAGTAATACTACTACTAGATCAGTATCCCAAAGAGATCATAAAAAGGGGAAAGGACCCACATATACAAAAATACGCATAGGAACTCTTTTTGTGGTGGTCAAGAATTGGAAAGTGAGGGAGGCTCATCAATTGGAGAAAGGCTGAATAAGTTGTGTTATGTGAATGTAGTGGAATGCTATTGTTTTATAAAAAATGATGAGCAACTGGATTTAAGAAAAACCTGGAAAGATTTATATGAACTGATGCTGAGTAAAGTGAGAAGAACCAGGAGAATATTGTGCACAGTAACAGCCACATTGCACAATGATCAACTTTGGTAGACTTGGTTATTCTCAGAAATGCAACGATCTAAGACAATTCCAAGGGACTCATGATGGAAAATTCTGTCCACATTCAGAGAAATAAATACAGAATCTGAATGCAGATTGAAGCATACTATTTGCTCTTTTTTTCTGATTTGTAAATTTTCCCTTTTGTTCCAATTCTTCTTTTATAACATGACTAATATGAAAATATGTTTAATATGATTGTACATGTATAGCCTATATCAGACTGCATACCATCTTGGGAGGTGGCAGGGGAATGAAGGGAAAAAAATTGGAACTCAAAATTTTGTAAAAGTGAATGTTATAAACTATCTTTGAATGTAATTGGAAAAAAATAAAATACTATTACATAGAGAAAATGAATACTTGCTCCCTCCCTACACTTTTAAGTTCAAAGGAATATCTAGGTAGAAATACTAGAGGATTGTACTAGACTCTCAGAATTGTTAATCAATTAGAAGACACTTATTATATACTTTCTAGGTACCATACATACATACATACATACATACGTAGATGAACATTTCACATACACATACATGCATATACATATACACACATGCACACATACATATACACATACACATACAGGCACATATACATATACACATACGCCACAGAATACCCTAGAGACTTGCTCATAGGATGGCTTAGCACAGACTTGCTCTGTGTGAGAGCGCCATGAAATGGCCTAGCAGAGACTTGCTCTGTGAGAGTCTACCCCGTATTTTTTTCAATAACCTTTACTTTTTCTTTGACTGAGAAGACTTGAGTGGAATTCTTTCAGCAGGACCCAGCAGGTTGGAATTTTGGGGTCTCAGGCAGCCCTAACCCTCTTTGGGTACCTCTTCATTTTTATGGTGAAAATAGTCCCTACCCTCAAGGAACTTACATTCTATTGGTAGCAAATGATAAATACATAAATGAGTATGTACAAGATACATGAAAATAAACATAAAAACTTAGAGTAGAAAGCGCTACTAGCTGTGGGACTCTGGGAAAGATCTTGAGAAGGTGGCTTTTGAGCTGCCTTCAAGGAAATCTGGGGTTCTAAGAGGTAGAGGTGAGGAGTGGGGGAATTAAAATCATGGATGAGTAAACATAGAGTGATGTGTGATAAACAGAAGGTAAGGGAGTGCTACTGGACCATAAACTATGTGGAGGGTTGCAATGTGTAAGAAGATTAGAAAGACTAAGGAGGAGGAGGTCAGGTTGTGAAAAACTTTCATTGCCTAATGGATTTTATATTTAATACTAGAAGTAGCAGGTGGCTATTGGAGTTTGTCAAGTATAGAGGTGATGCTGAGTGAATGAAACTTTTGAAAATCATTTTGGTGGCTCAGTAGAGGATGGATTAGATGTGGTTCTCAATCTTCCTAATGCAACAACCCTTTAATACAGTTCCTCATGTTGTGGTGACCCCACCCATAAAATTCTTTTCATTGCTACTTCATAACTGTAATTTTGCTACTGTTATGAATCTATCTGATATACAGGATGTATTTTTATTGTTATGAACTGAACATATCCCACAGGTTGAGAAGTGCTGGATTAGAACATAAGGAGAGTTGAGGCAGGGAGATCAATAATAAGAGTGGTTCTAGTGGTGGCAATAGAAGTGGCACTGAGGGGCACCATGAGGGATATACCTGTGGAGAAAAGGAGACATACATGAGGGTAATTGTGAAGGTAAATGACATAATTTGTCAAATGATTCAATATGTAGGGTGAGTGACAGTGAGGAATTGAGAATGGCATGGAATTCATGAAACTGGGTGATTAGAAGGATAGTCATCCCCTCAACAACAATAAAAAGTTTGTAAGAAGTGTGGTTTTTCTGGAGGGGGAGATAATGAATTCTGTTCTGAACATTGAACAAATTTTGAAATTTGAGATAGCTACAGGATATACAGTTTGAAACACTTGGTGATGTGTAACTGGAGCTCAAGAGATTGACTAGAATGACAGACAGAGACAGAGACAGAGAGACAAAGAGAGACAGAAACCAGGATCTTGGAGTCATCTGCATAAAAATGATCATATAATCTATGGTAGTTGATGAGATGACAAAATGAAATAATATGGATTTTTCAAAAAGAGGAAACAGATCAGATTGTTGGGATATATTAATACGTAATGAATGTGACAGGGATGAAAATATAGCAAAGGAGACTGATGTGAAGTGCTCAGTAGAAAAAAGAGGGGAGGACCAAGAAAAATCAGAGAGAAGGAGAAGGTAGTCAGTATTGTCAAAGACTGCAGAGACTTCAAGAACAAAGACTGAGAAATGGTCATTTAGATAAGGCAATGCAGTAACCACTGAGAGGACAATTTCATTTGAATGATGATGAGGTGGGAAGTTAATTATGGAGAGTTTTTTTAAAAAAATGAGAAGAGAGGAAGTGGAAGCATCATGTATACATGACTTTTTCAAGGGATTTTGTTGAAAAGGGTTGGAGATATATGGAATAATAACTATGGGGCATGGTAGAGTCTGGTGACTTTTTTTAATGGTGAAAGAGACTTAGGTATGATTGTAGGTGTAAGGGAACGAGCCAATAGATAAGAAGAAATTTAATGAGAGAGAGAGAGAGAGAGAGAAAGACAGAGAGAGACAGAGAGAGACAGAGACAGAGACAGAAAAATAGAAACAGACAGGGAATTTGATATACACATAGAGTGGTTGGAATTATCAAATCAAAGGACCATCTCATCCTTAGAGACTGGAGTAAAAGAGGTATTGTCAAGAAGATATAAGATAGTATGGATGAAAGAGGGAACTTGGAAGATGATTTTTTTAATGAAGTATGAGGGAAGGTCTGTGGAGGAGACAATGGGGAGAAGAGATCTTTCTTTTTTTTTTCTTTTTTTTTTAATTTTAATTTATTTTCTTGGTTACATCATTCATTTCCACAAGGTTTTGAGTTACAAATTTTCTCCCCTTTTTGTCCCTACCCCCCAGCCCAGAACATTGATCCCACTGTAAGA
>CM053599.1:28078322-28134086 GCA_028646575.1 Pseudocheirus occidentalis | reverse complement strand
TGTGTGTGTGTGTGTGTGTGTTGGGGGGGTCAGGGTGGAAAGAGGGCATGTAGGGTCAATGCATTCAAACATGTTGCAGTAGTGGAACAGAGAGAGTGGTCTTTGGTGTTAAGGAGCTGAGAAACTGTGAGACCATGGAATTTGAAGAGTCAATAGTGTACATATTGAAATGTTAGAAGATGGTATTAGGGGCCATGATAGAAAAAAAATATAAAAGAAAAGATTGTGAGCCAGGTGTGAAAATCATTACTTTCATCTAGAGCATGTGTTTATTTCGGAATAGTACTATATATTTGGAGTCAAATTACCTCACACCTTGTCATGAGATGGTTCATTAATAAGCATATACAGATTTACCACAACTTAAATCTTGTCTCCTGAAATATACTTATATGCAAAAATTGTTCAATATAACGTGGTTAGTCCATAAGGCAAGTGTATCTTATAAAACCAGTGCTATGTGGAGGTTTAATTGTACTTACAATCAATATAATTCAAGAATAACCTATTATTCCAGTCAATGTGCTAGAAGCTAGTGACTCCTAGACAACAATTAAAGAGTCTTTGCCTCCAGGGAGCTCCCATTTGAATATATTTTTCAGACCCAGGAGGTCCTGAGGTCCAAATTCTCTTCTTTTTCTAACAGGCTCTACCATGTTATCTAAAACCTCTTTGTGTTTTAATAATACAATAATTAACAACACATAGCATAACAGTGACTATAACTCTGGGCTTTGAGTTAGCATGATGTGGCCTCAATTCATACCTCTGATATGTCTTGTTGCTTGTATATTCATAGGTTAGCATCTCCATGCCTCAGTTTCTCCATCGACAAAATGGGATGCGACTTATGCCTCTTTCAACCTTAAAAATCCAAGATTTATGATCCTATTGCTGATAGAGTACAGTGAAATAACTCTTGTTCCATATATCTTATAGGTGAACTTAAAAAAAAGTATCATGTCCTCCATTTATCTTTTAATACTTAACTTCAGTACAATTAAGGGTATGTAATCTTCTCAGTGTGGGCATTCCCTCACTCTTTGCAGTTTGCAAAGTTTGCAACCCTTAACATTCCAATCCAATCTGATTCAATTCACCATATGTTTATTGAACTACATGCCAACACTGTGCTAGGCATTGTTGGCAGAAAGGCAGAACGAAGCCATCTCAGTTAAGCAACTAGCCCCTATTATATACCTAGTATGTGTTCTGTGCTAAGAACTGACGATGCAAAGAAAGGCCAAAAAACAACTCTCCTCTCAAGGTGCTCGCAATCTAACTGGGGAAACTGTGGAAGCATCTATGCACAATCTACTCTTGGAGAATTCAGGGTAGTCTAAAAAAGAAGGTGCTAAGATAAATGTGGATGGCTTAAAGCTTCTTACAGAAGGTGGGATTTTAGCTGAGATTTGAAGGAAGTAATGGAAAGTTGGATACAATGAGGAGGAAGGTACTTCAAGGTGTGGGGTACAGCTAGTGAAAGGACAAAGAGTTGGAAGATGGAATGTTATGGGAAGGGCATTAGACAGGTTACCAGCATCACTGATGCAAGAGTGTGTCACTGAAGGAAAACATCATGACCATAGATAGGTATGTAGAAAACACGTGCAGAGAAAATTAAAAAGCAGTTTAAGGATAGGGAACACTAATGTCTGTGAAGATCAAGGAAGGCTTCCTGTAGAAAATGGTAACTGAGCTGTGCTACGAAGGGTTCAATGAGATAAGCCAAATGAAGGCAGAAAGCATTTCATGGATGGCACTAAGGACAGCCTGTATAAAGGTAGGGAGACAAGGCCAGAATGTTGGGCAGTAGACTGTCTTGATTTGAATGCAAAACAATGTGAAGAGGAGATAATAATGGAAGTTTGGTCCATATCTTAGAATTGCTATGGTTAAAAGAGTCATTACTCTGAACTTCAACTAGTGGTAAGTTTAACTTAACTTTGCTAGATTAGTCCCCAGTTCATAGACAGACACTGAATCTATCTATTGACTTGTATCTGATTTGTTAATAGAAAACATATAGAGACAGAGATGAATTTAGATAGAGACCATAATAAATTCAGACATGAATTTGTATAATATGGCTATCTACTGATCTATATATGCGTAGGTTGGTGGTGCAGTGGATGGAGTCAGAAAGACCAATCTTCCTGAGTTCAAATAAGTCCTCAGACACTTACTGTGTTATCCAGGGTTAGTCACTTAGCCTTGAATATCCTCATTATATATAGATCTCTATCATCTCTATTTCTTTTTCATCCAATATATCTTTATAGATTTATATGTCATACACACAGATGTGTGGAAATCTATATCTGTATCTCCATTCCCTACCCCTGTAGATTATGCTTCCACTTTATATGAATGGAAAGCTTTAAGAAGATATATTCTTTTTCTAACAGTCACAATTATTTCTCTACTTTAAAGGTTTCAAAATATTTGCATCAGTTTTAAAATCTATCACTGTCATCTAAAAGTTGGGCAAGTCTTTTCTAGGCATAGCTCCCATTCATTTCAGAATTACTATTCCTTCTGTACATTTTGTGATATCTATGGGCTCCATTCTTGCCTGACCCTCCCCATGATTCTCTTTTTACAAGTTCCTATTATAATGGAGCTTAACTTAATGACCACAGAAAAAAATAAACCCTGATTGTCTCTCTCTTCCCAATTATTCTCTCCTCTCTGTCTCTCTGTCTCTGTCTCTGTCTCTCTCTTTCTCTCTCTCTCTTTCTCTCTTTCTCCTTCTCTCTCTCTCTCTCTTTCTCTCTGTGTGTATACAGATGGATATATAGACAAATTGATTTAGACAGATAGATAAACATATATAAATATAAATGTATATATGCATGTATGTATTTTTTAGCATAAGTGGAGAAAAACCAATGAATAGCTCTGGTGGTCCCCTGGTGTTCATACAATGTGAAGAGAATAGGAGGAAGGCTCCAGCATGCTGGCTGGATCTATCCATCCCTGAGGCCAACATATGGGAGCACATGGATGAGAGTTACATAAAATCAAAATTCTTATGATTTACACTCTTGGAGGGAGAGATCTATTGATGAGATCAGAACAATGATAATAGTTGACATTTACATAGGAATAGCGATTGGATCTGTAATTTTCTAGGTATAGGGAACTACTGGATGAAGAAATCCCCTCTATCAATTAATGTTGGCAACTTCTCTTTAACCTAGAATCATTGAGAGTTAGCTAGGACACTTTGAAGTTAAGTTACTTGCCTGAAGTAGCACTGTCAGTAAGTGTCAGAGGTGGGGCTTGAACCCACATCTTCATGGTCCCTGCTGCCAACTCTTTAACCTCTTCACCAGGTTTATAAACTGTTCTAAATACCTGACCTCATTTGATGCTCACAACCCTGTGAAGTGGGGTATTTTTAGAGATGAGGAAAGAGGTCGCTAGAACTTAATTGAGTTCTTCAAGATCACACACAGAGTGTTTGAGGGTAATGTCAAGGTTCTCAGACTCCCAGACCAGCCCGCTGTCCATTGTGCTAGCCTGTATCTCTTTCCCTTTCCCATTTAACCACTAGAGTACTCATTTCTTAAGTGACCTGTGAGACACATTTCTGCCATGGTGTTTGGAGCTTTTTCTCTTTGTCTCTGTGGGAAACAGGACCAACACTGCCTCATTCACTACATGTTCACTTCTTACTGAACCGATTAGGATGGGCCTATGGAGTACACACAGCACAGAGATCACATTTCACCCTTCCACCAGATAGCATCGTTCCGTTTCCAGATTGCGATCCAAATAAAAACATACATTGAACTCCCAATCAGTGATGGTAATTTAATTTCCCTCTCAGCAATAAGTACCAGACAACAGTTAGGCAATCAGTGAGAAAAACACGTTCGGTCTTCGGGTTTATTTTTACATTTAAGTAATTAAAATTTTCCTCTCTGCTAACTAGCATGAGGTCTAGGTAAGTATATTGCAAACTGACTTAATTGTAGAGGACTCCTTGGGATGGAACTGGGGTTTGGCGCAGGGGTAGTGTGCTGGACGGGCAGAGGGAAAAGATGCCTTTTGTCAACCCTTTTGGAAGTATCTCCATTCAAATTCTTGGTACTTGGACTTGACTCCAGTCAATTACATTGCAAATGATAGGAACTTCCAAGTTTCACTTGAAACGAATCTCTACCAGTTCTGCCTCAATGTCCATAGTCTTTCCACCTGCATCTCTGTCTAAAATTTCGTTTTTCCCTTGTCTCCATATCTCATTTCAGAGACATGATCCAATGAGATTTATCTTTTTAGATACCATGGGAAGCACTTTGACTACAGAAGTAAAAGTATATTCATTATTTTGTAAAAATACCACTTAATTTTGTGGATATATTTAATTTTGAAGCTTTTCCTCAAATAATTATCGACAGAACTGAGAAAGTATTATTTTCTTTAATATATTTACCCCATTTCTGAAGAATTCCTCATATATTGTACCACAGCAATAGACCCATTTTACTCACAAACTATAAATATAATTATTGCTGGTTGAATTTATTGTCACATACTTCGGACCTGAACATTTGATGTCCCTGGGGAATGTGAAAACTGCCTTCAAAAATATCTAAAAGGTCACCTTCAGTTCCTCTTACTCCATCTATATTGCGAGGCATTGTGGTAGATTGGTCAGATCACCAAATAGAGAATAAGAAAAGTGTGTGTTCAAATCCTCCCTTAGATACTTGCTAGCAAGTCATACCATTTCACATCTTTTTTAAAAAAAATCAGTTAAATAAGGATAAAATTACCTGCAGCCCTTAATCCACAAAGTTAGTACACAGGGATGAGACTTGTGATTTCACCGATAACGGGAATTTCCATCTTATGCCAATTAAAGAGAGCACCTATTCTTTAACTTGCCTTCTCTGAGAATGCCAGAGCTATGAGCAGTTGAGTGACTTGACCAGGGTAACACAGCCAGTCAATGTCAGAAGTGAGAATTGAAGTCATTTCTTCTTGTCCCCATGGACAGTTCTTTATCCACTGTAACACAAATACTGCTTCTCACTTTACCAGGCTGTGATCAGCAAATGAGATAATGTATGCGAAACATTTTGCAAACCATAAAGCACTACAGGAAGCCCAGTTGTTGTTCTTTTCATTAATTTTCCCCGAGGAGAGTATGACTCATTAAGTGATTAAGTCAGTGAGGTGAATTTTGTTAATAAATTTGCTTCTAAATGCTTCCCAAGTGATTTAAAGACAAAACCAAAAAGCAATCTCCAGAAAAAAATAGCTCTACAAAAATATTTCAAGTCGTGAGTCAGATGGATGGGGTAAAAATGTGGCAAGACAACACACATACTAGAGATATGATTTGTGAAGCTGAGAATGGCCACTAGTGGGCATTTCATACCATATGGCCAGTCAGAGATTTTTTCCAGTAGGAAAAATGTTGGTTTAGACTGAAAATTTTTTTTAAAAATAATTCAAGGAGCTTCATATATTGGTTTTGTGTAATATAAAAACACATTTTTTTTGGTCTGGCTACATGTTTAAATGTTTTCCTTCATTTTATGTTGGATATAGATTTCACTATTTAGTGATGTCATCTGAAATTCAGGTCTGAGAGAGTGAAAAGAAGCCTCACACTAAAAAGAATCAAGGTATGTCTGTTGCAACCACTGTCAGGTGCACAAAGATGAGCTGATCTGAAGGCTGACAGGCTGGTTTTTTTATTGGAAAAAAATGTTGGAGAGAAATAACTCAGGATGTGAAGATATCCTGTGTTTGTGAGAAGTTCTCAACCAAGTTATTTGTGAGCTAGTTGTCACTGGCATTTCATGAAAACTTCCAGGTTCAATTGCAACACAGGCAACACTGTTTATCTTAAGAGAAACTATTTCATGAACACAGCTTATCTATTAACCAAAGTGTCCTTGACAGACTCAGCAAATAGATAATGATCTTATGGAATTAAAAAAGTCAGAAAGTATTGCTATATTGCCTTTGGGAAATTATGAAGTTTGTTTGTTTTACCATAAGCTTCCCTCTAAAACTGAGATGTACCTTTATATTTCCAATATTTTCCTGTGCTGTTGTCTGACTGTGAGGTACAGAAGGCTGCAGTTTCTAAAGAAGTTAAGTTCAGGTTCATATGAATTCCAACAGAGAGATGCTGGGTGGATCTAAGTGAAAGTGATCTCCCCAGAAATGTGTGAAGGCAGGAAAGGAATGGTCTAGTTAGATAGTAGGATTGATGTGTATACTCAAGATGCATAACCATCCTTCCAGTATTCCAAAGAATGATATCTTAGAATTTATTTCTCCAAAAATGAGGCAGTCAGATGTTCCTGTCAAAACAATTAAAAAATTAAAGTAAACCCAAAAAGTATAGGGGAGAGTAGGGTGTCATCTACAAATCCTGGGACAGAGGGGGAAGGACAATTGTTTTTATTTTTAAAATCCCATGTCTTGAAGGATAAGAAATCAATAAATTCAAATCTGGCCTCAGACACTTAACACACACCAAAAAACTAGCCGTATGACCTTGGGCAAGTCACTTAACCCCGACTGCCCTCCAAAAAGCAAAAAAATAGAAAAAGAAGTCAATAAATAAGGAAAGAGAAAGCATGAAATTCCAGACTTGGAAACAGAATTCAGAAACTACCAGATTGGGTTTGACCTCAGGAAGATAAAACAAAAGAATACTTTTTTGAAAAAGGATAACAAAAGAATGTTATTAAATCAGAATCAGTATGAGGAGGAAGTAGGAGTGAGTGACTTCAAAAATATTTTTATCTGGATGGGGAGAATGAAACATCAAAAGTTAGGAAATAAAGATTCAATGAGAGAAAGGAGCAATTTACATGAATTGGAGGTAGGTAAAAGAAAGAAGGCAAGCGAGCCTATGGGAGAAGTATTCCCCAGATCAGATTAATCAAAACTAAGTGTTGTTAGTAAAGGGGAAGAACTAACAGAAAATAAATAAGTAGGGGAAAATAAAGGCTAACCAAATGAATGGGCCATGTGCTCCACAGGTATCCATTCTATATTAAGACATCTGAGAAAAAAGCCCTAACACTGGGTGGAGCTCCTGGGAGTATTTATGGAAGGCTACAGACAAAGGATAGAACAAGGTAGGCAGGGATAGATGAGTTGAAATCTGAGTTGATGGAGAGACTGTCCACATTGCTAAGAGCACAAATCTACAAAAGCATCATAGACAACCCTAAAATAAAAACTTTTACAATCAATCAATCAATCAATCAACATTTATTAAGAACCTAATACATTCAGATACTATGCTAAGTGCCAAGGATGCAAAAAAAATGACAAAAAATAATCCTTGTCCTCAAGAAGTTTACAATCAAGATAACATGCACACAAATATAGCAAGCAACATCCAGGATAATTAGGAAATAGGTAGCAAAAGGAAGACTTGAAGAATGAAGGGAGAGAATATATAGGAAGCAGAAGAAATCTGGCACGATTATTAGGAAAATAGCAGAGAAGCCAGTACTGGCCGTAGCAATGTAACATGTGATGGGAGGAAGGAAAATGAGCATATTCAATTAGGTGTCTTTCTGTGATTTAGTAGTGGCACTGCTTGTTTATGGAAATGACTGGTGTCATATAAAACAAGTCATTCTGCCCTACAAGAATTTAGAAGCAGAGACAGAAGCGATTCATTTGGATAGCCCTACCACAGGAGATTCCCAATGAAAACCGTTTCATTTAAACTGAGTATTTATGTATATAGAGACCATGATTGTTATTTCTTTGATATAAAGCAGTCCTAGATGAGGAAATTCTTTCTACCAAGTCAGATAAGTATCTTCTCAGAAACTTAGTCTTAGAAAGGGCTACAAAGAAGTGAAGGGTTCAATTATTTGGTCTAAAGTCTTGTAGCCACTATTTGTCAGGACTTGAACTCAGGTCTTCATGGGTTTGAGGTCAACTGTCTTTTACACTCTGACTGACTTTATATATCCTGTGCAAATGAAGATATAAATGCATTACATATCTTGTGAGGAAAGAGGGAGCTATGGAAGATTTTAGGAATTTTTCTCTTTGGTCTTGAATGGCAGAACTAAGAATTAAGTCAAAAAGGAGGAAAAACTTCTTATCTAAATATATGAAAAAAATGAAATTGCTGCTTTGATTGATAGCGAGTTCCCCAACCAAGGAGGTCTTCAAGTGAGATCTTTTAAAAAGATCAGAGAGACGGCGACAGAGACAGAGATTCATTCCTTTCTAAATCTACGATTTAGATTTTAAAAGATAATTTTTCAGGAATGTTTCCGGTACAAATTGGACTAGAAAATCTCTGCAATTCCTTCCAACTCCAGGATTCTAGAGTTCCGTCATTTACTCATTGAGGTAATTCATAATAAATTGCCAGTTTACAGTATGGAATTCTATTTATCTTTTTGTTTTAATAGAATTTCATATTTATTCAGTAAGTCAATAAACTTGTTAAGCACTATTCTGTGTGCCAGGCACTGTGCTAAGTGCCAGGGATACAAAAAGGGACAAAAAGAGTATCTGTGCTCTGTGTGGTTATAATCTGACATGAAAAAAAACCCAGACATATTCATTTAAAGTTACTGGTTCCCACTCAATTTTACGTAACACAAAGCTTTATATGTAGCAAGAAAAACTCATAAGTTGGCTTAAATCAAACTCATATCATGTATCTCATGTCACAGTGGACAAGGTATTAGCTTTGGAGACAGAGGATCTGTGTCGAAATCCCATCTTTTACAATTTGCTATATGCATGATCTTAGGAAAGTAATCTCTGAATCCAAGATGTTTTGAGTATAAAACGAGGAGATTAGGCTAATGAGGAGAGAGACAGAGAGAGAGACAGATAGACAGAGAGAGAGAGAGAGAGAGAGACGGAGAGAGACAGAGACAGAGAGACAGAGACAGATAGAGACAGAGAGATAGAAACAGAGATGGAGACAAAGAGGCAAAGAGAGACAAAGAGACAGAGAAACAGAGACAGAGAATCAGAGACAGAGAGACAGGGAGATACAGAGACAGAGAGACAGAGACACAGAGAGAGACATACACAGAGAGACAGAGAACTAGAGAGAGAGAGAGAGAGAGAGAGAGAGAGAGAGAGAGAGAGACAGAGACAGAGACAGAGACAGAGACAGAGACAGATTCATTCCTTTCTAAATCTAAGAACCCCAAATCTACTATGTTTCAAAAGTAGACATGACATGACCACGGTGGCATCACATGAATGTTTCTTATGGCAGGGACTGTTTCACTCTCATCTTTGTATCCCCAGAGCCTAGCACAGTACCTGGCATATAGCAAATATTTAAAATGTTCTTGCTTGACCACTCTAATATGATCATACGAGGTAGTAAACGCTTCAATGATTCCTTAGTATCCCAAGAATACTAGCTAGATGGATGCTCATGAAACTAAAAGTAGAATGAAGTAGCTCCAACTGTTTTAAAGAAACACAAAAACATGAAGCAATGCACATTTGAGAATGACACCCAGGTGAGTTAAAAATCACGAATGTACAAATTCTTCAATTGACCTTGCTGATCTTTACAAATTGCTGAGGTAACATGAGGGCAGGAAAATATTCGAGTTGGGTCCTCTAGTACAAATTATTGGAAGAACACTGACTCCTCATGTAGACCCCTGTCTCTCCTCCCTACAGCCCCTGCCTTATTAAAGATAAATGCATACTTTTAGTCATGTCGATTCAATACTTTCAAGGAAAATGGAACCAATTTTTGGTCTGTGCTTTTCCATTGGAATAAAACTATCTGAAACAGAGGGGCAGAAAAGCTGCTGAACATGACTGTTTAATTATTACACTGCTGCCTTCCAATTCAATTATTGATTTTATTTCATTTAACATTTTATAATGGATTATATACTTCTCCCCACATTCTGCATGTGTTCTACTTATTGTTGAGCATGGAGTTCTGTTTTTAAATTATTTTAAATATTTAATGGATTTTCATTTAATTTCCTAAATCAAATATGCTGTAATATATTTTTAAACCCTAAAATATATTTAGAATAAAGTAACAAAAATTATAGGTAGTTTCATGGTATTTATTATCATCTTTAAAAGCAAGCTAGACTTTGATGACTAAATATGTCACATTATACATATCAATTAGAATTTATGGATTAATTTAATAGATACTCAGTGTGATGCCATAAATATAACAATGGTACATAATGAAATGTAATTAAATACATCTAAGTCATATGGAATGTAAAATGTTATTTATGTGATTTAATAAATGTATTATTGAACAACACACAACAACAGAGGAAGGAAACACTTTCCTCCATGAATGTTTGATAGAAACTATAGTTTCTTTTGTACATTTTTAGTCCAAGGCATAAATTGTGCTGATTTATACAATGGCACTAATTCTCTTGGGCAAACGTTGTTACATTTTTCAAAAAGCAAAAGATCAATGGGAATAAACTGGAGATCAATTTAAATTTCACATTTAGCAAAGTGTTTTAGGGTATGTCTCTTTTACAGCCACAGATGTTCCATTCGGAGGAGGGAGTGTGAAAGGAACAAAGCTGTTATATATAACCGAACAAGCTGGCAACAATATTTAATCATTTGTAAAACTTGCAAATGGAGAGTATCTGAAATATACATATATCGCCATGTTCCTCTGTCACACCACTTTGGCCCCGTCTGCAGACTGTTTTCTTGATCTATTGAAGGCATTAGGGAATGACCAGTAATTAGCATTATAAGACTAAAGGATGGTAATATTGGGAGCTACCCAGGCTTTCTAAGTTGCTAATTTACAATCCCATTCCAAAAGAGCTGTCACTATAAAACCAGGTCAGTATAGAGGCAGAAATCTATAAATATTGTGTCCATGTCATATTCCCTCATCTCCAGAAGGATCATGCACTCTGTCTTTTTTAAAAGAGGTTTACATATGCCTTATAATACATGTATGATAAATTAAGCACTTCTTCCGAGACCTCTTTAAATGGAATGTACCGAAAACATAATAGTGATATAATTAATTACAGATGTATTCTTCTTAAAATCGGGGAGAAAAAATTACCCCCTTTTTCGATTAACATGAAATATGTGTCAAATAAGTAATAAAACCCTGATCAATAAACCAATAATAACTATGTTGTTAAAAGCGAGCGAGGGAAGGTATTCGTGGCAAACATATTTCAGAGGTTAGAAACCCTTTTAAAATAAACGGATTTCATCTTTACACTGTGTCATCTAAATCATTACAATGTTTGTGTATACAATTATAATCAGACGATAAATTGCAGCTATTGAATGGATTAAGTCTGCACTGCTTGACCTCATAAATCGGAGTTTGTCACCGCTTTAGAAAAAGCTTGTGTAACAATCAGGTGATTACATGACAGGAGCAGCTGCATGTATGTTAACTGGAAAATATGAAAGGAGAAGGGGAATCCAAAGTTCAATGGCAGAAGTTTGTAAAACTGACAGGCTTTTCTATTAACACTTGCCAAACCCGGTTTTCAAGCGGGCGTTTCCATGTGGTTAGATCTCAGCTTCTATTGCTTTAAGTATTAGTAAATAATAGTTGCAGTTAACTATTTCTAGAATTCTGCAAGGTTTGCAAAGCATTTTTGTCATATACTGTCTTATTCTTGTCTCATAACAGCTTTGAATTAAGGGAAGAAATTCTACACAAAAGAGGGGGAACATTAGATAGATAGATAGATGGTAGATAGATAGATAGATAGACAGATAGATAGATAGATGGAAGGATGGATGGATGATAGACAGATAGATAGAGTAGATAGATAGAGTAGATATATACACACATATGTACATATATACTATGACAAAGGAGTTACAATACAATTTTTTAAAAAAATATTTTTTAAACCCCGAATCAGGTACAAACAGAATTGGGGGAACAGAGTTGACTGGTCCTAGTTTTGAAAAATTCCTCTTAAAATATAAGGAAGAATGAGTCGGATACTAAAAAAATACTTTAGAATGTTTTTGGATAGAGAGATCTAGAAATGGCATGAAATTCTGAGAATGTTTTATTTCCAGCAACTTTAACATGCTAATACATGATGATGATGATGATGATGGTTATTATTATTTCTGTTACTAGTCACTAAACTAGGTTAGATCATAAACTCTTCTTTTGGGAAACTTAAGAAAATTACTCTAACAACAATAGCAAAATAATCATAATAATAATAATTACTGGGATAGATGTAGTGCTCTAGTCTTTCAAGCTCCTTTACATATGTGATTTCATTTGATTAGATACATTATCTCATAGCCTCAGTTTAAATGGAAAAATATGAGGCATGGGCTTCTATTTTCAATTATTCAACAAATATTTATTTAGTTTTTGCTAAGTGCTAGGTGCTATGATAAGGATTGAGGCTACAAAGAAAGTTGAAACTGGGTCTGCCCTCAGGGGGCAGCATTACAAAAGCAGATCAAATCAGCTGCTCAGCTGTGCACTGGATAGAAGGAACAGTTTAGATCTGTGAGAAGTATAATAGTGTGCCATTGTGGCCAGAGTCCTTGGAGTCAGGACTCCAAGGCAAATCATTGAACCTCCCCAGGCTTCCCAGCAGAGATCTAATAGCGTAAGTTGCAGAGGAGCAGCTTATTTGGGTCGGTGGAGGGGTTTTCCTGTGTGGGAGTGCCTAACACTGATGGAATCCCAGGTCAAGGTCCCTCCTCCAACTTCAAAAAGAAAACACACACACTCACACACACACACACACACACACATAACATACATATGTGTGTAATCAGTTCCATTTCAAATTAATCTAGTTGCATATAACTTTCACCTTCAAAACTTCATATAGAATGACACTCATTTCTAAAATTTCATACATAAGGATGATAGCCATCAAAATTCAAAGCTAATGAAATTATTAATAATAAACTGCTGTCTTTTCAATGCCTCTGACAAAAGGGACTCAGCCTCTTATCAGCATTAAAGGAGTTACAATCCTGCCATAAAAGTCATTTTCCTCACTTTCCTAAAGAAGAGTTTAGGACTTCGCCCAGTTTCTTAACTAGTAGCAAGGTCAGACAGACCAAATGTAATCAGCTGCGGAAATAAAGAAAGGAATCCAAGTGTTCCAGCTCCTGAGGAAGAGACACCTTTAATACCCACTATTTAATAATATGTAATGATTAAATTACCATGGAAATAAAGTGCCTTGTTCCAAAGGCGTTCTGGGCTGGAAAAAGGGAAGACAATGACATACGATGTGCAGTCAGAGTTAGTAGAACACTCTTAGAACAGATTAGGCCCTGCAGCCTGGCCACCTGTTCCCAAGAGCCCCTCGGATTTCCAAAGCTTTTAAACGAAGGTTAGCCTGCACTTGTGTACAAAGAGGATCTTCCTGGTGGAGGCTGGCAGGCTACTGGAGAGAGCCTGGGGTTGGCTTGGAGCTACCTCCCATGTTTAGCAAGGTTGAAAGCTGCCAATTAAAAACCAGTGAGCATAGGCCCAATGGCCCCTCTGGCTCTTCCTTTGTTTCTGGGTGTAACTTCACTCATTATTAAGATGAATGGTGAGTGAAAAGTTGTAACAGAGAATGAGGAGTGAGGCCTCTTTTTGTAAACTGTTCTGATTAATTGCATGGACGCATTCATCTTTGACTCTGAGCTCCTTTAGAGTTAAACAGGACTTGCAGAATATTGTACCCCACCACCACCACCACTTATGCTTTATCTTTAAGAATCCCATCTTTTTTAAGCCTCAAAGGTAATTTTCTGGAGTTCATATTTTTTCCTCTCAAAGTTGTTGGATGGAATTATCTGGTCTATTCAGTTCATGTGATGACAGACTCAGCGCTAGAAGGAACCTTAGAGGCCTTCTAGTCTAATCTCGCACCCTGTTTTATAGATGAGGAGTCTGAGTCCAGGGAGATGGTGACTTTCCCAAGGTTACACATATATTCAGTGTCAAAGGCAGTATTTAAACTCATGTTCACTCATTCCAAAGGCACCTTCCACTTAACCATACTGCCTTCCCACTATTCAGAGCTGCAGAGCCGAAAAATACAGACATAATTAATCAGTCAAGAAACATTTTTAAAATCCTTAGTGTGTGCCAAGCACTGAGGTTACATAGGGCAATAATGCAGATTCTATCCTTCACATTCTAGTGGGGGAGACAACGTGGAGAAAATAGTACATAGCAGGGATGCTGCCTGAGTAGAAGGTGCTCTCAGGGAGGGAAGGCATAGTAGTGGGAGGGTTGGGGACTGTGGGAGGCAAGGAATGGCATCTTGTAGAAATTGGGCTGTAAACTGAGTCCTATAAGAAGCCAGAGAAGCCACAACGTAGAAGTGAGAGCATTGTTTAAAAAAATGTCTGAAAGCTACTCAGTGTTTTAGGCATAGGCTTGGTTTGAATGTATTAAAGACCCAAGAATTGACCCCAAAATACCAGCTGCTTTAATTAATGCTGTTCAGCTAAAAGATGAAAATGTCATTAAACCTTTCATTTACAAAATGCTTAAAAAACAAAAGCCTGGCTTGATTGATTTCATTTACACAGTTGAATGAGACACCTGGTTGTTTTCACATCCTGTTGACACAGTCAAAAAAAATGTGGTTGGTAGGAGCCTGATGCAGGAGGAGAATAAAGTAGTTCACAAAGGGTTACACCTTTTGGATGAGAAGCAGTGTGATCTGGGGCAAGTCATTTACTTTGGGCTCTTGTCTCATCTTTAAAGAGGCAGATTGGACTAGATAATCTTTACATTTACTTCTGATGCTAAAGGATTTGCCAATGCCTGCTAACATTCATTTTTATTCTAATTAGAAATCTTTGGACATGGAAGGGGCTTGAAAGCATTAATGAAATCTCTAGAAAGTTAGTGGTTGGCAGGATCTGGGTTGCAATATACCGTGGAGTTTACTATATAAGTAATGATTCTAGCATCTTGAAGGAAAGGCAAAATTGAAAGGTCAGTGAAAGTCTAAAAAAGACTTCATCTTCCAAAAAGGAGGAAGCTTTTCCCCCCTATCAATGGCTTCTTAGCTGCAGTGAAGATTAAAAAAAAATTCAATCAAGGACAAATAAGTAAAAAGCAACTTAAATTCATTTTCCTTTTTTCTTTTTAGAAAGAAATATAAGACCTTTTTTCTTTCAATATACTGTTTGAAAATTAATAGTGGAATGCAGAAGGGTCTAATTCAATAAATATAGCAAATAATTTAAAATATCTTTCAGTAGTATAATAAAGATACTAAGTGGAAGGGTAGGTTAGGAACTAGGGAAGGAAAAAAGTAGAAAAGAAAGAGAAAGACATTGAGGCAGAAAAAATAAATTAAAACAACTGAGAAAGATAAATTGTAAGAAAGAATATAGGTAAGAAACAACAATGACCATAAAAGGTAAACAGTGAAAGAAACAGAAAACTCAACCAAATAAGTGTTTGTTGAGAACTCCCTATGAGTAAAGTCCTGTTCTATAAGCATTTATTAATCACCTACTATTTGCTTAGGCATTATGAGCACTGATTATTAAACGTCATTATGAATATAGTTATTCATAATAATAAATAGCAAAGTTGCTGTCCTAAAAGAGCCGACGATAAGATGCACATGCGTATTTAGCCATTTAACCATGGAATAATGCTTCCATCATTTTAAAAAGTTCCTACATATTATTGTATTCCATGTATTGCAGTCATAGAACAATAAAAAGATACTTTTGAAATATTATATTGGTTAGATTTATTAAATTGGGGGCAGCTAGGTGGCGCAGTGAATAGAGCACCGGCCCTGAAGTCAGGAGTACCTGAGTTCAAATCCGGCCTCAGACACTTAACTCAAAAAAAAAAACTAGCCGTGTGACCTTGGGCAAGTCACTTAACCCCAACTGCCCTCCAAAAAGCAAAAAAAAAAAGATTTATTAAATTGATTAAATAAAATAACATTTCATCAATTAAATATTAATAAACATTAAACAGAGGAGTCTTTGTTTCAGAGAGAAGCTAGGCATCTCAAAATATCCCCTTCCCATTGATTCCAGAGAGTCATTGCTTATAACAAAAAATTTATAAAGGGGGAAAAAAATCCTCAGCAAACCTAAGGAACATATCAATCAATTTAGATAGTATATGTAATATTCCACATCCCTAGTCCCTCACTTCTGCAAAGAAAGGAGGGAGTTACATTCTAATATTTCTTCTTTAGGGCCAAGTTTGGTCACTAAAATAACAGTGTTCAGTTTTGATTTTTTAAGCATGTTTTTCCATTTATGTTGCTATGATCATAGTGCATATAATATTTCTGGTTTGGATTATTTCATTCTGCATCCCTTCATATCAATCTTTCCACTGCTTACTGTAATTTTCACATTCATTGTTTCTTATGGTAGAGTACTGGTCTATCACATTTTTGCGTAGTGTGTATGCTCTGGCCCTTACGCCCAGATCCAAGATACTCCATACACTCTTCTGTAGGGTGCTCTGGTACAATGAGGGGATTAAGGTTTATTTATCTCTATAGCCATTGACTTGAGCCCCTAGTAACAGTGATAGTTATAAGTGAATGGTGGCTCGGTTTTATTTAACCACTTAACATTAATTAGCTTTGACAGGGTATGTGCCTCAAAGATATGGCAAGAATAGACATACAATCATCACCCCCAATAATTCAGGGTATGCTCTTCTCTACATGACCTCAGTCTCTTGAAGAGCAGACTAAAAATGGAACTCAGTTCCTACATAGCATTGGTCCCACCAAGTTCATATCCTTGTCTCAGTGTCACAGCTGGTCTGGGTCCATTAGTAATTTGATGGATTAATACTGCACTGGCTCTAGAACCCAGACTCTGGAGTACTGGGACTCTGGAGAGCTCTCCTGATCTCCCATACTCACAATGTAGAAGGCTCCATCTCCTTCCCTTCAAAGACAGAAACACTTGGAGAGGCAAAAGACTGAGGAGCCTGTTTTTCAAAGATACATGATTTCAGGAGGGACAATGTTCTGGGGCCTCTGCCTTTATAACATCCTCATTTAGTGGATGCCATAAGTGAGGGAGTTAATAAGTGCCCCCAAGAGTTTTGGGACAAAGAGGGATTGGCTAAAGAGGGGATCTTTTGGAATCCCACCACAGTTACTACATACCAGCCTTTACTACATTGTCAGCTGACCTGAACCAATTACAAAGTATTCACACATGCACCATAGTGTCCCTAACGTATATCCATTCCATGTAAACGTGACTCTCCCAGAAGCAAGAAGCAGGCTCCCTGGTGACTCTACATACGGAGATAACATTAGAGATACTCTATGCAAGCGCCAGACGCCCATTACATATATATCACAATCTGCTTAGCCATTTCACAATTGAAGGGCAGCTCCTGGGTTTCCAATTTTTCTTTATTATTATAAGAAGCACTGCTATAAATATATCGGTATATATGGTTCCTTTCTTTCTTTGACTCCATTGGAGTATTTGCCTAGCAGTGGGGTGTCTGAGACAAAGGGAATAGACATTTTAAGCATTTTCTTGCTTTTCTAAATTTCCATAATAATTAAACCAATTTTCAAGCAGGTAAAGCAGGGACATGGAGTCAGGAAGGCCTGAGTTTAAATCTGACCTCAGTTGTATCACCCTGGGTAAGTCATTGAACTTCTGTCTGCCTCAGTTTCCTCATCTGTAAAATAGAGATGATAAAGCATTTAGCTCCCAGGAATGTTGTGAAGATTAATAAGCTAATCATTAGCAAGCGCTTAGCACAGTAACTAGAACACAGTGCCATATTAATTCTGGCTATGATGAAGATGATGATGATGATGATGAAGCTGATGAAGACGATGATGATGATGATGATGAAGCCAATGAAGACGATGATGATGATGATGATGATGATGATGATGATGATGACGTTAGTGTGCCTCTCTTTCCACATGCCCTTCAACATTGACTAGTTTGATTCTTTTATCTATCACCTTTGCCAATGTGCTGGGGAAGACTCAAAACCTCAATGCTGTTCGGATTTGCATTTCTTTTATGAGTGATTTGAAGCAATCTTTCACATGCTTGTTAATACACTGACGTACTTCTGAGAATTGGTTGTTCATATCCTTTGACCACATGCAATGGAAAGGGGCTTTGTGTGGCGTATGTTTGTGTTAATCATACAGACATCTTAGATACTGCATCCTAAGCGTGAGGTCTTTAAAAGAGAGTTTTGCAATTTCCTCAAGGCAACCCAGCCTGCTCTCGTTCTTTTCACTCCCAAGTCCAAGTCACTGGGAGCTGGCGCTACTAATCGGAGATACACATGCTGATGGAGAGGTTGTATAGGTTGTCTATCCCACTGCATGTCATAATGTGGGACATGAGACTGCATGGTCATTCTTGTGTAGATACTCCGGTCTCTTCCTGACCCTTTTAGAAGCTTCTGGATGACAAAGCCCCCATTCTGGGCATTTTCTCTCTACCCCCCTTTTCAGTGGCTTTTTGTATTGTATCCTAGCTTTAGAATGTAAGCTAGTTGAGGACAGAGGTTGTCTCTTTTTGCTTTTTTTACATATCCCCAGTGCTTAGCACAGTGCTGGGAACACAGTAAGCACTTAATGAATGCCTGTTTTCTTCATTCTTCCAGGAGGTTTTGCAGTGATCTAGGGCTTGAAATCACACAAAGGAAAACAGAGGAATGTAAAGCAAGTGTGAACAGGCTAAACTGTAGAACCAATGAGGAACCTTGAAGGACAGGACTAAAGGATATAATTAGAGAAATGAATGATAACAAGAGAATATGGGTGAGTCCTGTGGAAAAGACCAAGGGGAACAAGTGGATAGCCAGAATGTTCCAAGATCACCCTCTTTATATCAAGAGAAAATGAAGAAAGCCTCCAGCATATCGAGTGGGCATGGTCAAAGAACACACAGGTCAAGCAAGCATGGATGGGATGTGATCTTTATCTTGGCGGGAACATCCCAATGAATGGGATCACTGATTCCTTAGAGTATTTGAGTTGAATGCCCCGTCTTTGTCTTTTTTATAGATTTATACAGAATTAAATGCAGCAATAAGTTTCCACTAACGGGCATGGTCCGAATCATCTCTCAGTCACTGCCTGCATAGTTCTTGCCAAGTCACCAAAGTCTAGAGAGATCTAAAGCTCACTATATTTATCTGTAAAATGAGGTGTCTGGACTAGAGACTTCAGTGCTTTGCTCTATTGAGTCAAATGTCTCTCTGTGTTTTTAATAGTCAATATATAATAGTCACCCAATGATACACTGAATAATAACCCATTCACCGTTCGAGATTGACTGCCATCCATGCAATTTTTGTATCATTCTCATTAGCATCCTTTTGTAGAGGCTCCATGTGAGACACAGAAGGACTTCCTATAGGTCTTTTCATCATCTCTGTAACACTCCAGTTGTCCATCTGTTGTTTCCCATTCTTCAGACATAACCAGCCCAATTCCTTTTCAAGTTATGCATATCCTCAGTAGAGTCTTTCTTTATATTTCATAAGCTCCAAACAAAATAGCTTTAAAGCTCAGAGACCAGGAAGTTCACCCCTCATTTTATAGATGAGGAAACTGAGTTTCATAGAGGTTAAAGGACTTGTCCAAGGTCATGGATGTAGCTTCTGAAAAAAGGATTCAAATGGGCTTTGAATCCTGCTTTTCCTGAGTCCAACTTCACTATCCTATCCACTGTGCCATGCTGATTCTCTCTCCTGCAGAAATCATTGACAGTCATCTGCATGACCGGCCATTTAGTCTACATGCATAAGCCCATTTCACGTACATTGCTCTTTAGGTCACCTGAAGTTTTCTCTTTTTTTTTTTTTGGCAAGGCAATCCAGGTTAAATGACTTGCCCAAAGTCACACAACTAGTAAGTGTCAAGTGTCTAAGGCTAGATTTGAACTCAGGTCCTCCTGACTCCAGGGCTGGTGCTCTATCCACTCAGTTGTCAGAGTTTTCATTCCTTTGAACTACTGCAGAAAGCCCTCCCCAATCCCTCTTAATTCCAGTGCCTTCTCCCTGTTAATGATTTTCCATATATCCAGTACATATCTTGCTTTGTATATATGTTCTGTCCTCCATTAGATTGGAGGATTCAACTCCTTGAGGGCAGGACCCATCTATTGCTTCTGTTTTGTATCCCCAACACTTAGGACAATGTCTGTCACATGATAGACACTTAATGCTTGTTTATTTCTTGATTGATGGCATCTGGCCCTGTGATAACACTGGTATGTATGTATGGACTTATACAGCCCTCACTCACTTTGAATCACTGAAAGCCCAGGGTAGTTTCATAAATGCAATTAACTTATTCTCCTCCTTCTCCTTTTCTTCCTCTTCTTCCTCCTCCTAAATGTTGCATCAAGTAAACTAGTGGAGGCTAGTTGCTTTTCAAATGCACTACTTTCAACCGAAGCTCTAATTGCATTCTATTTTGCTTTGAATAACTGGCTGAAGTCTTCTGCTCAGCTTTTCAAGTTTGTTATCAGGCTAAAGGGTGACATTGCTATTTTATTCCTGACCCAATCACCCATTATTAGAAGGTTCCTGGAAGTACTTAAAATTGAATTATGAAGGAAGGGGGAAGGACAAGAGGCTTTCTTGCTGCTAGCTTAAGAACTACATCACTTGCAGATAGAATGTGAATAACAACCATAATCTGTTTCTCTTTTTAAAACACCCATGCAGAAACTAAATTTAAAAATAATATAGGTAACCATATATACATACACATACATATATACATATATATATACACACACCCACATATATATGTATATATAAAACTCTCTGTCTCTGTCTCCTGTCTGTCTCTATTGTCTCTGTTTCTCTCTACATATATATCAATGTATATTAATCTCTCTGTCTACATATATGCATTAATCAATAGGAATATATTTATTAAGAACCTGTTTTATGTCAAGTATGGTGTTAGGTTTTAGGTGTATAAATACAAAATTTAGAGCCTCTCTATATATATCTTTATCTCTCTGTGTGTATATACATATACATATATATATATATATATGAAATGCCATTCTCACATTAATAATTCCCCCCCCCCAAAAGAAAAGGAAATACGTTTCAATTTTCACTCTGGGTCGATCAGCTCTCTATCTGGTGATGGACAACATGTTTCATCATGAGTCTTTTGACATGGTGGCTCATTGTTGTGTTAATTACACTCACTAAGTCTTTCAAAGTTGATTATTTTAATATCATTGTTATTGTAGAATTTGTTCTGATTCTATGACTTTACTTTCCATCCATTGATAGATACAAGTCTTCCTAGGTTTTTCTAAAACCATCTCCTTCATCATCTCTACAGGGAAGTAATATTTATATACTGTAACTTGTTTCAGTCATTCCCTGATTGATGGATATGCCCTCAATTTCCAGTTCATTCCTACCCCAAATGCGTTGATATAAATATTTTGTTCATATGTGTCCTTCTCTTCTTTCTTTGATCTGTAGGACTTATAGGCCTAGTAAATGGTATCCCTGGGACAAAAGGGAAGGACAATTCAGTAGCTTTTGGAGCATAATTCCAAAGTGCTTTTGAAAGAGCTTAGACCAGTTGACTCTACTATTTATTTTGGTGACTCATCTGTGAAACTAGGGAATTAAACTAGATGACTTTTGAGATCCCTTCTAGCTCCAAATCTACAATCCTACAACCTCACAGAACAACACTTTGGGTTAGAAAACCCCTCGCACCTCACTTACCATTAGCTTTATCTGTCTAAAAATTACACAACCAGTTCAATCCCTCTTGAACAACAATCCTTCAGTTCCACAAACTTTCATCAACTACTTACTATGTCTAAAGCACTATACTGCATGGCAAGGAGAAAAAGAGAAAAAATAAACAAGTCTTTGGAACTTTGTATCATGCATTCCTTCACAGAAAAATCATCATTAGGAAACCCCATTATGCTGCAATATTGAATTTCCCTGGCATTCCATATCATCAATGTCCTCTGCCCCTCTGAATGGACTCTGCTTAGAAGAAAGGTCCATGGGACTCCAGGACCTCAGGCGGCTCAGTAAAATTTTTCTCCCCATCTTTCAACACCTACTTTGCTTTTGTATTTCTTTGTAATTCCCCACTATGCCTCTTTACTAGGTACCTTTTCCTTTTTCCCTTCCTCACCTTTTCAGCTACCTTTTGTATTGTCTTCCCGTATTATACTATAAAACCTTTAAACACAGGGACTGTCTATATTTATGTGTATTTGTAGCTTCCCTTCTTAACACAGTGCCTGCTACAAAAGAGTCACTTAATAAATGTTTATTGACTGACTAATAAGGCTGCTTGGTTTTATGAAGGAATGAAGGGCTTCTGAAGTTTATCAGTGAAAGGGGGGCATATATTAGCGATATCACAGATCTTGAAATGTCAGTAATGTTTTGTTTTGTTATGAACACAAGGCTCTTCTTCACCCTTTTATGTTATGAACTATTTGTTCACTATCTACAGAAGTCCATAGATACCTTCTAAGTTGAAACAAAACATTCCAAGTTAAAAACAAAATGTAAAGGATTAGAAAAGAAATTACAGGTTAGTAAAAATGAAAGATGTAGATAGTTTTCCCTCCAGGTTCATGGATCCCTTGAAATCTATCCCCGGACTCCAGATTAATAATGACCCCTTGACTTAACTAAAACATATTTCAATTTCAAAGACTATACAAAGTAAGTTACTAGAACTTGTTTGTTTTTGAGTCAGTCAATCAAGAAGTATTTCTTAAGTCTCTGTTATGTGCTAGGTTTTCTCTCTCTCTCTCTCCATAGTTGTACACACACATATATGTATATATATATATATATATATATATGTTATATGTATAATATCTTGTGATTTCAAATTCTATTTTAGCATAGATCTCTGAACTCTTGGGAGGGAGCTATATATTAAAGGATCTGTTAAACATTTTCTCAATAGATAGTAGCAGTAGGGACCAAAATTAACAAAAATTAATTATTTTAAAATTGATTGTTTTATTATTTAATTATAATCAGTGAGATACCTATGATTCAAAAAGTCAAATAATAAACTGTCAAACAATTAAAAAATAAATCACTATAAGGGTTGGATCCTAAAAGTGATCCTGTGGGTCATGATTATATCCATTTCTCAGATGAGAAAACTGAGGCTGAAATTTTATATCGTTTTTTCAAATTCTAATTACAAATTAAAAAGTGAGATTAAAGAGAGCCTAGGTACTCTGGCTATCTACTGCACGCCATGCAAAAATAGATAAGTAGTTTTCTTCAGATCATAGTGAACTTCCATCAGAGTCTATTATGAACTGAAACAAAGGCATCTGAAAGACATGAATAAAACATAGCAGTAACAATGCTGCTGGAACTATTATGGCACCCAGTGTACATTACATCAATCCATAATTTGAAGACTTGGTTAAATGGATCTTTTTATTCGAAAGAATTGCTATGCTATGTCTATTTGTGCCCTCCACTAATAAGAATATATCATCCAAAATCCATATTCAAACATTTGATGTGTTTGCATTTATTAATACCTGTCATTTGTTATTAAATGCAACTTCACAGTAATTGTTACATGCCTTTGAAATTCCAGTTATGGAGAACTAGTCCAATTGATTGAGTAAGGAGTAGCATTGTAACCTTTCATTATGAAAACGGACATAATCAATGACAAATGGCATTCCATTCAAATGGAAATTCCTATCAGCACTTGACACTGCACGCACATAGGAACATGGACTAGTAAGGAGTTTAAATACGGACATTAAAGACTACATTAGTACTAGACATTATTGTCAATATTGTACAGTTGACTTTTAAAGGTATCTTTTTGCCATCTCTTCTGTGAATGTTTTAACCTTTCACTGCAGACCTACCCAAAACTCTTGGGGTCAAATAAGTTATTGGAATTATTAGTCATTCTATATGGCACTAATCACCAACTAGGACTGTCAGAAGCCCCTAGTTCCCTTCAAGGTTTTAAGGTTGATTTCCTACCTATATATATGTTTGTGTATGTGTGTGTATGTGTGTGTATATGTTGACCTATATGTGTGTGTGTGTGTGTGTGTGTGTGTAAGAGGGGTCTCCCCTCCTGCCCGAGTATCAGTGCTTATTCTCCCCCTTAACAAATAATTTAGTATTTATTCTGGGGGCATTTTAACATCATTCTCTGCCCCCAAATTAGAATGTGAAACCCCTGAGAGCAGGAACTTTCTTTTATTTTTTTTACATCCCTTATTGTCTAGTAAAGTACTAGTTATAGTAGATGCTTAACAAATCCTTGTTGAATTCAGTTCAATTAATTTAAACAAGAAATTAGTTGGGAGGTGGCATAGGGTGGATAAAGAATACTGGATTTGGTATCAGAAAAGATAAGTTCAATTTTTTTTTCTCTGTCACTTATTACCTGAGTGACACTGGGAAATCACAACCCCTCTGGGTCTCAAATTTTCTGGACAAAGTAAGATATTTAGAAGACCACAAAGGTTCCTTCAGTCCCCAAATTGAATTTCTCAGTTTTGTTTCTCCTTTCACTAAAACTCCACTATATATAATATATGTGTGTATGTATATGTGTATATATGTATATGTGTGTATATGTATATGTGTATGTGTATATATGTATAGGTGTGTATATATACACACATATATGCATGTGTGTATGTATGTATATATGTATATATGTATGTATTCAAGTACTAAAGTATAATTAAATTAATGAAATAAATTGTGTATATGCCAATATGAATTAACTCTGACCCTCTTCACCTTCAGGGAAATGAATGTACTGTTTGTTTTCTTTCCCTTTTGCCTTAATTTACTCCATTATCTTCCTGCTGACATGAACAGTTCCTCCATTTGTTGAATCAATACATTAAGTGTGAATCAAAATGCAAACTAGGAGCCTTAGACATTTGTAAGTTTGCTATGATCTTTTTCTAATGATTTAACCTCCCATATCTTACCCTAAGAAGGTCCTTGAGTGGTAATGAGACAATCAATTGCCTTTTTCATTTTCACAGATGTTGCTTTTTTATATTTAGAAATGTCTCTTTTTTTTTTTTGGTCCAGGGATTTTTTTTCCTGTCTAGATCTCTGATGCCATTTGTTTAGGGAACTCTATATGTGGTTACTTCCTCTCTTAATACAATAGAAAACTACTTATAGTTTTAGAATGAGAAATGAAGGGATATCCTCATGGTCACACATGCAGAAATTCAAGTAAAAGGTTTTAGGGTGCCAAGGCTAACCATATACATATACATAAACATATATACACACAAACATACATATATACACACATACATATACATATATACATATATGCACACATATACACATTTTTCTATTTATATGTGTTTACATATATTTACACACATAGATATATACACTATACTATATATATACTACATATATGCATGAGTATATATGTATATACATATACACACACACACACATATATAAGTACATATACTATATATACTACACTTTAAGCAGACTTCTTCTACCATGTTTCAACTTTTTATCTTGGAGATTTACCACAGCCCTGGAATCCATTCATTAGAATTATTCTCCACTGGTGAGGTCATTCCCTGTGATTGAATGGCTTGTTCCATGAATTCCATCTGAGGGGACACCTTCTCCAACCATGTTTCATCCCTCTCTAGATTCCATAAACTTACTCTTCCATCCCCTTCCTTTACATTTTGCCCCCTCCTCACATTTTCAGGTTTCCTTTTTGTGTCTTCCCCAATTAGAATTGAATTTCCCTGGCAGTTGCAACAGTCTTTCTGCTGGTTTTTGTATCCCAGCTGCTTAGCACAGGGTCTGGGGTAAAGTGAGAACTTAATAAATGATTGTTTACTGACTGACTGACCACTGCCTCTCCTGTTTCTTTTTAATTCACCAAGAACACACAAATAATGAGTGTGAACTCAAAGGAAAAAAACAATGAGAATAGGAGGTCAATCTGAAAATTCTGTTGCAGTTGAGGCAGCTAGAAGGGTGTGGTGTCAGAAGAACCTGAGTTCCAATCCTGACTAAAACACTTGCTATGTAAACCTGGAAAAATGGTTCTGCCTCAGATTATTCACCTGTAAAGTCAGTGGGTTTGGCTGATTGAGTCCTGAGGACACTTAGAGAATATATATGTTTTTAAGTATTATAGTTCTCAAAATGTATAATATAATATGATAAACATTTCTATTACATGCTAGTATCGTGCTGGTGTGGAGAACCCAAATAAGAAAAAAAGTCTCTGCTCTCAAGGACTTTACAGTCTAATGAGGGAAGACAAACCAAAAAAAAGGGTTGAAAAAGACATGCTGGCCAACGGCACCAAATGCTCAGACATGATGATAGGGGCAGAATTGAAACCAAGCAGAACAAATGAGGTAGCTAGAATATGGAGTCTTCTATAAAGGGAGGTTATGGGGATGGAGGGCTTTGTTCTGCCCACTAGCCCTCCAGTCACAGGAATATGAGTTCTGAGGGTACTGAGGAAGGAAGAGTAACAAACATCCTGGGTGGGAGGCAGAAATGATGATGATGGTGATGATGATGATGACGATGGTGGTGGTGGTGGTGATGGTGATGGTAATGATGATAGAGCTGAAACTAAGAAGATGGTGGTAAATGAGAAAATATAATTTTTCTTCAAAAAGTTGCAGATGGTTCTATCTTCTATGAATCACTCTTCAGAGTAATCAAGGAAGGATTGATCCATCAAATGATCAGTGATGTTGGTTGGAAAAGCTATGCCAAGCCATCCAAGAGAAGGATTCAGTGAAATATTTAAAAGATCATCCTGGTCTTTGAAGGAAAGGCTGCACAGATTTTCAAACCTAAATTTATTTGTCTCACTTCTGATTCTTATTCATTCCTGGAGTGAATTATTCTAATGTGTGACTGTGATCACAGACCCCTCAACACTTTCAGAGTTTCAGCTACTGTTTAGAAGCTCAAAATTGCCTCAAATCTGAGAGTGATTACTGCTGAAACATATTTGGATAAACATGTATCAGGCAAGTCAAACTACTTCCATCACCCACCACCACCTTGACCCTCATTGCTCTTTAGATGCTAATGAACACAGTCCAGTATCCTGACCCCAAGAGCATTTTGGATTAGCAATACTTCCATACCAGTGTCTACAGCCATCACTCTGAGATGTAACCCTGAAAGCTGGCAATGACTCCTGCAGACACTATAACCATGGTTATATAAGACCCCCCAAAAGAAAGTCCTTGCTACCAAATTCCTTGGACTATGAAATGGTTCCAAATCAGAAACTAATATGATTTTATCAATGGAAATAACACTAATTAGATAGTATAAGATAGAAGTATTATAGTAGAATTATCATCTACTTTGCTTTTGTACTCTAAGGACCATGGTATTTCTCCTGACTTGCAGGTGACACCTTCCAATTATGTTGTCTCTCCCATTAGAATGTGAGTGTCTTAAGACCAGGAACTGTCTGACTTCTCTGCTTTTGGCCTGGATGCTTTAGCACAATGTTTTGCACATATTATTGCTGACAGTTTCACTCATTCATTCGTTCATTCATTCATTCATTCGTTCGTTCGTTCATTCGTTTGTTCATTCGTTCATTCATTCATTCATCATCCATTCATTCATTCATTCATTCACAATTATTCCACTGTGAAGCAGAAACTGAAATGTGGTGGATAGAGTAATTAAGTGTACAATCAAGAAGGCATAGATTCAAATTTTGCTTGGAGATCTAGTGACGAAGTGATCTTAAGTAATTCATTTAACCTTTCAATGCCCCAAGAAATTCTCTAAGACTAAACAACTGAGCAAATGATCCTCTGCACTAGCAGAGACAATTTCTTAATCAGGAGGTCCCACAAATACCAAGGAATACACAGGTCCAGAAAAAAATGACAATAACAATAATAACAATGCTCTCTTGTTAAATACAGACTAGCACACATGATCAAGTACTGGGATCTGAAAGACCTAGATTCAAATTCCATCTCTGACCCCATAGTAGTCATGTAAGCAGTGGCAAGTGTATCTTAGACAACTCCCTAAGAGTTATCTACAGAGCATCAATCAACTGTAGTCTTAGTTTATGAGTTTCCTTCCTGGATGAAATTCTTACACAGTGATGGCCCACGCTACACACACACACACACACACACACACACACACACACACACTACACACACACATACACACACACACACTACACACACACACACACACACCCCAAAATGGTATGTGTTACTAGTAATGAACACAATGTTTTCCTTTATCTATGTATTCTATAATGTGACTAATTTCAGGATTTCACCTTCTGACATGTAGATTTCCACTTTTAGAGTCAATTGAATAAGTGGATTAAATCCCTAATGGCCATTTTTAATCATTGCTTCTGATAGAAGTTGTAGAATGAATGCCTCTAAGTATTATTAATTATTATCATCATCACTATAGTTAACACACCATTTGGGTAAGGATCAAAATTTTACTCAATAAGCAAATAAAATGTCTAGGTGCAAATTTCCTCTTCATTATCAAATAATATAAAATAAGTATTTTGGAGCCACAAAAATAATTACTGCTTAACAAATCTGTATATTCTTCTGCAGTCAAGTCAAGAATAGACTCACTTGAGCTCTTTCAAATTCCCCTCCAAGCACCTTTAAGTAATACCTCAAAACAATTTATGGAGTGACAGAAGCCATGAAAGGATGAGATAAAGCAACTTTCCAGCCCAAGACAAGCTAGAAGGTCAACAGGAAAGGTCTACCACACTGGGGTGAGAGTAGAACATGGTCCAGTGCAAGCAACACCCTGGGCAACTGAATTAGGAGCAAAAGTTTCCAGAACTCTAAAAGCTGCTGCATCCAAAGCCACAAGGAAAAATGCAAGTTGATCTCAGGCTCCCCCAAAATGAATTCTTTGAGGAACTCCAAAGGGATTTTTAAAATCCAATAAGATACTTCCAGTGACAAGATAGTGGAGTGAGGAAGGAACCCTTTGAAGCCCTCCCAAATTCCCCTTTAAAAAACTAGAAAACCACCTCAGAATTGATCTAGGAGCAGGAAAGCAGCTTCCCAGTCCAACAGGAAAGATTTGTCTCACCAGTGTGCAAGAAGAATGAGGTCCAAGAGCAGCATCAATAGCCAGCCTCTCAGCAGGGTGCCTGTATCAGGCATCCAGTCCTGGGGCAACTTACCAGTGAGGCCCTGCCTTCCTGCAAACCAGCAGCCCCGTAAGCAAGTGAACTGTCTGTGCCACCCTCTCGGCACAAGCCACCAGTCAGGCCTTGATCCTATTGCTGACCAGTATTGAAGCCTCCTTCTGGGATTAGCTAATGGCAAGATTCTGCTCCTGGGGCCTGCCAACAGAGAGACCCTGTTTTCATAGCAACCAAGCAGCAGGGCCCCATCCCTGAGGCAGACCAGCAGCTATCCCCCAGTACAAACGAGAAGGGAAGCCTATCTTCCAGAGAAAGTAAGCAGTTAAGCCCTGAAGTTCAGTGAAAGAGAGCAGTAATACTCTTAACATCCGCATGAAAAGCTTGAGACAATGTAGAACCAGAGTACAACTCTCACACAAAAACAGCAAGATACAAAAAACGCAGAAAAAAGTTATTATTAAAAAAAGAACTTGGCTATAGAAAGTTACTGTGGTGACAGAAAGAATCAAGGCATAAATGAAGAAGAGGACGATAGTGGCAAAATGGCTACATGTTTAGTCTCAAAGAAAAATGTGATTTGGTCTCAAGCACAAAAAAGAATTCCTGGAAGAGCTTAAAAATATTAAAAAAAACAAATTAGAGAAGTAAAAGAAAATTGGGGAAAGGAGTGAGAGTAATGCAAGAGAATCATGGAAGAAGAGTCAGTAGTATGGGAAAGTTATACAAAAACTGAGGAAAATAACTTCCTAAAAATAATATTGTCCAATTGGAAAAGGAAGAACAAAAGGGTCCTGAAGAAATGATTTCTGAAAAATTGGAATTGAGCAAGTGGAAACTGATTCTATGAGAAATCAAGGTATGATAAAACAAAATCAAAAAATTAAAAACTGTATAGAAGAAAATGTGAAATTTTTAATTAGAAAAAATAACTGACCTAGAAAATATATCCAAAAGACAAAATATAATAATTATTGGACTACCTGAAAGCCATGATCAAAAAAAAGAAAAGAAAAAGCCTGGAAAACATCTTTCAAGAAACTATTAAAAACAAAAAATTAAAATTGTCCTGATGAACCAGAAGGCAAAATTAACATTCAAAGGATTCACCTATCATTGCCTGAAAGAGATCCCAAAATGGAAACTCCTAGGAACATCTTAGCCAAATTCCAGAGTTCACAGATCAAGAAACAAATACTGCAAGCAGCCAAAAAGGAACAATTCAAATATCATGGAGCTACTATCAGGATTACATGGGATTTGGCAGGTTCCACATTAAGGATTCATGAGACTTGGAATGTGATATACAAGAAGGCAAAGGAGTCTCTTTCCCATGGAGGGCCTAGAGTGGGGGACTGTGCAAAGATAAAGCTCAACATCTCTTTCCCAGCCACTGGCTGTCAGAAACTCATTGAGGTGGACAATGACAGAAAGCTGCAGACCTTTTATGAGAAACGCATGGCCACCAAGGTGTCTGCAGATGCCCTGGGCGACAAGTGGAAGGGCTACATTGTGTGCATCATGGGGGGAACGACAAACAGGGCTTTCCCATGAAGCAGGGCATTCTGGACCACAGATGGGTGTGCCTGCTGCTCAGCAAGGGCCATTCCTGCTATTGCCCCAGGAAAACCAGAGAGAGGAAACGCAAGTCTGTCAGGGGCTTTATTGTCAATGCCAACCTGAGTGTCCTCAACTTGGTTATTGTGAAAAAAGTTGAGAAAGATATACCAGGACTGACAGATGCAACTGTGCCTCATTGCCTGGGGCCCAAAAGAGCCAGCAGGATCCAAAAACTTTTCAACTTGTCCAAAGAAGATTGACAGTATGTTGTGAGAAAACCCCTCAGCAAGGAAGGTAAGAAACCCATGACCAAGGCTCCTAAAATTCAGCGTCGGGTGACTCCCTATATCTTGCAGCACAAATGTAGATGCATCGCTTTTAAGAAGCAATGTACACAGAAGAACAAAGAAGAAGCAGCAGAATATGCTAAGCTTTTGGCCAAGAGAATGAAGGAGACTAAAGAAAAACAAGAACAGATCCTAAGAGACCTCATCTGTCTTCCCTGAGAGCCTCCATCTCAAAATCTGAGTCCAATCAAAAATAAAGTTTCTAAAAATGTGTTCAAAATAAATAACTTTTGTTAAATGAAAAAAAGAAGGCAAAGGAGTTAGGATCACAACCAATAATCATCTACCCATTAGAATTGAATGTAATCTTTCGGGGGAAAATGCACATTTAATGATATAGAGGATTTTCAGGCATTCTTAATTAAAAGACCAGAACTGAATAAAAGATTTGATCTCCAAATACAAGACTCAAGAGAAACATAAAAACATAAAAATGAAACAAGAAAGAGAAAAAATAAAAAATTCAATAAAGTTAAACTGATTATATTTCTATGTGGCAAAGTAATATTTGTAATTCTTAAGAACTGTATTATTGTAAGTACAATAATATATAGGAGAGGGTGTGAATATAAGGTGACTCTGATGAGATGATACCTCTCCCCCCCCAAAAAAAAGGGAGAGAAAGAAATTTGTATTGGAAGAAGGAGAGGGAACATTGAATGAAGTAAATTATCCCACCTAAGAGACGCATGAAAGAGCTACTATAATGGAAGAGGAAATGGGGGTAGAAGGCAAAGCTTAAATGTTACTCTCATCAAAATTGGCTCAGAGAAAGAATAATTTACACACTCAGTTGGATACAGAAATCTATCTTACCCTATAAAGAAGTAAAAAAGAGTGGAGAGAATATTAGTTGGAGACTGATAAAAGGGAGGCTTCTTAAGATTTACAAATGATATCTCTCCATATAGAAATATGAGCAGGTTAACCATATTGAATTTCTTACATTTTCTCTTTCTTTTTTACCTGTTTATGTTTCTTGTGAGTCTTGTATTTGGAGGTTATTTTTTTTATTCAGCTCTACTCTTTTAATTAAGAATGCTCAAGAGTCCTCTGTTTCATTAAATGTCCAACACCAACCTCCACCTCTGAAATTAATAGAGCATGCAATAGTTCATCTGTCAGATTTATGGATAAGGGAAGAATTTACAACCAAAGAAGATATAGAGAATATTGCAAAATATATAATAATTTTGATTATATAAAATTAAAAAGTTTTTGCACAAACAAAACCAGTGCAACCAAATTATAAGGAAAGTAGAAAAATGGAGAATATTTGCAACAATTATCTCTGACAGAAGTCTCAGTTCTCAAATATATAGAGAACTCAGTCAAATGTATAAAGACATTCTGCAACTGACAAATGGCCAAATGATACGAATAGGCAGGTTTTCAGACAAAGAAATCCAAACTATGTATAGTAATATGAAAAAATGCTCTAAGTCACTATTGATTAGAGAAATGCAAAGTAAAATAACTCTGATGTACCACCTCACACCTATCAAATTGGGTAATATGACAGAAAAGAACTCCTTACAAAGCATAATTGGCCAAATGCGAAAAGCTATACAAAAAGTGACTTAAGAAAAGAACTCCTTAAAGAAAAGACTTGGCCAATTAGAAAAAAAAGGAACACAAAATCTCACTGAAGAAAATCCTTAAAAATTAGAATTGGGCAAGTGGAAGTTAATGACACCAAAGGACATCAAGAAATAATAAAAAAAGTTTAAAAAATGAAAAATGGAAGAAAATGTAAAAAATATCATGAGAAAAACAACTGACCTAGAAAATTGATTGAGGAGAGATAATTTAAGAATAATTGGACTATATGAAAGTCATGATCAAACAATATCCTATGCATCATATTTAAAGAAATTATCAAAGAAAACTGCCCTGATATTCTGGAACCAGAAGGTAAATTAGAAGTTGAAAGAATCCAATAACCTTTTATAGAGACCCCAATAAGCCAGAATGAAATGAGTCAAATATCATGAAGATACAGTCAGAATTACACAAGATTTAGCACTGAATTGGAGTACTTGGAACACGCTATTCTGAAGTGTAAAGGATCTAGGATTATGACCAAGAATCACTTACCTAGTAAAATCGAGTATATCCTTTCAGTAGAAAAAAAAATGAACATTCAAAGAAATTCAGAAGACTTTCAAGTATTCCTGATGAAAAGAGAAGAGCTGAATGGAAAATTTGACTTTCAAATACAAAACTCAAGAAAAGCATAACAAAACAAATAGGAAAGAAAAATCATAAGAAATTCAATAAGGCTAAATTTTATATATTCCTGTATGGGAAGATGATTGCAACTTCTAAGAACTATATTATCTTTAGGGAAGTTTGAAGGATATAGATTGTAGGGGTGTGAATTGACTATGATGGGATGAGATCTAAAAAATAAAATAAAATTAAGGGGTGAGGGGGTGGCTAGGTTGCGCAGTGAGTAGAGCACCGGCCCTGGAGTCAGGAGGACCTGAGTTCAAATTCGGTCTCAGACACTTAACACAAAAACTAGCCATGTGACCTTGGGCAAGTCACTTAACCCCAATTGCCCTCCAAAAAGCAAAAATTAAAATAAAATAAAATAAAATTAAGGGGTGAGAAAGAGGAAAGTACTGGGAAAGGGGGGAAAGGAGAGGTGTAATAGATTGAGTTATCTAACATAAAAGAAGTGTGAAAGAGTTTTTACAGTGGAGGGGAAGATGGGGAAGGTGTGGAGGAACACTTGAATTTTACTCTCACCAAAATTGGCTCTAAGAGGGAATAAGATACTCATTTGGGTGTAAAACTCTATCTTATCCTATAGAAAAATAGGAGGGGAAGGGGATAAGAAAGAGTGCTGATAAAATGGAGGGTGGATTGGGGGAGGGAGTAGTTAAAAGTAAATAACTTTTGAGGATGGATAGGGTAAAGTGTGTGTGAGAGAGAGTAGGAAAAACAGAGAGAAAATTAGATGGAGGGAAATACACAGAAATGATAACTGTGAAAAAAGTGATATCAAGTTTTTCTGATAACGATCTCATTTTTCAAATATTTGGAGAATTGAGACAAATTTATAGGAATACAAGTCATTTCCCAGTTGATAAATGGTCAAAGCAAATGAACAGGCAGTTTTCCAATAAAGTAATGAAAACTCTCTATATTAATATGGAAAAATGTTTTAAATCTCTATTCATGAGATAAATGCAAATTAAAACAACTCCGAAGTGCCACCTTGCACTTCTCAAGCTAATATGACAGAAAAGAAAAATGATAAATGTTGGAGGTGGTGCTGGAAAATAGAAATACTAAATCATTGCTGGTAGAGTTGTGAACTGATCCAACTGTTCTGAAAAGCAATTTGGAATTATTCTCAAAGGGCTAAGAAACTATTCATACACCGTTTGATCTAGTAATACCTCTGCTTGGTCTGTATCTCAAAGTGATAAAAACAAAAAGATAAAAGGACCTATTCATCCAAAAATACAGCAATTCTTTTTGTGGTGTCTAAGAATTGGAAATTGAAAGGATGCCCATCAATAGGGAAATGGCTAAACAAGTTGTGGTATACAATTGTGATGGAATGCTACTGAAATATAAGAAATGACAAGCAAGATGGCTGCAGAAAAAATTCCATGAAGAACTGGTGTAAAGTGAAATGAACAGAATCAGGAGAACAGTATACATATAATAGCAATACTGTATGATGGCCAACTGCAAATGACTTAAGTATTCTCAGCAATAAAATGATTGAAAACATTTCCAAAGGACTTTTGAAAATGCTATTCCCCTCCAGAGAAAGAACTGATGGAATCTAAGTATATATCAAAATGCACTTCTAAATCATTTTATTTTTCTTTATTTTGGGGAGGGAGTGGCTGTGCTTTTTTTGTAACAGTTAAGATGGAAATATGTTTTGTATGAATGCATGTGTCTCTATCAAATTGTTTGCTTAATCAAGGAAGGCTAGAGGGAGGGAGGGAGAGAGAATTTGGAACCAAAATTTTAAAAAGACTGTTAAAAATTGTTTTATATATAATTGGGAGAAAATAAAATATTAAAATTTTAAAATATATATTTAAAAATTTTCATACCCCCTGGAGGAGATAAATCTGAAAGAAATGTGTTCTTGGGCTATTTTTTGGTCTGGGCCCTTTCTCTAGACTGGTATAACCTTTGAACCCCTACTCAGAATAATGTTTTTAAAAGCATAAAGTAAAATAGATAAGGTTGCAGAGGAAACCAATGATACTGAAATACAATGATCAAAATGTATTTTTTTAAGTTAATGAACTCCAGATTAAGAGTGCCTGGTTTAAGATTTCACCTGTTTTGATAGCCACATTTGCCTTTCGGGCTATTTTCAAAATCTTTCTGTATCCCTAAGCTTCCATCACAATCTTTGCTCTATCATATTTTCCCAGTTGGGTGGGACCCATTCTATATCCCTTTAATATATTCTTCTTTTGTCATTCAGTAGATGAACCCTATCCTCTGCCTCCCCCCTCCCCCACCGTCTCCGACAAGTTTTGCTATTACTTGCAGGCCACACAATGTCATTCTGTTCATGTTTTCCCTGGTGCGCTTCCAGCTGATGTCCGACATCCTTCATCCCATAGCTTCTGAGTCGAACCACAAGATGACAACTTGAGGATCGTAAGGCAAATTAGTTATGCTCTTACCATTTCCCATTCTCATTAAATCATTGTCAGGACAATGGAGTCATGTTGTGCCATTTCCTGTTCTCATTACAATTTTTGCCACCAGGATGAGGTATCAGAATTTCAATGCTTTGCATGGTCTTTGACAAATAATCATTGACCGTGATGCTTTGACCTTTAGTTCTGTTCTCTATGTGCTTGCTCTGCCAGGCTGCTCTCCCTTGTTTATAGCCTTGGAAATTAGGAGGAAAAGTATGAAATCCGAATACTGCAAAAACTTTAAAAGATAACTAGAACAGGCTGAATTACATTAAAACTCTCTTCTTTGTTTTAAGAACAGTGTGTTTAATCTTGAAAATGATGCTTTTAACCAAAATGGGAAACATTATATATACAAACTCTTTTTGAAAACATACAATTAAAATTTCTTTACTTTCATTCCACTTTTAGTTTTTCCCCATCTCCTGATAGTAATACTTAT
Source organism: Pseudocheirus occidentalis (assembly GCA_028646575.1). NCBI lineage: Eukaryota > Metazoa > Chordata > Mammalia > Diprotodontia > Pseudocheiridae > Pseudocheirus > Pseudocheirus occidentalis. The sequence continues at coordinate 28,097,866 of CM053599.1, read as the reverse complement.
AACTGATAATTTATGCACATATATATTTGTACATATATATATATATATATACATAAATATACGTATATCACTTTTAAGATTTGCAAAGAACTTGCCATGTATTATCTTTTTGGAGTTTCCCAATGACCCTTTGAGGAAGGTGCTATCTTTGACCCCATTTCACAGATGAGATCATCCAGGCTGTAGGAAAATACAAGGTCCTGGAGGGGAGAGGAAGGAGAGAGATCAAATTCATTTTGCTTTGCTTTTGTCTCTGCATTCCCTAGTATTTAGAACAGTGCCTGGAATACTATAGGTGTGTTACACATGTTTTTTGAATTAAATTGAATTAGCAAATATACAATCCATCTTTAAAAGGAACTCAATCAAATTAATATTTCCACCATTTCACTTATGCTTTTAAAAAAATCTTGTTATTCTTGGTATACAATTTGAATAAATTACTTCCCCTCCCCCTGATTACCCCAGTTACTTTTTCACCAAGGATTATTTTATAATAGATGGCTTTGTTCTTTCAAGACAGACATTTGCAAGTTCTGTTTGGGTTTGGGTAGAAGTCTTACCAACACTAAGTAATGATTTCTTAATAAAATGGTCCTGAAGCTGTCTATCATCTATTCCTGCAGCATAATAGATACTTCACCTACTTACAGTTGCTACATTATGGCTATAATTAAATTAAAATTTTCTTAAATATTGCAGAAGCTCAGTGCACCTGAAAATGCATGGCCCTCCTCTTCAGTGTGAGTTCCCACCTTTTCTTAAGGGAGATGGTCACAGAAGAAGTGATTTTTTTTATTATGTGCATAAGACACAAAGCATAAAGATGTCATTATCAGTAAGCAACTACTTTAAAATAAATATCCTCTCCAATGCACATTTACTAAATCTTGTATGGCCTCTTTTGTTTATTGTTAATTTAGTCTGTTTAAATATAGGACAGAAGACAACCGTTGCAACCAAATGATCTCACATAATCCAGTCAGTTTCTGATGCTCTTGCATATTTACTGGTTCCTTGTAGCTTCTAGAATAAAATATAAAGTGTACAGCACACCTATTAAGGGACTAGTTCCAACCCACTTTTGCAAATTAATCTGGCAATATTCCCTTTCATCTGCTCTGTGTACTAACCAAATTGACCTATTGACTGTCGTTAAACTTGGCAAGTCATCTCTAACCATCATTCCTTTGTACGTGACCATTCCCTCCACTGTGAATGCACTCCACTCCTGCTCCTTCTTCTGGGAATCTTCAGGTTTCTTTAAGGCTCAATGTAGGTGCTTCTAGCTATATGAAACTTTGCTTGATTCCCCAGTCAATGGTTTTCTTCCTCCCCAATTTAACTTGCAGCATCTACTTACCTGAGTAACTGGTGTGCTTCCCACAACTGCAGAAGAATGTAAGCTTCTTGTGGGCAAGGGTGGTTTTTCATGTTGTTACTTTTGAGCACAGAAGTGAGAGGTAACTGCCATTGGGACTCTCAGGAGTTTAGGTTCTCTGCAGCTCCCTGCTCAGTTATCTGGCCCTGTGCTTGTATACCTTGTTCATTGGCAGGGGAGTCCAAACAAGGCCTTACGTTTTCCACCCTCACATTCACAACCTTATCACCCAACTCTGGCTAATCCCGGATAATTCTACTTTTTTCCTCCTTTCTGTATTGTTTAGTCATTTTTCAGTCATGTCTCACTTTTCATGACCCCGTTTGAGGGCGCTATATTGTGTTTCGTTTTTTGCATAGATGCTGGAGTGGTTTGCCATTTCCTTCTCCAGCTCATTTTACAGATAAGGAAACTGAGGCAAAGAGGGTTAAGTGACTTGCCCAGGATCACACTGTGGGTGGTTGAGGCTGTACTTGAAATCCAGAACATGAATCTTCCTGATGACAGGTTAAGCACCTCATCACTACCTGGCTCCCCCATTTCCAGTCTGTAGTTTTCCCCAAAAGAGAAAGTAAAAGAGGTACTTAATGTACCAAAATGACAGAAGAGGTCATTTTTCCTATTTGAAGAAAACCCAGATAAGCACAGGAGAATCATAGAATGTATTATAGAATAAACAAAACAGAATTCAGTTCATATTAATCCTACTTGTCAACTCCGAGGCCGATTCTAAGCCTCAACAAGATGCAGAACTATTTACTGCAAGACTACTAATTAGCCCTTTCATATTTTACACCTACTGAGCAGCCTGATCAAAAGGTAATCTTGTTTTTTCCAGGGCTCTCTCTTTTCCTCCTTTTCCGTCTCCCTTTATACCTCTCTTCTCCCTCTTTCCCTTCTTCCTCCCTTCTCTTCCTTTTTCTCCTCCTCTTCCTTTTCCTCTTCTTCCTCCTTCTGCCTGCTCCTCCCTTTCCTCCCTTTTCTTCTAGAAAAAATATGTAAAGTGTTTTGCAAAGTAAACTCTGAAGTCAACATAATTTTAAAGGTCTTTAGGGACCAATTTTCAAAAATATCTTAAATTGAATGATTTTAATAGAATGGAGAAGATCATGGACAATATTATCACCTCACTTTTATAGAAATGAATGATGTAAATGCTCTCTAAAAATGTATTTATTTGCTCATCTCAGAATGACTATTGAATCTATCAAAGATATCCTTACTGAAAATATATGAAGAGAGCACATGATTTTTCATAAAAGACCATATTCATTGTCACACATTTGGTGAAAAGCTATAGAGAATTACAAGATTCTCCTGTGTTTATTGTTAATGAGTCCAAAAATATGTTTGACTCTAGAGAACAAAATATCAACGTAAGGGCTCCTACAAACAATCCCTCTTCTACACACATATTGGGATAATATAACATTCCTTGATAATCATAGTTACCAATATTTGCTTATTGGTACTACAGCTGCAGTTCATGGAATGTTATGATTACAGAAGTACTGAAACTACATATGTTCTAGTGTTCAATGAGAAAATCTGTGGTGGGTGAAAGCAGACCACAGCATATGACCAACAATGAGGTACACCCAATGTGAGACAAAAAGTGTTTTCAAGGATTTACATGATTAACAGTGGGTAGGGTAGTCATATATGACAAATAAAGCAATTGAGAGAAATACGATATGCACAATCTGGAATCACCCTGATGTCTATCAATATTAAAGGGAGACCCTCAGTGTGCTGGGGTTTTATTCTTTGTTGCAGTCTTACAGAAAGACATGAGGAATAAAACACAGCATAAGAAGGCATGGTAAGTCAGAATGTGCCCTCAGTGTTCACACCAAAGAAATTACAAAGTCATTAGGATATTTAAATACTTCTGTATTGAAAACCATTTCAAGACCAAGGTCCAGTTATCTAGACTGGTTTGTTTATTAACTGATTTCTTTCTGTAGTGGTTAGACAGCCAATCGTCAGATGGCTACAGTTATAGTCTCTTTTTAAAAGTGAAATTCTGGGAGAAAGTCAATTTTTTACCAAATGCACAATTTGCAATAGATGGTGGTGATCAGTGTTGCAAATCTTCCTCCTATTTGATTTGTTGAATTCTAGGAGAAGTAAAAAAATAACACTTTTCTTCTTATGATCGGTGATCGCTTGAATTCCCGCAATATTTTTAATTGCCGAATCTGTCTCTGAAGAGGCTCTATGGAAAAAGCAAACCTCCTGTCACTCTATAATTGTTATTTTTCCAACAGAATGAAATAAGGACTGTGTGCTCAGTGTGGTTTGGAAATAGAAAGTGCTCATGTCTGAAAATGAAGAATCTATATTTTCCATATGTTGCTTATGCATCACTCGTCCATCAGTAAAAAAAAAAGGGGGGGGGTGACTCTTGTAGTTTTATTTCCTAGAAATGGGACTTGGTTTTGTAGTATTTTTCCAAGCTTCTAGATATCTGGAAAGAGCTAAAATTTTATTTTCCAAGATTTTTATGATTGCCAGATAAAATTTCTTTCATCCCAAGTCTGAAATGTTTTGAAACCCAATGACATTGAAGAGGAATTCGTTTAGATTAAATTGAGGATTTAATAATAAATTTGCTATTTCTATACTTTGAGCTTTTTAACTTTATGCTTAACATGTCAGTTTTTTGTGTAATTAATCCATCTGTTTGTGCTTGTAGAGTCCTTTTAGAAGAGAGCATTTCAAAATAGAATGTATTTTCCAAGTTCAGAATCTAAAACGAACCTCGTGGATATGGAATTTCAAACCATGTTTGATCCCTCTGAGGTTTCTCCTAGGATCACACAGGACTTTTTACTCCATGTAAAATGTATCCCCCCCAAAAAATCCACTTCTCCAAAAGTAGCATATCTTATCATTGACATCAAGGAGAGAAATTTTTTCCTTAAAAAATTTAATTAAAGAAACCATTGGAATAAAAAAAATTAATTGAAGGGATTGAAATAATTTTTATGTCTCTAATGCAGGTGGTATTACATATTTCTTTATATGAGTTTTTATTTCAATCCAACAAATGTTTATTGAGCGATTACTGTGCTCAGGGCAGTACCTGGGTGCAGAAGGAGATGCAGAGATTAAAGGCATGAAGGTCTTGTGTTCAAGGTTGTAACTGATTGGGTCAGTGGATAAGATATAAAACCATAGTACAAATGGTCATTGAAGCTTGGATGTCCCACAAAGAGAATCTACTACAGTGGTTCTTCACGTGGGGTTCATGGACATGAGTTTTGGGGGGACTGTGATTTTGGAGAGGAAAAAAAATACATTTTTCCTTACTAATCTCTAGGTGAAATTTACAATTTCCTTCCATTACAAGGGTAGTTAACAAGCCATAGTAGCATTAGTGACTTTGTAACCAGTGGAAATCAGATATTTTCATATCACATTATACTTGGAAAAAACAATTGCATATCCAATACGGCATGTATAATTTCATATAAAATTTACTCAATTATTTAAAATTCTTATTCAAGCTAAATGATGGCAGTCTTCACACTATTTTAAAAATATAATCGAATACAACTTGTTTATGTTTTAAATGGATTGTAATAATACCAGCTAACATTTATATGATGCCTACTATGTGGGAGGCACTAGGTTAAGTGTTTAACAAATATTTCATTTGATCCTTACAATGACTCCAAGAAGTAAGTGCTATTGTTATCCTCAATTTATAGAAGAAGGTAAGGTAAAAAGAGGTTAAGTGACTTGCCCAAGGTCACACAGCTAGTAAGTGTCTGAGGCTGGAAAGTAAGTGGCAGGTCTTCCTGATTCCAAATCTGATGTTCTATATCTTGCGCTACTAACTTCCTCAATTAAATAGCATCATCTTTTTTATTTAATGAGCTAATAAAGATACAACCATATTAGAAAAAGAGGAATTTGTTTTAAAAATAGTTTGATGACTGTTTTCAATGTAAATTATTTTTTTATTCCTATATATTTCATTTTTATGCATGTAAGAATTTTATTTTGAGAAAGCATCAATCAGCTTCACCAAACACTACCTAAAGTATCTGTGACATAAAAGTAATCAACAGATCTAGTCTAACACCCTTATTTAATAGATGAGGAAACTGGAGTTCAGAATTTGCTTGACTTGTCGAAGTCTACACAGCTAGTTTCGTGTCAGATCTGACACCAGAAAGGGCCCTGGTCACCAACTCTATCCAGCAAATATATCAAATAAAAGTTAAAATACACTACAAATCATTTTTTAAGATAAAATGCAAAGTGAAGTGGGATACTACAAAAAATGAATGTTTCAAAATGTGGTTCAATAAAATATTGGATCTTTTGGTGATAGAAGATTCAGAAAGGGTACAATCAGGAGGGGTGGTATTGGGGCTTGTACAAAGAATAGGATTCCAACATGGGAAGATGGGAGACAGGAAGGAATTCTAAGTTAAATATGGAGCATTGTGAAAAAAAATGTAGAGGTAAGGATAGTGAGAAATATGCTAGTTAAAAGGAGGAGAGGATTCACAAGTGGATTAGCATGAGGTAAGACTGTAAAGGGAGTTTGGAGTCTTTTGTAGAGACCTTTTGAATATAAGGGTAAAGAGTTTGTGCTTTATTCCTTTGGTGATGAAGATTTCCTAGGTTTTAGTAAGAGAGTGGCATTATTCTGTTAGGAAGACTAATGTGGCACAGCTGTAATTGGAGGGCAAAGAGAAATGAGAGGCAGAAAGACAAGTTAGGAGACTATTGAAGTGGTAATGAAGACCCAAACTATAATGGTGGTAATAAGGATGATGTTGAGGATGATGAGGATGAGGATGGTGATGATGATGATGGAGGGGGAGTGGGATGGGAGAGATGTTGCAAAGGCATTTCAGTTCCTCTGTAATCTGACTTTACCAGATTATTTCACTGGACTCACATTCAAGTACTCTAGTCTTATTACTAATGAATTTCAGAAACTTTGAGAATATTCTACCAGATTCACATTTTTTATGATGATAAAGTAAGCCATTTTTCATCCCAATTCTTACCTAACCTTTAGTCATTGAATAGGCATTGCCTCAGACAAACTGAGGCCTGCAAAAGACCTTAATTTGGAAAGGCTATGGTCATCCACTGCATCCCAGACCATCATTAATCATCTTAACCTTTGTCTTGCCACTAGACTTGAATGACTCTGGAGGAAAGTGAGGCTGATGATTTTGAGCAGCTCTACCTCACTTAAATCCAATCCACTCACAAGTCAAGGACATCACCCTCGTGGAGTCTTTGGTTTTCTTTAAAAATGAAGGATGAACAACACCAGTAAATAATTCACTAGTGAGCCCCTGATTTTACCCTATACTTTTGTCACCATATATTTATACAGGTTGTTTATCATGCATAGACATAGAATGAACCCACCTCAGCTCCACCTTTTGCAAGTCTTGTCTCTTTTTAAGTCATCCTCAAGACTAATCTCCACAAGGCTGTTTGTAAACTGCCTAGTTGAAAGGAATCTCTCCCTTTCAAATTCTCTTTGAGTGTTTTGTTTCTCTCTTTTACCCTTATCACATGTTTTACCTTATATCATTATTTGTTTATATGTAGCAAGGAAACTGTAATTCGATTAGAAGTTCCCTGAGGTTGGGTTGGGGGCTGCACTGCTTTTCACTTTTGTGTCCTCAGCATCAGCTCAGTGCCTTGCCAATAGTAGACAAACAAAAATTGTTTGTTGAATTTTTTGAATTCAATGGACCAAAGTCTCAAATAAAACCACAGATGTAGCCAACAGTATGCCATAAAATAAAGACACAAGAACTCTCAGCCTCTCTAATAATTTACAATAGTACACAAAGCTTTTTCTCATCTCCCCAAATGCCAATAGTGCTGCCGCAGCATACTCCCCTGTATTCTTTTGGGGTACTGTCTATTGTTTTTATACTTAGATATGTGTATTTTGTCTCCTCTCATAAAATGCAAGCTTCTTGAGGACAGAGCCTATTTTGTTTTGGTCTATGTATCCCTGGCACTGAGCACAATGGCCAGCACATGATAAGAAATTAATACATGCTTGCTGATTGCTTGGTGTATTATCAGAACCATGAAATGTGAGAATGGATGGGCTATTAGAGACCATTTAGTCCTTTTTTTTCTTACAGGTAAGGAAACTTGGGGCTAGAGAGGAAAAGTGAATTGCCCAACGTTAACCGACTTTGTGTGTCAAAGCCAAAATTAGAATGTAGGACTCTGGTCCCTCCTCAGGCCACTCAGTTCCATGTTCTTTCACTGCAACTTTTTCTTTGAAAGCAGTTAAATAAAATAAATAGAAAGGTACATACTAGTGACACACAGGACCCCAGTGTGTGTATAACACAGGAAAAAATATGACTGCTGTATCCGAAGGCTGACCTCTCTCAAATTAGTGTATTAACTGTAATAAACATCAACATATACTCAGCAATAAATGTGTTTGCCTTCTTTGACTTTATAAGGGTTATCAGGGCAGAATTCCACTGGATCATAGCTTTTTAAAAAGCTCTCTAGGGACATTTGCATCGATCCTTTATTTTTCTCTCAATAAATTTCCTTATAGCCAGCAGGGGCTTTCAAATAATAAAGAACTGTGGAATACTAAAGCTAGAAGGTGCCTGAGAGCTTCTCCAGTCTAATCCCCTCCTTTTATTGATGAGGCACCTGGGACCCTGGGAGAAGAAATGACTTGGCTGAGGCTGAGGAGACAATGCAGACTAACTGGTCTGAGTGGGCCATAACACCCTATGTTCCCTCTCCATGCCCTGGATGGCCCCTGTGTACTACATTTCCACTTCACTTCCATCTCTTAGAATCCCTGGTTTCATCCAAAAGCTTTATGGAGCAAGAGTTTGTGCATGACATCTTTCCCATTTTCATGGTTGCTAGTGCCATACCTACCCTTGAAAAATTTCTTGTATTTATTTTGTACATACATATTGATGTAGCTGTTTCTCCCAATAAAACATAAGCTCCTTGAGGGCAAGAGACTGTATCATTTGTATCCTTGCATTCCTGGTGCCTAGCACAATGCCTTTCATATAGCAGGCATTTAAGAAAAACTTATTGATTGTCATATAAAGAAGTTAAGAGTCTTAGTTCAGAGTCTAGTAATCTATTCTACATTTACTTCATGATTCATTTCGAAATTAGCCCTTCTGAATTGCAACAAGTCCTTTCGTTTTAAAACGACAATGCTATGAGGTTATTCCTTTCTTCCTCACAACAATGCTATGAGGTTATTCTTAAGTGTTATCATCCTGATTTGAAAGATGAAGAACTTGCAGGTCAAAGCAGATAAAGGACCTAACTCCCTCAAGATCACATAGGTAGGAAGTAATAGGACTGGAACTTAAACACAGATCTTTTGTCTCAAAATCTACTCTTTTACAATCCTACAAAACTGCCACTTTCTTGTCATCTAAATATTTTAAGTCAACAACTGGTTCAAATATCTAGGTTTGCACCAAGAGCCCTCAATGAGTCAATTGGTGACCAAAAAAGCTAATACCAGATGGGTTTTGTTTATTTTCTTTTTTTAGAGACAGTGTCCAGAATGAAGGAGGTGATAGGCCTTCAGTGTGCCTTTCTGGTACCCCTGGAATGTTGTGTTCAACTTTAGATATGGGTAAGCTTGAATGTGTCCAGAGAAGGGCAACCAAGATGATGAGGAGACTTGAAAATGTGCCATAAAAGGATCATCTGATAGAAATTTTTCCTCCTTTAGTCTGAAGAAGAAATAGTTGAGGGAAAATACTGTCTCTCTTCAAGAACTCAAAGAACTGCTATTTGGAAGAGCTTGTTCTGCCTGGCTCCAAAATGGCAGACATGGAAGCAAAGAAATGGAAGAGGTCACTTTAGTCCTGATGTAAAGAAACTGGCAAACACCACCAATCCAGGCTTCATTTATTGATTTGTTGATTGTCTAGACTTGAGAAAGTGACGGAGAAAATGTTGATAATGCAGAATGATGAAAACTTAAAAGTGTCCTATGTACATTTTTTCAGTCTCAGTTGTTAAAACATTTATCAGCATACCACTAAAAAAGCTCTTTCAAAGATAGGAATAGAGTGGAATAAATAATTGCAGTAAATATTATTGCTAAGATATAATTGACAAGACTTAGCAATAAAATGGATGTGAGGAAGAGAAGAGTCAGAGATGCCTCCAGTATTATGAGCCTGTGTGACTGTGATGATTGAGATATCATCAACAGAAATAGAGCTATTAGATGGAGGGAAATTGGGTGTAAGGGCACCAGGAATTCTGATTTGTACATATCAATTTATAAATGTTAATTGGAATGTGTGTGTGTGTCTCCAGGATGTTAGGGTTGTTGACTTGTATTTAGAAGAAATTGCATGCATAGGATAATTAATAAACATGTCAAGATTCTTACTTCTCACTGAAAAACCATTTACTTCCATTCACCCAGGTTCATTAGTGAGGAGTCATCCCTTCTCTTCTCTTCACCATATCCAATCAGTTGCTAAGACTACATCCTTAAGATTTCTCTCATCTGGACCCTTCTCTCTGTTTACATGACTTCTACCCCATCCCAGGGATTTGTTCCTGATACTGTGCTATTTAGCATTTTTTAAGTCAATGGCTTTGTTAAAGGTTAATCAAATTGGCAGATGACACAAATCTTGAAGGGACAGCAAAAATACCGGATGGCAGAGTCAGGATCCAAAAGGTCCATGACAAACCAGAAGTTTGGACTGCTAAGAGGATTAAATTTAATAAGGATAAGTATAACATCCATCATTTAGGTCTTTTAAAAAAAAACCAACTTCAAAAGTATAGAAGGCGTAGTTAGGTAGCTATCATTCTGCAAAAGATATGGAAGTTTTGGTGAACTGTAATTTCAGTATTCATTAGCCATGTGATGTGGCTGATAGAAAAGCTGATGAATAAATTCAAAGGTATCAATTAAACTTCATCCACTTCCCTGCCCTCAAGGAACTTACTATCTAATGGAGGAGACAACACATATAGGGGAGTGACATCCAGAAGTAATATTTTGATATGGAGATTTATTGGGATGATTAGAGGTATAAGGGTATAGAAGGCAAACTTTTCCCAAGAGTAACACCAGAGTTGGATTGATTAGGATTCCAGAAGTGGGAAAGGGGAAGGAGGGGCACATGGTAAGGTGCTGAGGAGATGGCCAAAAATGAAGTGAAGTATGTCTGGAGAAAATCACAGATTAAGTGAATGAATGAAGTAGGATATAGGCAATCATCATGCAGGGCAACAGGACCTCAGAGCAGGAGGTCCAGAAATGAAACGGTTAAGATCTGTGGTCATGAGGGCATTACAGCCGGGGAGGCTGGTCAGAACTGTGGAAGTGATGGCCTTACTGAATTCTGCCCCTGTCAGATGTCATCTTGTATATCACATTCAATTCTGTACATCATATTGGAAGAAGGCTTTTACTAATGTGAAGTGTACAAAGGAGAACAACCTGGATGGTGAAGGGCCTTGAGACCCTATCATAGGAAGATTAGGTAAAGGAATTGGAGATATTTACCCTGGAGAAGAGAAGACACGAGTATCTGAAAAACACTATTATTAAGAGGAAGGCTTAGGTTTGTTCTGTTTGTCCCCAAAGGACAGACTGAGGAATGTTGTGTAGAAGTTGTAACAAGACAGTTTTATGTCTGATGTGAAGATATTTTTTTCCTTAAAATTAGAACTACATGGGCTTTCTAAAGAGATTACTATCTTCTTCCTTGTTAGATGTCTCCCATCAGAGGCTAGATAACCATTTGTCAGATTTATTATGGAGAAGGTTCTTTTCATTTATAAGTTGGAATGGAAACCACCAAGAACCTTAACAGTTTCCCTTGTTCTATGATCTTTCACCTGGACTAGACCAATAATTTTTTAATTGTTCTCCCTGACCCTAATCTATCCCTTTCCAAATCATTCTCCAACATAGCTGCCAAACTGATATTCCTAAAATGGAGGCTTGATCATAGTACTTCCCCAATAAAGGAGTGCCATCATTTCCCACTGTCTGTATGATAAGATTCTAACTCCTCTCTAGGCTGGATTCCCAAGCTCTACAATGTCACAGAAAACTCTTCAACTTGGAAGCTTATTCCACCCCTAAACATTGAAAGTACTTCCTACTCCTATGGCCTCTCCCTCTGAATGACTGGTTCCTCCCAGAACCCCCATTTTGGGAAGGAGAACAAGGGCAGTCAAGTCTTCATTCCTCTCTGGGTTGTACTGTTGATTCCACCAGACTTTCCCTAACACTCTACACTGGAAACCTTCATCTTTTCCTTTCTCCTTCCCTTTCATGTCTTCTTCTCACATTCTAATGTAATCTTCTTGAAGACAGAGACAGTTTTTCTTTCTGTTGTATTTATATTCCCAGCATTCAACAAATGCCTGACACATTTTAAGGATTGTAATAAATGCTTTTTTGACTTGAGACCTCTATTGGTCATTTAAAGCCTTTCACAGTCTGGTCCTATAAATACCTTTCTGGTTTATTACATATTCTAGTCCTCTACACACTCTGTATTCTAGTCACACTGGTCACTTCCCATTCCTCATAGACAATATTCCATTTCCCATCTCTGTGCCTTTGTATAGTTACTTCCTATGCCTGCAAGGCATTCCTTTCTTACTTTGAAGCAGCTAGATGGAGCAGCAGATACAGCATATGACCTGGAGGCAGGAAGACCTGAGTTCAGATTTGACCTCAGATACTTCCAGATGTATGATCCTGGGCAAATTTGATCTCTGTTTGTCTCAGTTTCTTCATCTGTAAAATGGGGATAATAATAGTACCCAATTCTCAGAATTATTGAGAGAATCAGATGAGACAATAACTGTGCAATGATCATCACAGAGTAAGCATTATATAAACCTTGGTTATTATTAATGTTATTATTACTATCTCTATTTTTTGAGTCTCAAATTTCCTTCAATTCTCACTTTAGATCCCACTTCTTACATGAAGCCTTTTGTCATATCTTACGTCCAGTTGCTAGGTTCCTGTCCCCCAACACCAGCACCACCCCCATGTCAGTGACTACATGGCATTCCATCCAGGGGTCATGCTCCCCTTCCTCTCCGACCCCCCGCCATAGTAAGTCTAGTTCTGGACTCACCCAGCTTGGATTCATCCTTGTCCTTACTCCATAAGGTTCATTCTTCTCTGTCTCTCTGAATCATTGCCTCCACCCTGGAAAAACTCTAGGGAAATCTCTACAAGAGAGTTTAGGTATGACTTACGTCTGGAGTTTCCCCCTGCCTAAAGGGGACAATAGAGAGTATCTTCTAGAAAGGACATTCACCATAAAATATGAATATACATTATATATGTCAACTATTTATTTGCGCTACCACTAAAAATGCTTACAACATGAAAGACATGTAAGTCCACATTACCAAATACAGAAACATAAAATGAAAACATATCACAGCCATTATACTCTCCTTAAAGATAAATACAGTGCTGTGGGACTTTGAGAATAGATATTTCACTTTCATTGCAGATTTTCTTGCACTGTGTAAATTCACAACTTCCAGAACACCTGGACAAACAAGGCACACTGGGGTTCTTTCTGGATTTGCAACTGGTGCATCATCCTCGATCTGAGAAGCATTACTATTTTAGGAATTGCCTCCTGCTTAGTACCTGGCCCTGAACTCAGTAACCCTTGACTTTTTTAACTTAACACCCCACCAGTGCAAGAAAGGTCCATTGCTCAGATTCTCTAGTTCCTCACCTAAAATCAGTGAAGAAAACAGAAAATTCAGCAAGGAGCCAGGTCCACCCAGACAAGCACATTCCCCCTGCCCTCCCATACGCTTATAGACACCATTGCTGCTGGGGGAAGAGAAGAGAGAAATACCCTTCTCCCCTTGGTAAAAATCCAAATAAGAAAAAAAGGACTGGAAGAGACCAGAAAAAGAGGTAGATGTTATTCTTCTGCCTTTCCCCTACTGCCTCCCAAGAAGTGATTCATCATGACTCTGGCCAGTCATCTTCAACACAATCCCCAGCACCAATGACAATAAGGAGTCATTATGTCACCTCAATGAGACATGTTTTGTCATGGGGTCAGAGCACATGTGTTACATAAAACAACCAGAGTTCACACTTAGTTCCATGGGACATAGCCTAGTCAAGGTGATTTGGAATTCTCCAGATTGCCTCTACTTTACTCAAATGATATTAACTTATCTACAAAACCAGGAATGAAGGAAAACAGTGGGGAACTAGCACAGTTCTGGAGAACCCCATTCTTGGTACAATATGACAATATAGTTGCAAAAGGAAGGAAAGGAAGGAGAGAGGAAGGAAGGAATGGAGAAAGTAAGGGAGGGAGGGAGGGAAGGAAAAAAGGAGGGAAGGAGGGAAAGAAAGGAAGGAGGGAGGAAGGGAGGGAGGAACAGAGGGAGGGAGGAAGGAGGAAGGGAAGGGAGAGGGGAAAGAAGGAGGGAAAGAAGGGAAGGAGGGAAGAAGGAAGGAAGGAAGGAAGGAAAGAAGGAAGGAAGGAAGGAAGGAAGGAAGGAAGGAAAGGAGGAATGGAGGGAGGGAGGGAAGAAAGAAGGAAGAAAAGGGAGAAGTGAGGGAAAGAGGAGGTAGAGAAATGAAAAGAGAAAGGTGGATAAATGGATAGTTGTATGGACAGGAAGGGAGAGATAGATACATGGCTAAACACAAGCATGTAGGTGGATGGATGGCTAGATAGATAAATAGATAGGTAGACAGAAAGACAGATAGATAGATCCCTCTCTGGAGTACTCCATTAAGCTCTAGGAAACTTTTCATTCTGAAAGATCACTCCAGTCCTAGAACTCATACCTCATCAGCACTCTTTGCCCTTGGGGCCCCTTGTTCTTATTGGAGGATAAAGAGTTTTTCCCAGAATCGCCACTTAGAGATGGTGCCCAGCTCATCCATCTCTTTATTTTCCCCTTGGTTACTCTCTTCTGGAGTTCTCTATCATGCCTTAGGTAACTTTCCTCTTCAACCCTTCTCCCATTAGAATTTAAGTTCCTTGAGGATTTTTACTTTCCCTTGTATTTTGAGCACTTAGCACAGGGCATGGGATATAGTAGGAGCTTAATAAATGTTTATTGACTGACTCCTAGATAGATACACCCATATAGAGATATATAAGTAAAAACAGAGTATTTAAGTGTTCATTGTGTATCAAAAACCTGTGCTAAGTACCAGGTTCTAGGGCTACAAACACAAAAGCACAAGACAGTGCCTGATCTCAAGATGCAATCATTCTGATGCATATGCAGAAAAGGAGATGAAAAGGCCAGGAGGAAATTCCAGTTTTGTGGCACGGTTTGGTAAAGATCTGGAAATGAAATGGAATGCTGGTTCTGGGCTTTAGCTTCCTGAGCCCAGAATCTGAAGGAGAGAAACTAGAGTTATGTGAGGATAAGGAAGAATGAAGATATTGACTAGCGATCAAGTAGCATGACTTGAAAATGGTGGCCATGAAGCAGCATTATGCTATTTATAAGAGTGGAGAGAAAGACAGAGACAGAGACAGACAGACACAGACAGAGACAGAAAGACAGAAAGAGAAATTTGGAATTGGGAACATGCATGAAAATGCCAGCTCTGGCCCTCACTACCTCACTGATGAGTGGAGGGCACTTATACTCCTTGGGCTTTGCTCTCATTATTAGTAAAATAAGGAGATTGCACTAGGTGAATTCTAAGGTTGATGATTCTGTGTCGCAAAATATTTCCATGCCAAATTCAACCTATTCCATTCAGAGTTTCATGAAATGTTGCTAACATTACACACAGATGTTCCTCAAACTACCCAGCTCAAACCCTAATCCTACTGAACATAATTTTAAATATTTTGTATGTAATATTATATGATATAATGTATAAAATACAGCATATATAATATTGAATCTATTATATATAACATTGCATATGATAATGCATACAATATAACACATTATATGTAATGTTGAACTTCCTTGCCTCCCTCCTATAAAAATTGCGACTTTTAACTCTTTCTCTTCATAAAACATTCACTTTTTAGTACTTGGTCTAATCCAGTCCTCCATGGTACCCCCTATTCTCCAAGGAGTCAGCTCCCTGTAAACAATGAATGACTTCTACTCCACTTGGGGAAGCCCTGTTTACTATCTTCTTTGGGGATTTTGGCACTGAACACAATTGACTTTCCCAGTGGTGTGATAGCCCTCTGTCTTGACCTCAAACCTCTCCATCTCACTATACCTCCGTGATTTTCGTGCCTTGGGGATTTGTTTCTAGCCCTGATTTGTTTCCATCCTCATTCGGACCTGCCAGTTGCCTACTAGCCTTTTCACCTACCTGGGCTGAAGCAATCTGAAGTGTTCGTTTCTCAATTCTCTCCGAACTGTGGCTTGCATTTTTTTTTCATTTTTTTGTTTCTTTTATTGAAGGAATTATTATCCTTTCCACTTTCTACTCATTGTTTCTCTCTTTTTTATTATTCCTTTCTGGCTCAATTAATTTACCTTCCAGTTGTTTCTTTTTGAGATTTTTTTCTCCCTTCCCCCTCATCTATAAGTATAATTAATATATAATGTTAAACAATTGTGTCAAATCATACATATAAGAAGATAATACCTGAATTTCCTTAAAAATAGGGCATTGATAATTATTCCCCTTCTACTTGCTTATGGAAAGTTATTGAATTTAATTTTATGAGCTTTCCAGTAAAAATTACGAATTCCCATATATAAGCATCAGATCTAAAGAACACTCAATCTCCCACCCCAGAAAAGAAGCATCAAAGCCCACCTGTAGCTACAGGAGTAAAGATCAGCATCACCTCTTCTTGAAGGCACAAAAAAGTTTTCCACCATCTCAAGTAAAGCATCAGTATTCCCTTTCAATGCTGTGCCTCAGGAATCCTCATGTTTATAACACTTCTCGACTGGAATAAATCTCCTTGCTGATTATCACAGTAGTTGGCCCGATGCCACCAACAGTTCTGGGAACAGTGTTCAATCAATGTGTAAACCAGTGAAATGCCAGGAACTTTTGGAAGACCAAAAAGGGTGATTAGTTTTTGAAGAATAAACAATAGTAAAACATTGAGAACCTCCTCTCTCAAACAGTGCTGAACGGAATTTTCCATGATTTCAAACAGATCCAGAACGAAGTTATACTTTGAGCTGTAGGTACTAGCAGTTGATTTATGTTTTGTTACTCTATTAGAGCACATTTAAGCAAGGCAAAGTATATCATTTGGCGTTTAAAAGAAATAAACACTTTTATTATTAAAAGTAATATGTTTGGAATAGTACTATCAACACACTTTTATTTATAATTTAATAAGAAACTTGAGCTATAAAAAAATGAGACGTTAGGCAAAAGATAAAAATAAAATGGTAGGAGCTAAAATTCTCAGATTTTGGCTAGGAGCATTCAGGCTAAACATCCTAAGATTTGAACACTGCTGGGAGTATTTTAAACTAAGAGGTAAGATTCCTTTGGAGTATTTTGTGGGTTGAATGACTGTTTAAAAAAGCACACCTTAGAGAAATGTAAATAGAAACAAGACCCTCAAGCTTAGTTTTCCAGGGAGAAATGAAGTTGTTATTTTAATGTGTATTTTTTTTAAAACAAGCATTACTTAAATTTATGCACTGTCAGCTTTGAAGAATAGGTATATGAAGTATAAAAATATGATTGGAATTTGTAGATGAAAGAGTTTAGAACACTTTAAATGTTTGCTAGCATTCCACGATTGGTATATCGGGGGCTTACTATGACTTGGTTCTTCACACAACTCCATCAAATTTGTTCTCTTTCTAGGATCTCAATTGGAAATGTCAGGTGTCTGTCAGGTACTCAGAAGAGGAATTGGGAAATTGACCAGCTCTTCCCTAGTAATTGACATACAAATAAAAGAGATCATTTGAAGATATTTTGATAATGGGAGGGTTCAAATCGTTTGTCCTCAGGCAGTCATTGTAGTACCACTTTGATCACTTTTATAGAGTAGTAGGAATATTTTCCCAGTAGAAATTGCTAGCTGACCCCCAAAGGACAAGAGGGCTAATATGTAGGAAAATTGGAGAACAACCTGATTGGCAGGTTGTAGCAAACAAACCAAATGAATTACATTGAATCTGATTTCAATCCCTTAATTTAATTTATTTAATACAACAATGAGAAGAGAAAGGCCAAGAGCAAAAATTCATATAAATCATGAGCATTGCTTCCCTGAAACAATTGACATAGACCTTCTTTCATAATAGATCTTAAGATGTATACATTGTTAATTTTGTTTATACTTGCTTTTTTTTTCAATTTTCTCATCAATGAAATGGGATGCACTTCTTTCCTCACAGTATTATTGTGAGGAAAACCATTTGTGGATCTATAATTAGAAAGCCAGCATTGCCTAGTGCAAAACATTCTGAACTTGGAGCTGGGAAAACATGGGTTCAAATCCCACTTCAAATACATAGTGATATCCAGCCTTGGTTCTTACCTAAGCCACAATGTCCTCATCTATAATTAGTTACTTGGAGTATCTACCTTATGGAGTAGTTGTGAAGATAAATTAAGATTAAAATATACACTATACCATATGTAAAGTGACATATAAATTTCAATTTTCATTAGCAAACACTTCCTTTGGGGAATGGTATAAAGTTGAAATGTCAAATACCATTATTCAAGTTGAGAGGTAATATAGGATAGTTGAAAAAGAGTGGCCTCAGAGTCAGGAAGGCCTAGGTCAAAGGCTGTCCTTCTACATATTCTGGCTGTGTGAAGATGGCCAGGCCTTTTACCTCCAACTGCCACAGGAAAAAGAAAAACACTTTAAGTTACAGAGAAGGTGCTGAGCTATATTGGTAGAATAGGCTTTCTCAACACCCTGCTCCTGCCACTGAGGAGTCATAGGTGCAGAGCAAAAATTATTTGAGTTAAGATAGATAAAATTAAAGAATTTCCTTCTCTGAAATTTACCAAAAAATAATACATGTGGGTGGCTAGGTGGCACAGTGAATACAGCACCAGCTCTGGAGTCAGAAGGTTCTGAGTTCAAATCCAGACTCAAACACTTAACACTTACTACCTGTGTGACCTTGGGCAAGTTACTTAACCCTAATTGTCTCGCCTTCCCTTCTCCCAAAAAAGCAAATAATAATAATACATGTAAAAATATTTCATTGTATACTTTAGTGTTTGGGGCAAAATTCTTTTAGTATACAAAGAAAAAATCATTGTCTTTTTAAATATATACATGTATATACTCAAATATACATATGTGTATGCATACATACATATATACACACATACACACAAACATATGTATCTATAATTATTTTAAGGTATGGAAAAATAATGAGAACCTTTCGTTTTCTTTTTTCAGGGGGTGGGGAGAGAATGGCAGTTGGGGTTAAGTGACTTGCCCAAGGTCACATGGCTATTAAGTGTTTGAGGTTGGATTTGAACTCAGGTCCTCCTGACTCCATGGCTGGTGCCCTGTTCACTGCGCCACCTAGCCACCCTGAACTTTTAGTTTTCAATCTATTATTTTGTTGCCAAAGCAATATTATTGTTATTTTTCTGTATGTTTTATAAAAGATAGAGCTATGTCAGTCTTATCATAGTAAACAAAAGATATTGAGAAAAATGTAAATACTCTTGTAACTTTGGGAAATTTCCACAATAGGAGTTTCAGTCTTTAATCACTCCCTCTCTTCCTGATATTTACTCCTCCTAAATGTGTTCTTGCTTGTCCCTGTGATGGCCAATCCCTTCACTCTTGGGTATTTTCTGGGGCCATCTCCCTGACTTGTCCTTTCTCAGTCTCAATGCCATATAAACCAGCTAATCTCTGCTATCCTCTGCTCTAGAGTATCTTGCTCCCTTGTGCAATTGATTTTCATACCTTTCCAAAGTCGCAATCTAATTAATTCCACCATTTTCCCTCCTGTATTTTATTTTTATGCTGCTAAACAGAACTGGAGAAATTCACAAAACTGTTCAAACTGGGAGTATGTCTACTTCATGTTTATGTAGGAGGGATTTTTGTTTGTTTTTATTCCAACTGGACCTCTGTCACTGCAAGGCAATCTTTCTACTCTTCCATAATCAATTCTCTACATATTACTCACCATGCATCCTGTT
>CM053599.1:28030538-28077822 GCA_028646575.1 Pseudocheirus occidentalis | reverse complement strand
TAGTAGTACTTCAGATAGTGGTGAAAGAGAAAATAGTGATGGAAGGAATCTGAACAATGTGAGATGAGGAAGAGTTAAGGGAGAGCTCTCAGTGAATGACCTCACTTATCCATCATTATCTTGACCATAAATAAAAGTGTGTTATTTTATTTTTCAGGGATGAAAGGAAAAGCCATACAATTTACTGTAGAAATGTGATTTTGTGGCAAGGAAGAATGGCCCCCAGATCCTAAATTTCTCCTTCTGAAATTTTCAGGGTGGTCAATCACTGAGTACATATTAAAAAACTACCATGTGCCAACTGCTGTGCTTCTAGGTGCTAGGGATACAAGTACAAAGTCCAAACAATCCCTACTCACAACGAACTTGCAGAGTAATGTCAAAGAAAAGAACATTTAGAATATATATATATATATATATACACATAGCATATGTACAAAATTATTACATATACACGCGTATGTACACAGTCATCAAATTCAAGGTAGTTTGGGGGCAGTCATTATCAGCTGTGGGGAACAGGAAAGGTTTTGTGCAAAATATGGTGCAAAAAAGTAGTAAATAAGGAGATATCCACCAATTGATGAAAGGCTAAATAAGGTGTGCCTACAAATGTGATAGAATTCTATGGTACTATAAGAAATGAGGCAATAGGTGATTTCAAAGAGACAAGGAAAGAATTGATGCTGGGTGAAGTGAGTAGAACTAGGAACTCAATATTTAACATCAAGAGTATAAAAACAAACCGTTTTGAAGACTTTTGTAAACTAATGAAACACAATGATCACCTATGATTCCAGAGGACAGATGATAAACCATGCTATCCATGACAGAGAGGTGCTGGATCTAATGGGCAGAAACAGACTTGATTTTTTTTGTATAAAGTCACTGAGGGAGTTTGTTTTGCTTCTCTATTTTTATTATTAGAAATTTCTTTTACTCTTGTGTATTTTTTCCAGTGGGGTGAGGGGTGGGAGGGAAGGAAAGTAGATTTCTGTATTTTTTTTTAATACAGAAGTGAGGGCAAATCCGGCCTCAGACACTTAACACAAAAACTAGCCGTGTGACCTTGGGCAAGTCACTTAACCCCAACTGCCCTCCAAAGAGCAAAAAAAAAAAAAAAAGAAGTGAAGAAAGCATATGCTACAGAGATGAAAGTTTACATGCTGTTTCAGGTGTGTTTACTTTATTATTAGCTTTACTTAACTGTTTGACTTTGTTAGAAGAGACCTGTAATGTTAAGGGAATTTGAGGATCTTCCCTGCCCCTTAATAGGCCCCTGTATCCTGCTTTGAACTCTGGGGCCCAGCCCACAGCTGAGTCACACATAGCTTGCAGCGTGTGGGAGGAGTTTACTCAACAGAGCATGAACAAAGAGGCAGGCAGAGCTAAGACAGAGTAAGGTGGAGCAGAGAGAGAGAGGAGGCAGACAGAGGCAGAGCAGCTAGCATGGGTGAGAGAGTGGCATTTTTCCTAAGGAAGCTTATTTGTAGGGAGGCCTGATGGGGGAAAGGCTTGAAACTACAATAGTAATGTGTACCAACTTCTTTATTTCCTTGGTGGATTTGCCTTTCTGGTATATGAGCAAATATCTTGCTTTTGTCTTCAAAGAAGACAGTCTGTTATATCTTGCAATTCAAACCTGTAAATACACCTGCAGATTCACAGCAGCCACTGTGGGTATTGCATCGCTGATATAAGACCTGTCATGAAATGGGAGTAATCTATAATGATACACACACACACACACACACACACACACACACACACAAATGTCTGTGCCTTATAATATGTCTCTCTTCCTTTTATTATATATACACACACACATACACATACACACACACATATATATATGCATATATATGTAAATGTAATATCTAAATATCTATTATATACTTTATGGCATATACATATGCACATATATATAGACATAGGAACATATAATACAGTATATACATGTATTAGTGATGATAGTGTCCATGCATATATATGTGCACATATATTATATAAATATGTATTCATATAATACATTTGCATTTATACATACATTATGTGGAAGAGAGGTCCACTATGAGGCAGAGAGGAGGCAAAACATTCCCAGTTTGAGGAATAATCAGTGCCTGGGTACAGATGGGATGTTATGAGTGAGGAAGACAGGTAATTTGCAGAAGAACCTTATCCAAATCTGCACATAATGAGAATAAGTATAAAAGAATTGAAAGAGAACCAGTCTTTAAGTCAAGGAAGCCTGGGTTCAGGTCCTCCTTCTGCCGTACAGTTGTGTTTCCATAGCCAATCATACAACTTTTTACACTATAAGGAACTCTTTTAGACTTTAAGTATAATTTTTACATATCAGAATAAGAATTTCCCCACACTTAAAAAGAAAATCATAAAAGGTGCTTACTATTCAGCTGATTAATTCAAAAGAATGTGAAAATAGAAGACATAAAGTGATTGGACCTAGGTACTTGGAAGAGGGATGGTATAGAATAGATCATCTATTGGTAGAAGACACTTTAACATTAAAGATGGGGGACAAGCCAGGAAGATTTAATTGGAGGACTCTGTGTCTTTCTTTCATTTTGGAGACTCTATTTCTAACAGACAATCAAGAAAAAAGGGAATGGTAGAGACAATGAGAAATTAGCTCCTAGGTACTCTAGAGGAGAAAAGTATAGCACATAGCCCAATCTGAAAGCAGTTTCTCTCTCTCTCTCTCTCTCTCTCTCTCTCTCTCTCTCTCTCTCTCTCTCTCTCTCTCTCTCTCTCTCTCTGTCTATCTCTCTTTCTCTCTCCTCCCTCCTCCCTTTCTTTCTCCCTTTTGCTCCAGGGAGAACAATCAATATTATCATTGCCTTTGGGAAAAATGTGTTGATTGTACGGTACTAGTAATAGTCCTGGAGCATTCCTGGCCTACAAATGCTGTCTCTTCCATTAGAATATAAATTCCTTGAGGACAGGAACTGCCTCTTTTGAATTTGCATCCTCACCACTAAGCAGAGTGCTTGCTATATAATCAGTATTTTGCATTCTTTGTGAGGTTTCCAGGAAATAATGTAAACTTTAAAGCACTATGTGTTAGGTATTGCTATAAGTTCCAAGTCATGTGACATCATCATTGTCTTCACTAACTAAACAGACCTAATCACTGAATAGAAGTTCCCTCAGTCAAAGAGAGACCCCGGAAAAACCTTAGCTTAAAAAGGCCAAGGTCCCCCACTGCATCCAGGGCCATCTCCAGTTGTCCTGGTCTATATCTGATCACTGGACCCAGATGACTCCAGAGGAGGAGAAAGTGAATCTGGTGACTTTGCATAGCCTTCTTCACTTCAATCCATTTTACTTGCAAGCCACGGCATCATCGTTCTGTTGTCCTGGTCCTCTTTGAGAATGAGGGACAAACCACAACACCCAGACTACTAAAGACAAAAGTCATCTTTAAAATTTGGACCTGCCCAGAGCAGAGACAAACCTTTTATTATTCCCCAGATCTGGGCTAATATGATTTTAATCACAAAGTTTTTTCATATTACCATTTTTTTTACAACAACAACAACAATGCAAAATTGAAGAAGATTTTTGTTGTTGTTGTTTTGTGTTTTAGTCAGCAAACTGTATTTCTAGGGGAAAAGACATTTGTATTTTCCAATGGTGTCTGGAGAATCTTGGAGTGATTTAAAATTCTTGTATAAGAATGTTAGGATTTTTACTACATGGTACCAAAGGAAATAACAATTTCATCTTAATTTGTCAGTCCACTCTCTTCTCTCTCTTACTTTCTTTCCTCCAATTCCCTGCAATTTTCTTCTAGCTAATATTATCCTTAGAGACTGACTTCTAGGAAATTGAATTCAGAGACTGAATTCTTGAAAAAGATGCTGATCTCTTATTATACTAGGTGTTTTAAAATTAATGACTTTTTGGAGAATTTAGTCTTCCTTAAATTAGACATTTTTTTCCGAAGACTTTGTATAACATTTTCAAGGGAGTTATCCTACAAGCCTTTAGTAGTACCTGTACGGTGCCTGTAATTTTTTTTTATTAATTTCATAATTTGGGGATGGACTGGCTTTCTGTTCCAATTAGTCTCTTGTTGTGATTCGAAGTACTAGCTTATCTTCCGATAACATCAAATATAAGAGCTTACAATTTCATATTTGATTTGTACTTCTTTAAAAGACACAAAAGACATTTGTGAATAGCTGATCAAATGCTAGAATTCTTTTTTGGATCCAAAAGTCCTGTTAAAGTAATATTTTGTTTGAAGTTCAATTTGATTTAAATATCCTTCTCTAAAGTTGACCCAGTGTCATAGTCTAGAGAAAAGACAGATGAAGATAATGGATTTCCCCCCCCCCCCCCTCCTTTTCTCTTTGGTAAGAAAACCAAGCAATTCCCATTGATGTTAGTGTGAGACAGAAAGCTCTATCAACAAAGAAGAGCTGTTTGTTGCTCCTTGGCAAAAGAGAGGGTCTGGTAACAAAGTGGAGAGAAAGTCAAGCAGATGAGAAAGTGCTTGGCAATTAAGAGAAGGAAGCAGGAGGAAGGAGCATGCATAGAGATGGAAAGGGAGGACCAAAAGGAGAAACACAAAAGCCGGAGACAAAGAAAGGAAACAGAAGAAAGAAACTCCACACAGAGTTTCCAATGAAAAGGAGGTGCTAAGGCTGGCAGAGAAGGTCCTTAAAACAGAAAGTGAAGGCCAAAGATTGAAACAATCTTTGACTTTCTAGTCAGCCCCGAGTACTTGAAGGAAGATTTCTTTCTTCCTCAATGGTTCTCACAATTCCTCCACAGTAGCTTGAAATATTGATGATACCTGTGTATATACCGTGCAATCTTTCCATGAAGAAAGAAAACACAATATTGGGAGATTTCAAACTTATTCACCCAGCATCAGGAATCTTTGAGAGTTTCAAAGCTATTTTGGAAAGCTCAAACTTCAACCTAGCTTTATTCATACACACAGGATGGTGTCACTTTTGAAATGAAAACAAAGAAAGAATTGTCTAATGGCCTTTAGAAAAAAACTGAGCTGAAATCCCCAGGCACCTTAGCAAAGATACCCATGAGTGATTGCGTGAATAAGACAAGAAAACTTTATATTCCTAACCACTCAGTTATATAGATAGGATTTGTTTATTTGAATTCTTTTCAATGGGTTAAGCATCCATATCTTTGGCTCTGTCCCAGGGAGGATGAAGTATGGGGGAAATTTCTGCTAATCTGAATTTTTCTTTCACTTTGCACTTTTCCTATCTTAAGAGAGATACTTAGGGGCGGCTAGGTGGTGCCGTGAATAGAGCACTGGCTGTGGACTCCAGAGGACCTCAGTTCAAATTTGTCCTCAGGCACTTTTGCTAGCTATGTGAACTTGGGCAAGTTACTTAACTCCAATTACCCTGTCTTCCCCCTTCCAAAAAAGAAAATCAAAGTAAGTTTTAAAAAAAGAGAGATTTAATATGTTCTCAAGTACTTTTCCCTTGGACTTTATACAACAAAGGCATGGAAGAAATTATACCCAAATGTTGCAGTGGTTGCAGCAATCTGGGGAGATAGGCTTTCAATATGATGTAGCCATACTCTTCCATGACCCTAAGCAAGCTGCTGTACCTCTCTGTGTCAATTAGTGTCCTCCTCAATTCTAACAATAAATGTAGATGTACGTGCCTTGCCTTACAGAATCATTTTAAATGATTATCAAGAACTTTGCAAAGAGTGCTGGGCTATAAAAAGCCAATAAAAAGAAGTGCTTATTAATAAATAATAATTTGTAAAGTAATTGTGGTGAATGTGGACTCAATCATAACACAATTCTTAAGAAAATAAAATGGCTTACTCAATACTCACCAAAAAAAAAGAATACGCTTCTCTAGAACAACATGAAGCTGAACTAGAAATATGCTTTAAAAGTCACTAAAATCTCTTTTCCTTTGGCCCAGGTACACTCTGCTGGCAAGGCATATAACCCAATAGGGTTAGAATCAGGGGGAAATGATCCATCACTCCAAAATATTCATAAAAATCATTTTATTGTGGTACCAAAGAACTAGAATCCAGTCACTGGGGAACTACTATACAAACTGTACTGAATTAATGTTATGGAATATAATTGCAATGTTTATCAAAAATTCAAAGAAGCAGAGGAAGATTTCTATGACCTGATGCAGATCTCCCCTAAATAATGACTGCAACAACAGAAACTGAAGGAATAACAACCAAATCTGAGTGCCCTGTTATTACAGTTTCCAAATATGACCCTGGAAAATAGTTGACACCTTCTAACTCCCTTCCTCTTTGCAGAGATGGAGCATTAAGGGGGATGTTTAGTTTTGCTGAATTGTTCGCTGCCCCCATTCTGCCAAAGTAGGAGCCCTCAACAATTTAGAAACGGAATTGAAGTAAAAACAAATTATATTAATAAAAACAAGATTTTTAAATATTAATGGGAACATCCAAGAAGAGACCACAGGTTCTAAAATAATATTTGAGCATAGTTGTTGTTGTTGTTGTTTTAATGGCCATAAAAAACTTAATGGGGAAGAACGAAGCTTTGCCTTTTTGTAATATACTCATTTGGTAAACTTAGAACAAATTCTTCCCCTGTTCTCTTGAAATTCACAAAATGTTTGGGTTTTCTTTCTAATGTTTTAAGCAACCCATCAAAAAGCATTAATTATGTGATTCCGGCACCGTACTGAACCTTGGGAATACAAAGACAAGACCCAAACTATTCCTCCCCTTAAAGAGCTTATTTTCTGGGATGGTGCAGTGAATAGAGCACTGGCCCTGGAGTCAGGAGGACCTGAGTTCAAATCCGGCCTCAGACACTTCACACAAATACTAGCCATGTGACCTTGAGCAAGTCACTTAATCCCAATTGCCCTATCCCCTCCCTCTCAAAAAAGAAAAAAAAAGAGCTTATTTTCTATCAGAAGGAAACAGAAGCAAATGAACAAAAAGTGGAACATGTATATATAAAAGTAGTTCTTATTTCAATGTAATAAGTAGTTATAATAATTAGTTTAAATAATTCTTTTAAGCCCAAGAGTAATATGATTACCCCTCTGATTCATTTGTCTCCCTATTAAGTTCCTTTAAAGAGTTTATTTTTACTAAAAATATTACCATATAAACACACACATGAAAAAAATTATTTGTTCTGAGCTCCCACTTAGGAGAAGTTCTAACCCTAGAGATTAGACAGAGATTATTAGTTTCTCAACCTTTTCATTTTCCATTCTAGTTTGCCCCAGCTTCTTTGTGATTGAGACAAAATTCATATTGTTGCAAATTAGTGGGTAAAGATGGGGATGAATATGTTAAATGTCTGGTGATAGGTACCTGGAGAGGGAATCAGGGAAAGAGCAAGTCAAGTTAAAAGCATTTATAAAGTCCCTACTACATGGCAGGCACCAGAGATACTAAGAAAGCCAAATAATAGTTTGCGGTGTTTATGGGAGTGGGAAGATCTTTGCCATTCATTAATGGGTCTATGTGACCTACTTTGAGCCTGAGTCACATGAGCCTGTGGTGGAAGGAGTTTGCTGAATGGGTAGAGCATGAAGTGTGGGTAAGACAGAGCTGAGAGAGGGCTAAGGTGGAGCTGGGGGAGAGACCAGGCACAGAGAGAGGCAGAGCATGAAGCATCAGTGAAAGAGGGAGGCATTTTGTTTTGTGTGGAGGCCAAAGAGGGAAGACTCAGGATGTTGGTGTTTCCTGGATTGGTGATGTGCATGGACTTTGTCTTAAAAAGAACATTTGGGATGTCAGGGCTCCCTGCATTGGCAACGTGCATAGACTTTTTTGCTACCATGTTGGACTTGGCTTTCTGGTGTTTGAATAAATGTCTTGGTTTTTGTCTTCAAAGAAGAGAGTCAGTTATATCTTGCAATTCAAACCTGGAAATATGCCTCCATATTCATAGCAGCCATTGTAGGTATCACATTGGTGATATACAGTCCCTACTTCCAAGGAACTCACAGTCTAATGGGAGAGACAACATGAAAATACTTTGTACAAACAAAATACATACAGGATATATTGGGAGGCCTTAGAGGCAATTACTAATTAGAATTAAGGGGCTATTAGGAAAGATCAGACCCTTATGTAGAATTTTAAGAAATTCATCATAAATAATTTAAGATAATTAAATTAATTTAAGAAGAGTCCCATCTCACAAAGGCAAGTAGGGTGGGGCAATCAGCAATCAATGGACCTTTCCCTCCTCTTCCCTTATACTAGTATATGGTAGAAAGAGTTTGCTTTCATCTAAATTGTGGCTTTCTCCTAGTCATACTTGTTTAGTTAAATTCAATTTAACAGATATCTCTTGGACCCAGAATCACACCATCTATAAAATAAGGGTATGGTCAAAGGGTGACTAATGTCCCTTCTAGATTTAAAATTCTATAACTTACATGTATGTGACTATCTTCTCCTACCCCAAATGTCAATCCTTGAAACTTCTGCCCCCTTGAAGAATCGTTGCTATGAAAAGATGAGCAGAACACTGGCCTTGGAGATAGATAGACATGAGTTCAAATCCTGCCTCCTACATTAAGTGGTTCACTATTGAACTTCTGTGCAATATACTGTATAAACAGCTTCATGGACCACCTAGAGATAACACCTGGGGAATCATTGTTCTAGTATATCCTATTCTCTGATTTGGTAATATCTTTTTTAGGAATCTGTATATTATAGTTTAACATGATCCAGAGATTTTTTAAATGTACATTATTAAGTAAAATATTAAGCATTTGCCTATAGACTAAAATTTATTTATTTTCAAAAAGCTGGCCTGGTTTTATTTCTCTTATTATTATTATTTACCAGTAACAAGAATACCAAACATACGATGACCTTCTTGTCTGGTCTAATCTTTGTTTGGCTACACTGAGCAGCTTGCCCTCGAGGATTCTATTTTAAGATCAAATTTTGATTAGGAGCTGGAAATATTGATGCATGAATCAAAATAAATGGAATCAAATTATGAAGGGAATAGAACATAAAATCGTGTCTGCAGTAACAAATGTAAGCAAAACCACATTTAAGTAAGATAACACAAGCTTTAAGACCACATTCCTGGATAGGACTTCTTTGGCTCATTAATTTAAAAAGGAAAAAATGGAAACTACTTTGTAAGGGAATTTCTTTAGCCATTAGCATTACCAAGAGAATAAGCATCTATTTTCTTTTGATTCTTGGTCAAATAAAGTAGTTTCTAACTTAAAAGTAAGCATCATACATGTATGATTAGCCCATCTTAAAACTGTACACATTTTTAAATGTCTGGATTGCTATTCATCTGAAATGATGCTTGGAAATGTATGAGAAAATATGGTATTGACCATGTTTTGTAATTGATAGGGGTCTGAACAGATGGCTCAAAAGCTGACATCATTATGGAGGGCTGCAATCCATAAGGAGAGGCTAGCTTAGTGGTGGAACATAGCTGACTAAGGATAGGGCCTTAAGAGTCCAATCTATTTGTTATCTTTGCTGATCAACTCATTAATTCAATTCAAAACTAAATGCTTTGTAATCCCACTCCTTGCACTAGGTCTCAAGACAAGAATAGAGTCAATAGTCCTTTACCTCAGAGTTTGCAATTTAATATTGGGGGAGGGTACAACTTAGTATCTGGTGACCCCAGAATTAATATAGATAATTAAAACCTGATTTGTGTAATAATTTCTTGGTAGAGAGCCAAACTGAGTCGTATAAATGGCTTAGGACAAATCAAATTTTTGTTATACTAAAACATGTTTTTGATACTCTAGAAAAGAGAGATCAAACACTCAGCTTGCCACAACATTCCTCAGTGGGAGGTGGGGCAGAATTGGATTAAAATGTACTTAGAAAATATTTAGCAAAATTAAAATAAAATAGGACATAGATGATGTTAATATGTGGTTTTCTAAATCAATATGGAGCTAGCCTGGATCCTTACATATGATTTAGTGGCTCCTGTTTCTATTTGAGTTTGACTCCAGTGCCCTATAAGACAGAACACTGACTTAATTCAGAAAAAAAAAATTAGGCTCAAATCTAGACTGTAACCATTTTTGTGATTTTTAAACAAGCCACTGAACCTCTCTAGGCCTCAGTTTTCCCATCTCTACAATGAATGGGTAAGACTAGATAGTATCTGAGGTCCTATCCATCTTTAAATCTATGATACTATACTTCTATAGTCCTGTAAAGAGTCAAAAAGGCCTTGCTAAATTAGAAAAAAAAATGGTACCCTAAAGAGAAAATGAATTTTAAAGAAGATAAGTGCTCATAATATAAATACTGGAGAGTGAATGAAGAGTAAGGAATATTAATGTAACAAAAAATTGAGCCATAGATGACCAAAGATTATTATAAGAGAAAAAATTCAGTACTTCAATGTATCTAAGACCTCATCAATGTGGATATTCCTCCATCTGTGGAGATAGCAAAATATCCAGAATTTATCGGTGTGTGTTGTCATTCTTAATCATGTTCTCCCATTGCTCCTAAATAGAGGATCTATTCAGTAAACGAGGCATCTCTCTGGATCCCTTTATCTCTATTGGGTAACAGAGTAACATGTATTTGGTTCACGTTATCTCTCATTTTCACTTCATGACCAAATCTTTTCTTTTTCTGAGTCTGCTTTTCCTCCATGATGTTTCCATCATGATAAATTATGCCACTTCTTGAGTATCAATTATTATTTGAAATGTGACACAGCCTACTTCTATCCACCATGCTTCTCTCCACTGCCCTTTGAGTTACCAAACTTTAAGTGGTGTTCTAAGGTTCATAACCATACAGCATCTCTGAGAAACCATTTCTACACAAAATCAAATAGATATGTTTCATGTCAGATATCAGATTAGGATCACCAAAAACACTATATAATTCCCCAAATTTAATGTATTTTCTGTCCAATCAATCAATCAATCAATATTTATTAGGTACTTACATTGTGCCAATCACAATAGGAGAAATGGAAATCACTTTGTAAGGGAATTTCTTTAGCCTTTATCATTACCAAGAGAATAGGCATCTATTTTCTTTTGATTCTTGGTCAAATAAAGTAGTTTTTAGCTTAAAAATAAGGATCATATATGCATGATTAGCCCATCTTAAAATTCTATGCATTTATAAATGTCTGGATTGCTATTCATCTGAAATGGTGCTTGGAAATTTATGAGAAAATATGGTATTGACAATGTTTTGTAATTGATAGAGGTCTGAACAGATGGCTCAAAAGCTGACCTCATTATGGAGGTCTGCTTATATCTTAAAGCATTGGAGATATTAATTTCTCTTCAATATTGCCTACAAGTAATCATCAAGCTTCTATTTAAACATTCCTAGGGAGGGGAAACTCCTTGCATCTTGAAGTCCACTTTGGGACCACTCTAATTATTAATAAACTTTTCCTGACATCAAAGCTAAATTTGAGTGTTTTTGATTCCTAGCCCTTTATGGTGTTCAGGGAGTACCACCACCTTTGGTGTGAGGGTTTTCCAAGCCCTTTTCAGGACTGCTTTCCACCTTTGGTAGCCACCTGTCACTTAACTCTCAGCTATGTCTCCAAGAAACGTTAGCATACTCAATAACTACACCTGGTAAAAACCATTTCAACAGGTATGCTAAACAAGGTTGAAGGTAACTGACAGGCTTTAGACTCACTGACGAGCTTGGGGGGGATGTGTAACTCAAGCTTGTGAAGATTTCTCCTGGAAGAATGGGTAGATGATGACAAAATATGACCAATAGCCATAATGGTGACTGAATTAGACTCTGTAGAGCTCTTAGAGCTTGGTCCGATATCCAAGAATACAAAGTCATCCACTACAACCTGGTCATTGTCTGTCATCTGTCATCCCACTGAGCTTGAGAGACTGGAAGAAAAGAGTGTAGTTCACAACTTTGTACCACTCTGCCTTACTGAAATGCAATTCATGCACATGTCAAGACATGATCCATCATTCACTATCTTGCCCCAACATCACGGTATCATTGTTCCTCTTCAAAAATGAAGGATGAACAACAACAAGCCTTTAGGACCTCTGGAAGAAAAAGAAGTTCAATCATTACGTATGTGGAATCCCTTCAAATTCTTGAAGTCAGTTTCCCTATCCTTTTCCCCTTGCCTCGACCAATCATGTTCCACCTAAACCAGCAATCTAAGCCACTTGAGGAAATACACAAGGAGAAAATGGAGTGTTGGAATGAGCAAAATTTCCTTGGAATTGGCCCTGATGTGCTCAATAATTAGGTAAGTAGTTCTGGAGATTTCCTAGAAAGTATCAACAACTTCACAATTCTATTCAAATTGTAATTCCTGAAGAATTTGGGAAATCACTGCTCAAAAGACGAATTAATTGCATGGTAAAGTCCTAGATCCTCTCATTTCATGGTATTTTCCCTAACTTTATTTCAGGCCAAGTATTCTATAATTAGTTGTATTTATTGTTGTTTGTTTAGAGAGGAGGGATTGATATTCTCCCTCTCTGTTTCCTTGAATATTTTACCCTAAGTTATCCTAACTATAAACTAGTAGCAAAAGGGTCTATTTGGTATATCCTACTTGGTCGTGTGGCATTTCAATAAATCATCACCATCAAGTTGGTTTTCACTCTGCTTGAATGCCAAGGCTTAATAAGAACTTAAAAAAAAATCCAGCTCTCAGCAGTCACTGGGATGGCTCTGGCAGCTTTACAGACTTAGCACCACACAGGGAGGGAGGGAGGGACAAACGGAGGGAGGCAGGGAGTGTACTTGCTCTTCTGCTCACTTCTGTCAGTGTGAGGGAATGCTGGGCACCCACAGAAAACAAGGGAGTCTACGAGAAGAACCGGTTCCAAAGCTCCCAATTCCTCCTCCTCCTTCTTCCGACTGTCTCCTCATCTTGGAACAACCAGGTAAAGAGCTGAGGGTACTTTAGGGTGTTTGGGTTCCTAGGAAGTATAGGACATCCTTGATGTGAAGAGTGGACAGTCCTGTCTGACTAAGAACATTGAAAGTCAAGTTCAAGGGACTGGATGCATTCAATCACTCTCTCAGTAACCTTAACTACAGTAACTTTGCATGCTTTAGGTTTCATTCTCATGAGGCCAAATACAATGCTAAAAATTATAAATAAAGGTTATCCTGGGGTGTATGTGTGGGAGGGTCACACACTGTTAAAGTTCCCTTTGTGATTTTCCTCCCTGTTTACCTTATTATACTCTATTTCGCAGCCTGCTTTGCCTTACAGAGACCTAAGAATCCCATTAAACTAGAGCATGCATCATTTTTGCAATCCTGTGGCTAGATGCATACGGGTTGCCCTCCGAGGCTAGGAATTTATTACTGAGCTCATTTGTAACAATTTATAGCAGTTTATGTTACCAAAGACTGTAACTGGATATACAAATTATTTAACATTTTAAAAAGCATTAAGAATGGTACTAATGGATAGCATTATAAGAGTTGGAATGTTACGCAACGAACAAAAAAAATATGCTGCTAAGAATCAAGATACAGTAGAGGAGAAGCTCAATATTGTGAATTTTCGTTGTTAATGAAACTTTTTATTTCATCAATTCTGTTTTCACTCAGATGTCAGAAACTGAGCTGGGAAAGATAAAAATCAGAGCAGCAGAGAATTTTGAAAATGATGAAAATAATATTTCTTGGTTGAATGAAGGTAAGTTCACATTTTGGGTGGTTTTTTTCATTAGCTTAAAATTATATTTTGTTTATTCAAAGATGGATTAAGAAAAAAACAGAGAGAAAAAATATACTTGGCCCCAAAGTTCCTGTATACATATATGCATATATGTGTATATACTGTTTTATTGATTGGTTTCATTTTATTTTTAATAACATGGCCTAAATGGGTGCTTTACTGCATCCCTGGTAATAAAGTATTGCAGTTTCTGTGTCCCAGGATAATCAAAGATCATTTTTTTCCTTTATTTGGAAAAAACAAAATCCACAGCAGCCTCATCATTATCACTCAGTTACTATGCATGCTGTTTAAAAACCACAATTGCAATTGAATTCCTTGGGCAGATTTTCTGTCCTTTGTATTTCTCAGGGCAGCTACGTAGCTTGAGGAGTATCAAAGACACTTTCTTTTCTTAACTGTGCAAACCACATATACAGTAGGCTCTAAAGTCTACAAATAGAATCACCATTCACTGCAATTAGAGCAGCTTTTTCCCAGGGGGAGAATGAGGTAGCTACCAAAGTGTAAGTAATATGTGGCTTGAAATATACATATAAATCGATATGTTCTCATAGTATAACTATTTATACACCTGTGAAGTTAGGTATCTTCATCTATATTAAATAGCTGAATATATATATATATATATGCACAGATATATGTGGATATATATACACATACATCTATGTGTATGCATGTATATTCATATACCCAAACACATATATAGGCACACATATAGGCAAAAATGGCAAAGGATTTTGTCAGTATGAGGAACTAATGCTTTGGGAGTTTCTTCCTCCGTTGTACAATACAGCCTATCTATGACAATCTATGCTGAGTGTTAGGTCTAGAAAACAGTAAGTACTTAATAAATGCTTTTTCATTCATCAATTCACACCTCAGTAGATACCTCTTAGGGATTTGTCTAAGGCACGTTAAGTTAGGTGGCATAGTGAACAGAGCTCCTGACTTGGAGTCAAGAAGATCTGAGCTCGAAACTTGCTAACTGTGTGACCCTGGGCAAGTCATTTAACCTTATTTTCTTCATGTGTAAAATGGGCATAATCATGGCTCCTATCTCCCAGGGTTGTCTGAAGGGTCTGATGAGACAATATTTAGAAATTGCTTAGCACGATGCCTGGTACATACTAAGCATCATATAAATGTTAGTTATTATTATTAGTGACTTGTCCAGGTTCCTAGGTTAGTGTGTGTAGCAGAGGCAGGATTAGAGCACTAGCCTTTCCCATGCCAAGCACCACATTCTTTACACTATGCCATGTTACCTTACATTGGGAATAGGAGCTTTGAACATTTTCGTGTCATGGCCCCCTTGTACAGTTTGATAAAGCCCATGGACCCTTCTCAAAAATGTTTTAAAATGCATAAACTAAAATATGTAAAATTATAAAGGAAACCAATTGTATTGAAATAAAGATGTTCCCCCCCTCCACTGCCAATCCAAGAACATGGATTCCCTGCAATGTATCCATGGCACACTTGGGATTCCACAGATTAGAGTTTAAAAACTCCTATGAGAGAAAGAGATAGACAGAAACTTGAGTTCAAATCCAGCCTCAAACACTTAAGAGTTACTAGTCGTGTGACCTTGGTCAAGTCACTTAACCCCAGTTGCCCTCCAAAAATAAAAAAAAGGCTCTTAAGTGTTTCCATAATAAAAGATCATCTTATCAGTTGGAAGAGAATACAATATTTCATAGAGAGGGTCATAAAAATAGTGACTAAGCCACAAAGGGTATATGGACATGTCAAGGAAGTGACGGTGTAGGAGAGATCCTTGTGAAGTTAAACTTCAGAACTATACCTGCTTAGAAAAAAATGCTGTGTCTCCATGACGGCTTCCACTGCGCCCACCCTTTTTCTATATTCTTTCATCGTCTCCCCCATGCCTTTCTTATTTGCATTTTTCATACTACAACCCCCTGAAAACTATAGTTTTTTTTTAATGGTTTGAGAATTTCTCTACACGGTGACACGACATCTCCTTGGCTTATCCTAGTGTTTTTGTCCTGGGGAATCTATAGTTCCTTGAAGGTATTGCTGGTGTAAAGACTGTAGGATCATGGATTTAGAACTAGAAGGACTCTCAGATGTTATCTAGTCCAATCTCTTACTTTCATAAATGAAGCAAAGAAGATTCAAATTGGTTAAATGTCTTGTTCAAGATTCCCCAAGTAGCAGAAGAGACAAGATCCAAATATAGGTCCTTAGACTCCAAATTCAATCATTGACCCATGCTGGATGTCTATGTATTTCTCTCTGAATGAAACTATTGAAACTGTATAGTTGGAAATTCTCTAAAGCTTTTTTTAAAAGACAAAGGTACTTTCATGTAACATCATTGTCTTTTAGTATCATCTTTATGGTTTCTATTTCGAATTATCATAGTTGTTCGTCCTTCATTCTTAAAGAAGACCATGACATCAGGTAGATGCCATGACTGACAAGTGAATTGGATTTAAGTGCGGCAAGGCTGCACAAAGTCACCAGCTTCACTTTCTCCTTCGGAGTCATCTGGGTCCAGTGGCAAGACAAAGATCAATACAACTAGAGATGACTTTGTCTATTTTGAACATTTTAAACGTTAATGTGGGAGTAGAAAATTCTTCTTAAGGTGGGGCCAAAATCTCCTTTCAACTATTTGGTGTAACTCGGCTATTTTGGTAAAACCCAAATATAAGAGCACAAGAGTAGATGCATTCTTAGTGGGTTAGAGTTTCTGTAGCTTTAAATTCTATAGAAATCCTCATTTTTGAAGTCTAATTTTTTCCTCTAGGTTTTAATAAAGGCACTAAAAATACTCATTATCGCATTTTAATCTAGTAAGAGAACTACAGAAATTATTAACCTCAACCTCTAGATAAAGAGACTAGACTCAGAGAGATTAAACTGCCTCCTGATGGATATTCTCCTAGCATCAGATGCAAAATTTGAACCCACATGGGGTCAAGTAAACAATCACTAATTAAATGTCTACTATGTGCCAGAAACTATGGTAAACATTGGGGATACAAAGAGAAGCAAAAATATTCTTTACTCTCAAGGAACTCACAATCTAATTACAAATACTTCTATCTATACAAGATATATACAGAATAAATTGGAATTAATCTCCAAAAGGAGGCATTAACTTTAAGG
The DNA here is from genome assembly GCA_028646575.1 of Pseudocheirus occidentalis. NCBI lineage: Eukaryota > Metazoa > Chordata > Mammalia > Diprotodontia > Pseudocheiridae > Pseudocheirus > Pseudocheirus occidentalis. The sequence goes on along the minus strand of CM053599.1, from coordinate 28,060,961 downwards.
TCCACCGAGACATCATTCTAGGCAACTAGGTGGTACAATGGCTAGAGCACTGGGCCCAGGGTCAGAAAAACCTGAGTTCAAGCTAATCTCGGATACTTACTAGCTATGGGACCCTGGCAAATCATTTAACCCTGTTGGCCTCAGTTTCCTCATCTGTGAAATGAGCTAGAGAAGGAAACAGCACACCACTCCAATATCTTTGCTAAGAAAACTCCAAATGGGGTCAGAGAGAGCTGGACACAACTGGATATCAACAACAAGACATAACAACAATGTAATAACAACAAAAGATATCTTTCTAACTTTTTACTGTGCTGGACTGCCCCTTTCAAAACCTAATGCTTGTGGCATACTGAAACTGGTGAATCAGTCAAAGATTTGCTCTGAAAAGAAATAGTTTTAAAAAGACTTGTCAGTGAAGTACACCTTGGGTATTTTATGCTCATAATCTCCAAAATCTAATTTCCCAGGTGACCTGTGATATCCCATTTGGACACTTCATTTAAGCTACGCTCAAATTATGTTTACTGTATTTCATAAAAGGGAATTGAGCCAGATGCTAGATGACAACATCTTAATTGGGAATTAGCAGGATGAGTTAGTTTTAGAACACAAATGCCTTTTTTTCCCTTTCAAGAGAGAAAATGGTAGCGTGAATCTGTGCTTTTATAAATAATGGGCTCTGCCTTAAGGCTTGATCCAAAGTAATATGGCTAACATGTTTGGAGTCCACAGGAGGCGTATCTTGCACTTTAAGAAATTGGGTTTGAATTCCGCAAATCACTTTGTACAGAATTATTGCTTCATCATAACATAGGACCCTCTGGCATAGGCAGTCAGTCAACAGTCATTTAAGTAGTTACTACCTACCCTTGCTGTACTAAGAGCTCAGAACATAAGGAAAAGCAAAAATAATCCCTGCCCTTGAGGACATTATGTTCTAGTAGTGGAGACAATATGTGAATAACTAGATACATACGAGAGGTAGGATAGATGGAAGACAAGCTGAGGAGGAAGACATTAGTGGCTAAGAATAAGGAAAAGGTCTCTTTTTTTTGGTAATTCTCCATATCATTATTTTATTTTATTTTTTAAAATTTATTGACTTGTTTATTTACTTTTAGTTTACAAGATTCAGTTACAGAATCACTTGAGTTTCAGATTTTCTCCCCTCCCTTCTCCCTCCGCCTCCATGGTGGCATACTATCATGTATGGGATCTGCAGACATTTTCACATTGTACAATAGTTTGGTTGTATACAAGCAGTGTAACCAATGGAGTAAATAATGGGAAAAGAAAAAAAAAAGAAACCAAAGAAACAAAACCAAACATGGAAAAGAACAATAGCATATGTTGCTTTGGTCTCCATTTAAACTCTGGTCTTTCTAGATCTTTCTCTGAGTGTAGGTATCTCCTTCCACTCTGAGATTTATAGATTTGTCTTTTAACTGTATGTTGCTGAGAAGAGTCCATTTTATCAAGGTTGGTTGTCACACATATGATGTGTCTGTGACTGTGTACAAATTTTCCTGGTTCTGTTCTTCTCACTTAGCATCAATTGGTATAAGCCTCTCCAGGTAAATATGAAGTCCATCTCCTTCCCATTTCTTATAGCACAATAGTATTCCATTACATTCATATACCATAACTTGTTCAGCCATTCCCCAATTGATGGGCATGCTCTAAGAAAAGGTTCTTATTAAAGGTAGAATTTGTAATCAGGTTTAAAAGAAGACAGTGAATAGAGAGAGAAATGAGAGGAAAGGGCATTTCAGGTGTGGAGGCTAGACAGGGCAAAGACACAGTGATAGGGGATAGAATTCCAAATCTGAGGAAGTTCTGTACAGGAGAGAGGAGCAATGGTTTGAGCCCAGCTGATCCAGCTATCCCACCATTTTAGAACCCTCCACACACTCCATGTTCCCACTAAACTGTCTTGCTTGAGGCTCCTGATATGAGACATTTCAGCCCCCACCTCCATGCTTCTTAGTGAAAAAGTTCAACTCAACACCCCATTCTTGCCTCTTTATCCTAGTAAAGATTTTGACTTCCAAACTACTTGGATTACTTCCAACATTTGTTGTCTTTGCTCTTAATCCCATGATGCTTAAGGAAGCTGAAGAAAATCAGAAAGTTGTGCTGACTTAGTTAACAACAAGATTATATTGCATGATCTCAACAGAGCCGTCACTGAAGCAAGGCAATTCCCTTATCCCTCCAGAATCGATTTGCCATCTCATTCACAGTAATTCCCTAAAGTTTTTTTTTGGCAGGGGGTGGGGATGGAACTTTTCATTCTATCTCTAGCTTCCCACCACCCACCTTATTTCAATTTCTCAGCTTAGAACCTTACTTTTTATTTCACCAAGAAATTTGAAGCCATCTGCAGTTTTGATTTCTCCCCCATTTTTCATCCTTTATCACTTAGATGACTTCTGCTCCTATTTCCTCCTTCAACTCTGTTCCACATGAAAAGGTGGATCTCCTTTCCATGGCAAACCCTTCTACATGCTCAAGTAACTTAATTCTGCTCCCTTTATTCCTAATAGATTGCCCCCCTACTCTCATTAATCTCCAATCTCTTCCTATAGACTGGCTGCTTCCCTACTGCCTACAAACATACCCATACCTCCTCCATCCTCAAAAACCTCTCCTTTGATTTGATCAGTCTGTCCCCACTAGATACCATCTCATACCCCACCTCCCTCTCATGGCTAAACTTTTCTAAAAGACCAACTGCAATGTCTAATTCTACTTCCTTTCCTCTCAATCTCTAAGCTCCTTGCAGTCTGATTTGTGACCTCCTCATTTCACTAAAACTATCTTCTCCAAAGTTACCAATGATTTTTTTTTGGACAAGGGAAGGCAGGGTAATTGGGGTAAGTGACTTGCCCAAGGTCACACAACTAGTAAGAGTTAAGTGTCTGAAGCCAGATTTCGTCTCGGGTCCTCCTGACTCCAGGGCCAGTGCTCTATTCACTGGACCACCTAGCTGCCCCTGACCAATGTCTTTTAATTCCTAAACCCAATGGCCTCTTCTCAATCTTCATTCTTCTTGACCTCTTTGCAGCCTTTGACCCTGTCCATCACTCTCTCTTCTCCTTGATACTATTTCCTCTCCAGATTTTCATCCTCACACCTTAAACTACCTTTCAAACAGCTCAACCTGGACGACCTATAGATATCTTAAAATAAAACTGTCCACAACTGAAATCATTATCTCCCCCCCATCTACATTCCTCTACTTTTAACCTTTCTTTTACTCTCAATGGCAGCCTCATTTTTCCAGTTACCCACATGTTGTCCTTGACTTCTCCCTCTCTCATCCCCCAAATCCAGTTGGCTGTTCAGTTCTATCCTTTCTACCTTGATTGCATCTCTTGTGCATGCCCCCTTCTCTTCTGTGATACTGCCACTATCCTGTTTCAGGCTCACATCACCTCAGGCCTAGACAATTGTGAAAGCCTCCTAGTCTCTACCTTAGACCTATCCTCCACTAAACTGTCAAATTAATCCTCCTAAACCACCAATCTGAGCGTCACACCCCTCGCTCATTCAATAAACTCCAGTGGCTCCCTGATGCCTTTAGGATCAAATAGAGAATCCTCTCTTTATTCTCAAAACTCTCCACAACCCGGCCTCTTCCAATCTTCTCCCTTTCCAGCCTTTTTACATCTTACTCCTCTCCACATAAGGGTGGTCCAATGACAATAGCCTCCTTCCGGTTAATACTCCATGTCCTGACCCTGAGCATTTTCACTGCTTCTACCCCATGCCTAGAATGCTCTCTCTCCTGGATATTTTTTTTTTCTTGTTTCAACTCAAATTCAGCCTCCTGCAAGATTTTTTTCCCCAGTATTTCTTAATCTCAGTTCCTTTCCTCTGAGGATCTCCCCAATATATCCTGTTTATAGTTTGGTTTTCAGAGCTGTTGGCATGTTGCTGCACTATTAGACTTCTGAGCCATTAGGGAGCAGAGAATGTTGCAGGGTTTTTGTATTTTTTGTATGTCCAGCCCTTATCACAGTGCTTTAAAAATATTTTTTGATCGCTAACAGTTGGTGTTTAATAAATGCTAGTTGACTGACAGGCCATTTTTGTCTTTTGATTCCTGGGGCCCAGTACAGTACTTTATACAATGCATGTGTATAAATAATGTTTACTAATACTAATGTATGACCACCTAGGGTAGTTCAATGGTTAGAGAAACAGCCCTGGAGTTAGAAAGACTCCTCTTCCTGACTACAAATCCGGCCTCAGACACTTGCCAATTGTGTGACCCTGGGCAAGTCACTTCACAATTTGCCTCAGTTTCCTCATCTGAAAAATCAACTGGAGAAGGAAATGGAAAACTACTCTAGTATCATTGCCAAGAGCCCCAAGTAGGGTCACAAAAAGTCAGGCATAACAACCGAACAACAGTAACAGTATAAACGGAAGGGCAGATATCTGGACCTCTTGATTTATTGGATTGCAGTTATAGTTATAAAAGAATATGGGGTATGAATTCTGTTTAATTTCTGGTTGCTAATAATGACTTGAGATCTTAAAAGAATTATCATTAAGAATGTCGGCATTCGGAATGAATTTTGTTGCTGTTGGAGGTAGCAAAGAGTTCTATACTATGATAGCTACCATGCTTAATGGTGGAGGTATATTGAAGATACAGGTTATTGAAGGTGAGAAGATTTCAAAATTGGAAAGTTGAGGCAAGCTAGGGGAGAAGACTGGAAACTAGAGAATTAGGCTCCACTTCTTAAATGCTTATTTAGCTCATTATATCCCTCTATCTCAGTGCTAGGGGGAAATTATTTCTTAAATCCTAGATTTTGGTTCATGGGTATTTTCCACCCAGAAAGGAGAACAGAAATGTAAACAATGTATAATATAAACCAAGTATGAGATGGGCATTTATTTCCTATAACCAAAAGAAGTGTTAAACACAACAGGCTCTCACCAGCTCAAATTGACAGATAGATCGAACACAGGTTTCAGTAACTTATAAATACTATTATTCTCAGTGTGCATGGATGAAAACTTAAATAAACTAAAGAAATGGAAGTAATGACTATTGTTATTTTCTGCCAAGAAACTGAAACATAAAACCATCAAACCATAAAACATTTGCCAGGACAGCCAAGTAGGGCATTTCATATTTCACCTCGGCTTTTCACCGTCTAAACAACTCCAGATCCATGTCTTTTGGCAATCCAAGATGCCATATAAGTGGAGTTTTTTGTCAGTGGCTGTCTTTTCTGACACAGAAACTCTCCCTGCTTCCAGGTAGTTGGACCTAGGGCCTACCAATCTCTCAGAGCCACAGTGTTGACTGGAAGGCTCTACACACTCATCTCAGAATGGCTTCCTGGTCCCTTACAATCAATCAAAGAAAGATAAAGCAGAAGAGTCAGCTAGAGGTCCAGGGTCAAATGTGTCCAGCTGAGTCCCAGCTTTAGTTGCTATATGGTTTACAACCCCTTGGGCTTCCAGATGAGGGAAAGTAGTAACACTCCTTTCCAGACTCTTGAGACTAGGTTAGTCCTAAAACAATCAGTAGTTGAAAAAGAAAAACTTGACAAAGGGGAGATTGATCCCTACCTTAACTGATTCTTCAACTTGTCTTGCTCAATGGCCTGCTGGATCACTCATTTCAGAGTGAAAGTGCTTTACAGATGAGTCAATAAGTATCTGGGGTCACCAGAAATGGCCAGAGAAGCTCTGGCAGACACTCCCCCATGTTTGAAACTTGCAGACTTATTTCCCCCTTGCTGCAACTTAGATCTCTGCCGAGTCCTGTGTAATTTCTTGTATGCAATACATAAGACCAGACACAAAAAGTAATTTAGACAATTTTGACTGAAGTTAAGAACTTCATACAACAAAAAAAGAAGTCATTCTTCTGGAGTAAAATCAACAGGAAGGAAAGCTATTTATAATAAGGATGAAAGCTAGCTTTTATATAGCATTATAAGATTTGTAAAGTATCTTACAAATATTGCTTCATTTGGACCTCCCCACAACTCTATAAGGTAAATGTTATTATTAGTCCTATTTGACAAAAGAAGAAACTGAGGCATGCAAAGGTTAAATGACTTGCCCAAGGTCACACTAATAAGTGTCTAAGGCTGGATTTCAACTCAGGTGATAAAGAAAGAATGGGAACTTAGGACTTACTGTCTCTGAAGGCAAGTCTCTATGACAGGCACTTCATTTCCCCTCCATGGAATCATTACTCAATAAGAAGTATTGGACGAGTTATTTTTTAACTATATAACAAAAATCATATTTAGGATCAGCACTTGCAACATATACCAAGGTAATGATCTAAATTTTGTTTTAATTATCAAATAAAACTGAAAGAAAAATGAATGACATAGGTGTTGGTTGCAGAGAGGAGGAATGGTTCCATTGGTCAGATATATAGAAGAAAATTTTGGAGGCAAAAATTAATAGGTTTGACTATAGAAATACAACATTACTTTTAAAGACAAAAAAGCAATACCTTTAAAAACATTTTAAACAGCTTGTTTTGGTACTAAATATACTAACTTGTGATGCCATGAGATTAAAACGAAGTGACAAGCATCCATAAGAACAATTATACACTCCTCAATGGAGAAAAATTCAAAGCACATGAATAATTTGTGAAGAAAGAAATGCTAACTATTAATAAGCAGATAAAATGCTGTTCAAATGTTGTAATTATAAATGAATGAAAAAGCATTTATCATTTGCTTACACTGTGTAAAGCTGGGAATACAAATAGATAATACTATTTTTTTAAGATAATTATAGCATTTACACAGAGATTTGAAGTTTGCAAAAGACTTTACATCCAGTATTTAACTTGAGCCTCACCACAACTTTGGGAGGTAGCAACCAGTATTATTCTTATGTTATGGATGAGATAAGAGGTTAATTTATTAACCCCCAAACTCACAGCTCTTAAGTGGCCGAAGTAATATTTGAACTCATGTCTTCCTGACTCCTTAATGCAATGCTTGACCTACTGTGCCACTTAGCTGGAAATAGACAATTACATAAAGTGAGTATTTATTAAGCATTTACACTTGCCAACCATTGTGCCAAACTCTAGGGGACAGAAATACAAGCAAATAAAATAGTACCTACTCTCAAATACTTAACATTCTGATAGAAGAAACAGTGCTTGGGGAGGGGTGCTAAAAGGCAGGAGGATTAAGAAAAGAGAAATAAAAGAAAATAAAAAAAGGGAGAAGGAAGATTTCAGAAAGAGTAGAGGTGTGAAAGAGGGGTGTTTTATGGTTGGGCTCTTTCTAAAATGGAGGTCCCTGGGAATAAATCACCAATTAGGAGATGAGGTCCCCAGGGTGGAGTTTCTCCAGAAAGAAATTTTTTAAAAAGTAAGAAATCCCCTGCTCTCAAGAGTTTGTATTCTAATTGTGGAAGACAACAGACATGAGATTTTTTTTTATTTCAAGGCAGATAGGAAAGTCCAAAAGTCCTTAGGGTACATTTAGGTAAAAGGAAGTAAGAACAAAGGAGGTGAGTGGTGGGGACATGGCAAGTGATGATCAGTGACAGTACAGGGACAGGGATTCAAGAGTAAAGAATAGTGTGGTTAGGGTGAAATTGGTTAATCAAAGTGTCATGATAGGGAAGAGGATGAAGCATGGTCAGTGCATGGGGGATGGCTTGGAAAAGAACTAAGAGGTGGAAGGATTGGAGATCACAATGAGGTTTAAGAAGAGGGATTGGAATCATAGGGAATAAATAGAGATGAAAGGATGAAATATTAGGAGAAAATTTAAAGTTTGTAAGCATGGAAGTAGAACACCTGTGAGAGGAGGCACAGTCAAGAGTGTAATCATCTTTGCCTATAAACCAGGAATAGTGGAGGACTAGGTCATGATAAGTGAAGAAATTGTAGGACTTGAAAGAAAAGGAAGTTGTTATTAATTGTGTGTATTGTGAATTCACTACTGGTATGGCAAGAAGAAAAAGTCTGTAAGTCAAGCACTTTATTCGTTGAGGAAGAAAAGAGAATGTTCTGGGAGGGGGGGGTCAATAGATAATGACCACCAAGATCTGGACTGGATGATAAATTCAGATAGCATGAATCTCAAAGTAGGAGAGGCACTAAATTGTAATAGAGACTTGTTATTCCAAATAAGGGAATACAACATGGATGTCTTCTAGCCATAACTCAAAGAGTACTTCCCATATAATGAACCCTTTTCAAATCCACAATGTTGAACTATAGGACAATATTCACCAGAGCTGTGTTGACTTGCAAGGGACAGAGATAGAAAGCTTCTGTTAGGAGCAGCTAGGTAATTGCAGTAAATAGAGTACCAGCCCTGGAGTCAGGAGGACCTGAGTTCAAATCCAGCCTCAGACACTTAACATTTACTAGCTGTGTGACCTTGGGCAAGTCACTTGACCCCAATTGCCCTGACTTGCCCCTTCCAAAAAGACAAAAAAAGTTTCTATTAACTCAGTGTAATCTTGGCCATGTTACTTCCCTCAAGCTGAGTCAAAGCAATTAATTTGATTCAATAAACATTACCAGAGTTCAGTGCATGGATCTGTGGACTAAGACAAAACTTCTCCAACTCATAAAATCATAGATTTGTGGCTGAAAGGGATGCCTGAGGTTATCTCATCTACCCCACCACCACCACAACCATTTTATGGAGGAGGAGATTTGGGTCAATATGATATACTGTCAAAAATAAAATTAAAATTGGCACTGCACTCATTTATCTTCTGCTGCAAATGGGGAGGTGAAAGGTGTAGAATACAATACATGTGCCCAAAAAAAAGCTCTGGGAAAATAAGGGGCATAGCATCAGATATGTGCTGGAGCTACAGATGAGTTCAGTGAAAGTGGACACCAAAGGTAAATGAGTAACCCTGAAAAGGGCTTGGCAAGCTCTCCTACCAGAGCCAGTATACCAGAGGCCAGGAGACAGAGATAAGGAGTGAGAAGATAGTAAGCATGGGGGATAATTAATAAAAATGCTCAGAGTACAGAGGGGCATGTGTACCCAGGCATGTGAAGACTTTCCCAGGAAGAACAGACTGATAGAACAACGTATTCCAACAGCCATGAAGCTGGTGCTGTGGAATGCTTAGAACTTGGTCAGACATTGGAAATGTCAAGGACATCCACTGAATCCTGGGCCATCACCCATTATCCTGACTTTTGCCTTGCCACTGGACTTCTATAGCCCTGGAAGAGAGAGTAAGGCTGAACACTTTGCACAACTCTGCCTCATATAAGTCCAATTCAAACACAAGTCAAGACATCACCCGTGACATTATTGGTCCTCTTTAAAATGAAGGATGAACAGCAATGTGCTGGAGCAAGCCCTAATCGGCTTTAAAGACCCTTTCAATTCATACTGTGAACCTTGACCTCTCTGAAATGGGCAATCAATCAGGGCTTGCTTTATTGTTCGGTTCATTGTCTAGACTGAAGAAAGTGTTAACAATACAGAGTAAGTTTAAAAGTAGGTGTAATTCCCCACCTCCACCTCCTTGTTAGCTTCCTTTTTCATATGCTGGCTTCCCAGTAGAAAGTAAGCTCCTTGAAGGCAGGGACTGTCCGTGTTTCTGTTTGTATTTGTATCCCCAGCTCTCAGTTCAGTGCCTGGCAAGAGCTTTATATTATCTGTTGCTTTCCCTTCCAGGACCCTTGAAGGATAATAAGAATTCTCAGAGACAAAGAGGGAGAGCAAGTACATACTAGTTATGGGGGCACAGAGGGAGAGGGGAGGCAATTTTAGTAAATTCTGTGCCTTATAGGCAAAGGGGAGCCATTGAAGATGGCTTGAGCAGGGGAGTGACATGGTCAGATCAGGGTCAGTTAGTCAGTATTTATAAAGGGTTTACTATGTATCAGAACCTAAGTGCTAGGGATACAAAAAAAAATCAGTCGCTGATCTCAAGTAGTTCATAGTAAAACAGATTATTTGGGTGACTGCACAGAATATTTGAACTAGATATGGCAGAAACTTCATGAATCTGCACTTCAGTTACCTCATATGTCAGATGAAGGAGTACCTAAGGCTGCTTCTACCTCTAAGTCTTGGGATTCCTGGAGAAGTCAGACTTTAAAGAATAAAGCACTTGCATACACTGGGATTCCCTTGAACTTTGATGAAAAATCCTGCCGTGATTTTGTATTGGAAATTTGGAGACTTCTGACATGAAACTTGATCATCCTAAAAGGGGGAGGTAACCATTGAGCAGCATAGTCGGATGCTTTCTTTGAATGACTAAATACTCAGCCCATCTGAGCCCTCAAATATTCCTCAGTTTCCCCTGATGTGTTTTAGAAGATTAAATTATTTGGTAACAAAACAGTCCCCAATAATTCTGATTATTTCTTTTCAATAAGTAGCTTTTATGGCAGACTCTTAAGATTTCTGTTATTAGACAAGAATTGTAAACACCCAATCTTTTCTTTCCACATGTTCTCTTGACAAATGTATCCAGCCTGAGATTTTTATCATTTTTTTCTTGTCTAATTAGCAAGGTCACATGATCTAGCAGGTCAATAGAGCCCAGCCACCTGCCGGCTGCTACTTTTGTATAACTGACTACTGCCAGGTGTCATGCTAGGAGGCTTGGATAAATTAGTAATTGTAATTGGAGTTGAATGTCATTAATTATATAATTAAATTGCTGAGGTCCACACGCATATGGATTTCTGATCATGTGACCCAGTACTGAAAAACTTGGCTGCTCCTGGATTAACTCATAAAAACCAGAGATACAACACTCTATCTGAGGTTAAGCAATGAAGGTAGATTTGGCATTTTTTTTAGCATGACCTAGAGGGAATATTAGAAGTGACAGATGTCTTTCCCAATTCTTTTCCTTATCTGTAGGGTCATAAACTAGTTGCCTGAAGCAAAGAGAAGGTAAAAATGCCAAATCCCCTTATTAGCTTTGAAATACTGTTCACATTTTAACCAATTTGTTTCGAGAAACATTTATTAAATACCTATACTGTGCTGGGTGCCTGACACATAAAAGTTTAGAGCACCATGATTTCTGCCCTCATGGAGCTTACCAGTTGATATAGGGATATGACATAAAAACAGATAACTTAAATACCAAAAAATACATGATAAGTACATCTTAGAGCTGGTGGGCTCTGCTTTGTACAGTATGAGGCAGGAAATCATTAAGAACTGAGGGAGATCAGGGAAATGTTTCTAGGGAAGATGTCAGCTGTTTGGCTTTAAAGGATAATTTAAAGGGACAGGCTTTCATTAAGAAAAGGGTGGGAAGGAAGGATATTTTACACATAGAGATTGGGGGAAAGAAGGGAGTAAAAATTTATATAATGTCTATGTAGTGGTACTATGTACCACACACTGTGGTAAGTGTATTTTTTTAATAGTATCTCATTTGGTGAAAACGGCATATATTCAGGATTAAAGGGATAATGAGTTTGGCTAGAACACAGAGTAGGTACAAGAGACTGCTGGGAGAACAGGCAAGCAGAGTAAGATTATAAGGCTTGGATCTAAATGAACCTAACTATAGAGATCATTTAATCCAATCACTTCATCTTATCAGCAAGACCCAGAAAGGTTACATGAAGATGAAATATAGGCAGGTAGAGATACAGAGGTCTATAGCTTGAAAGGTCATGCACTGGACTTGTGATTTGGAAGACATACTCAAAATCATGAGATTGAATGAAATTGCAAAGAAAGAGATTATTTCTTAAGAGGGAAGAGAAGGATAAGAACCTTGGGAATGGAAAGAGGAAGAAAGTAAGAGGACAGAAAAATACCCATTAGAGGAGGAAGAGTATGGCAGCTCAGAAGTCCAAGGAGAAAGGAGGGAATGGTCAACAGCATCAAATACTAGAGACAAGCAAATGAAATGAAAACTGCCAAATAGGACCATTGTATTTGGCCACTGGGAGCCATCTTTGAAGATGGAAGTTTCAGAATGACAATGGAATTATAACTCAAAGGCTCAAAGAATTATTTTTCCATTTAAAAAATGCTTTTGGTGAGGTCTGCATATTTTTAGGCAACTGGGAAGAAGCCAGGTGAGGAAAGAGTAATAATACAAGAATGAATAGAAATAATTTTAAGAAAGCAGCGTCCTGAAGGAGGTGACATTCAAAAGGGATTAGGAAAGAGGCAGGAGGGTTGACCTGATTATAGAGTATGTCTAAGATGTCTCTTCCTGTGAGGATGGAGGAAAGGACAAAAGAAACCCTCATGATGCTAAGAAGTTTTGAGGATCAAAGAAGGTTAGTTGAACCTTGTTGAATGATCTCAGTCTTCTTTATGAAGTCCTCCACTGTCATAGCAGGCCATGGGGCCCACTTTTTTGCATAGCTGATGGCTAAAGGAGGGAGAAAAAGTTCTGCAGCAGTCCCTAGAGGGATCAACCCAAGATGAGAAAGAGAATAGAATGGAAGGATTTCTGAGCTTCAGGGAAGATCCAGCAAAGAGTGTGCCACACATTTATAGTAGGTGAATCACTTTTATCTATGACTCTCTCCAGTGAGGTTCAGCCAGCCAGGAGTGAAACACAAATTGCAAATCTTAAATGAATAGTCATTATTTATCTTTTTTTATGTGTGAATTATTTGTCATGGGAGATAGCTAGGTGACTTAGTGAATAGAGTAGTATATCTGAAGTCAGGAAGACTTGAATTCTAATCTTACCTCAGATACTTATTGGATGTGTGACACTGAGCAAATCACAACTTTTCTGTGCTTCAGTTTTCTCAAAGGCCATATGAGGATAATAATCACACCTACTTCATAAGGTTTTTTGGAGGATCCAATATGATGCCATATGGAAAGTGCTCTGCAAATCTTAAAATCACTATGTGAACGCTAGGTGTTATTTTTAGTATGAGACCCCATAGCACTCTGGGACTTGATGAATCATCATAAAGTAACCACAAGCAGAAGCACCTAGAGGACCTCATCATCTATAGGGAATATTTCTATTTAGGTTTCTGAAGAGGACATCTTCCATGACATTGGCAAACACCTTTGGTAAACCTAAACTCTGTTTTAACTTGAAGAAAGACCTGATATTTCATTAGTGAAGGGAACTAAGTACTTTTTCTAGTATCTCACACTCTTATCTGTGACTTGGGAGATAAGTCCTAAGAAGTTGCCTGGAACACATAGAAGTTAGTGGGTTGCTCAGAACTACCCAACCAGTAGTTATCAGAGATGAGATATGACCCCTGACCTTCATGGCTTCGTGGCCATCCTCTATTCACCTCTATTCTAGACTACTTCTATTATAAGAAATGATAGAAATAAGGACAAAACTGGTACTTTCATTGGTACAGGGAATTCCCAAGTGAGAAAACTTCCTCTACCATCATCAGCCAACACCTTCCTTGGAACTCACAGTCCTAGAGAGTAACTTAAAGCAGCAGTGCCAGACGGTTTTAAAATATAATGTTATATGTGTTTTGTTGTGCTTTTATTTATTTTGTAAGTAAAGAACATTTCAGTAATTTTAATGAATAGGTAATATTAAATAAATATATAATTTTAAGAAATAACATTTTAATCTGGTTGGGGCATCACTCATTGTCTTTGCCATTGATGTGAAGGCCTCTCCTTTGATACCTTGAAATTAAGTGACTTGCTCAGGGTGATACATTTAGTATGTGTCAGAAATAAAATCTGAACCCAGATATTCCTGACTTCAAAGGCACCTCTCTATCTAATACACAAGGCTGCTTCTCCGTAGGGAATGATAGTGCCCATAAAATACCTTTGTATGTTGTGTGATTATGTATGTATTATGTATTAAGTATGATTATGGAGGTTATAACTATTTATTCATGGTTCAGTTATTTTTTAGGTAGAAAATATAGCACAGCATCATGTGAAAAGGGAAACAAGGCATTATCTAGTAGCTATATTAACATTTATCAATCATATAAAATAAAGCAAACAATTACATCTTGATATCCAGTCTTTTCCTGAGGATGGAGGATAGTGTCAGTCAAGAATAAACTGCAAATCTGAAAAAAAAGTTTTAGAAAAAAGTGTATTAATTTACTTGACAGATGGAAGAATCAGGGGGGAAAAGTGTACTTACTCAGTCCAGTTTCCTAGTTTTTCATTATATAGAGTTCAACAAGAGAGCACAAGGATAGAATCAGCTGATTAGCCTGCGTGTGAGCAGTTTCCAAAACAGAGACAAGAATGTAACCGCTGCTCGTAGGCAGCTACCAGATAAGGCAAATGGGTGGCTTGGGATGATTATGAGCATGGCAAGTCTAAGCATTCAGTGAAGTTTGGGTGAAGTCCAAATATAAGCTTTGGGGAAGGTCTAAACATAAGATTTTAGTAAGGTCCGAATGTTACATTAATGATTATCACAATGACTTATAGCAACATAAAGCATTAAAGATTATGACAAGCAATGTTTTCCCCACTAGATAATAAATATAAATGTATACCAATATATCTATATGGAAGATATATACATAGACATCTATAGCATGGGTATATGTGTGTGTGCCTATATACATATACATTAAGAATCTAGCAAGTATCTGTTAATAAAGTGCTGTCTTTTCATAGGAGCTGGCATTTTCTTCGAATGAATTGGACTAAAAATGCAGAGGTCACTGACCATCTTGCTCCTTGGGTGAACTAATCAAAGAAATGTAAAAGGTTCCACACAGGCTGGCTGTTTTCATGCTCTTATAGGTCTATGATGATCGTGTGACTTGCAAACTAAAGGCTTCTGCATGTTGCCTTTCCCGTTCTTCCTTAATCTTGGTGTATTTCCTCTAGGTCTTCCCTCAATAGTATAAATACCTCCATATTTGTTATACACAACTTGTTTGAATGATACCTCCCACATTAGACTGTAAATTCTTTGAGAGCATAGAGTTTTTCATTTTTCTTTGGATCCCCAGGACTTAATAGAATGTCTGGCACAGAGTAGGTGTTTAATAAACTGACTAAAATATTACTATCAAAATTTATCAACAACTAAGTCCACTAAAAAAAATGATGAGGAGGAGGAATTCACCAGAATGGAATGCCTGGATGTCCCACCGGCTTCACTACTGTGACCAGATAAATTAATTGGTGAAAAGTCCCTTTAAGATGTAAAAGTGTAGATTTAAAGACTCTCTCTCGATGGCGTTAGGATAGTAGATCAACTCTAGAATGATCCTCACACATAATAATTAATGGCAGTTTTATGAAGTCACAGTGGAAGCAATCAGCCCACACCAAGAATCAACTCATACTCACTTGATGTGAAGGGAAAAAGGGAAGTAAAAACCAGAAATTTCAACACGTTATCTCCATTCAACCAGAATAGATTTCCAATAGTACTATCCCAATTTTCTGAATCTTTTGACAGCTGTTGACACAACATATGTAATTATCATCAACAGAGAGAAGAGGCTTAAATCAGGCTTTATTTTTTAATGATGTATCCTGTGCCTTGGGACTAAGGACACTCTGTTTCCAGCAAAATCTGCATAGAGGTACTTTACTTTTATATGATTATGCACCATTTCTTTCAACTTCAGAACACCATTTAGTGGGAATATACACTCCAATAAAATGCACCTGCAGACGGTGTTCACTAGACCATTAGTTTATAAAAAAAAGAATGGAAATAAAGTAAATGAAGACATCACTCTTCAATCTTCAATCATTTCAACCATTTTCAGCTACTTTTAATAGCCGCTTTAAAAGTATTTAAGCAAGGCTAAAGAAAATAGATTGTAAAGGTAAAGACGGTAGGGTGATAGCTGGTGTATCACAAAGGAAAGGTAGGAAAAAAACAATTTTTCCTTTCACCATCTAAAGAACTTTATCAAGCAAGTAAAAATTTGACCAGTAGACGAGGCTATCTCCTAAGAGAGTCATTGTTCCAGAAGGTCAGGAGGAGACTTCACCACCCAACCAAGAGAAGAAATAGAGATTTAACAGTCATGTATCTGTCTGTAGACATTAATTGTTTTTCTTTTCATCATCAAGAGAAAAACAAAAGCACAAAAGAAGACATCTGGTTTCTTGTAATATTAATGGAGGTAGGTATGGAGTGTGAAGAAATCCAGGTCTATAATTTTACTGGTGAAGGGAACTCCTAGTGTGAAAAATCCCTCAACCAATATAGTTTTGTATTAACCTGGAATTTCTTTAGGACCTATAGATAGGTCCTGAATAGTATGAATAATCAAATAGTGGAATGTGTTCGAATTCATATTATTTTAAGTAATAATTATGTGAATGAAATATGGTAATTGGTTCCAGCCCAGTGGAAATACACAGTGTGAATTCAAATAATACAACCACTTTAGAGGATTTATTATTCACACTAATGGGGGCTCTACGCCTCTAAGGATAATAATAGCCAGCATTTAGCTCCTACTCTGTGCCAGAATCCAAGGGGAAAGGTACTATTATTATTCTGAAATTAGGAAACCAAGTCAATCAAATTTACCCAAAGTCACAAAATCACTGTGCCTGAAGTTGGATTTGAACTCGGGTCTTATTCTCACTTAAGGCCCAGGGATGTATGCAACTGTGCTACTTTGAGGTCTATGTGTGCTGCCTCAGAATCTTTTTCTTAATCCAAAAGTGAATTCATGGGCTGTCTACTCCAAGAAGCCTTCTCTGATCTCCCTAGCCCCTCCATAATTCATGCGTCGGTACTCTCTTCTCCTTAAATTAATCTTTTTGTTCACAGTATGCTCAAAAGAGTACGGTCTTTGGGGTGAGATAACAGGTTCAAATCACACTTATGACTCTTGCTACCAATAAGAACATGGTAATTTTATTTCGCTGAACCTCAATTTATTTCTCCGTAAAACGATTGACCCATGTGGCCCATAGAGCCTTCAGGCTCCCAACTATGAATCTGTGTACATGGTGTATCTCCCATTCCCCCATACAGGATAGGGTTTATCTCTGATTGTTGGTTTCTTCTCTTTTTCTGTTCCCAGACCTTAATCCAGTACTTCATGAATAGCAGGCATTAATACATAATTGCTAAATTGAACTGAATTAAATTAATTGAATTCTCAAATTTATTTTATTCTATGACAGAGCTGCACAATTTTGGTCCATTGTCTTGGTGGTTTCTAAGAAAATAAATCTTTTCTCTCACTCATAAAAATAAAACTATGGAGATCAGATACACAGATTCATTTATAACGCACTAATGACTAATCCACAAAAAGTCTGATCAATATGCTTCGGTTGTAAAAGCCAGCCCCTAAACTTAGTTCTGGAAACTATGGGGATGAGACCACACTATTACAAAGTAATGCAAGTGGTCAAATCGTTTGTAATCTTTTATTCTCCATAGGTATAGCCAGCGTAAAGGAATGAGAGCAAACTGGTTTTTCTTTGGGACCTTGGGAAGTCAATTCATTTCTGTGACACTTAGTTTGCCTTGGGGGATTTTGCTGTTGTTCAGGCATTTCAGTCCTGTCTAACTCTTCATGACTTCATTTTGAGATTTTCTTGGCAAAGATACTGGATATTCTTCGGCTCATTTTACAGATGAGGAAAGTGAGGCAAACAGGATTAAATGACTTTCCCACAGTCCCACAGTTAGTAAGGGTCACACATAAGTGTGATTTGAACCTGTTATCTCACCCCAGAGACCATACTCTTTCCAGCATACTGTGGACAAAAAGATTAATTTAAGGAGAAGAGAGTACCAACACCTGAATTATGGAGGGGCTAGGGAGATCAGAGAAGGCCTCTTGGAGTAGACAGCCCATGAATTAAGTTTTGGATTGAGAAAAATTTGAACTCAGTTCTTCCTGACTCCAAGCCCATTGCTCTAGCCACTGCAGCAAGTGGTTCTCAACCTTCCTAATGTCACAACCCTTTAATACTTGTATGTGGGTGGAACTGCCTGGAGGCAGATAGAGGAGCTGTGTCTCAGTTCCTAAGACCATTGGAAATATGTGTTTTCCTGATGGTCTTAGGTGACCCCTGTGACCCAAAGGGGTTGGGACCCACTCGTAGAGAACCACTGGTTGGAGTAAGTATGTGGATTTACTCTCACATAGTCGCATGCTGTTGTCCCACTTTCTTCTAACTCTTCCAGTATTTTGCTCCAATAATTATTCCTGTTTCCTTCTGGGTCCTTCTATTTTTCCTATATACTCAGGTCTCATCTAGCCTGAGAAAACTAAAAACAGAGGGGGTGGCTAGGCGGTGCAGTGAATAGAGCACCAGCCCTAGAGTCAGGAGGACCTGAGTTCAAATCTAGCCTCAGGCACTTAACACTTACTATCTGTGTGACCTTGGGCAAGTCACTTAACCCCAAGTGCCCTGCCTTCCCTCCTCCAAAAGAAAAAAAAAATCAAAGCCAAAACAAACTATCTTTCTCTCAATGTGCCACTCAGTCTGGCCATTGTCCCATCTCTCTCTTCTTCACTGACTGTCAACTTTACAGACTTAGAAATTTGCCCTTCCCTCTGCACTTCCTCACCATCTTCTCTCTCCCTGACATTGCCGTCTGGCTTCTATTCCCACTACAGTAATAGAACCCGCTATCGTAATAAAACCCAGAAACTTTTTCTATCCACATTCTTTTCTGAGATGCAGCATGCAGTAGTGGATAGAGAACTCATTTTTCAAGCCAGGAAGATGTTGGTTCAAGCCACACATCTCATACCTGTGTATGCTGTGTGCCCCTAGGTAAGTCATTTAACTTCTTGAAGACTATAAATTGAAGTGAAGATGTTGATCTGCACTAGGAAAGCAAATTCCCCCTTTTCAGGAACATCCTAGGTTCAGTGCTTGCTCATTTCCTCTAGATCTCTCTGCAGCATCAACCATTGCTTGATCTGGTGTTCCATCTGGACACTAGGGGAAATTTCTGTTTGTACTGTTTTATGTCCTCCATCCTTTCATAAATTCCTTCAGGGATAAAGAAATGCTTTCTTACCATGCCTTTTAATCTCTTTCTTTTGAAGGAAAGACTGAAAACAGTTTACAATTTCTGCTACGTAAGCTCCTTCTTCAGAAGTTGTGTAGAAAAGTAGATAGGGCACCAAATTTGAAATAAAAAAGATCTGTATTCAAATCCTGCCCCCAGATAATTATCAGCAGTGTGAGAAGCAGCTTATCTTATATTATGTTTGTCTTATTGTATCTTGTTTTATCTTTGCATACCCAGTACCCAGATACAGTTGCTTCAGAAATATTTACTGAATCCACCTAAATTATATTGAAATAGTTATCTGTTTAGGAAATGCCTCCAACAGCCATGTGCAATCAATTGAGTAGAGATAGTAAAGCCAAAGAGTGATTCCATTCAATTCCCACTGGGATTCTCCAAGTAAATAAGAGGTGACTGGGGAAGTCAGTGCTGATGCTGCATCTCTGGACTCATTACTAATACAATCGGGTTCTATAAACGTCTTTCTGGACTGAGGCCATGAGTATTTTGAATGGAAAATGGAACATTGGCATAACATTAAGCAATGCATCCAATGCCAACTCTTCTACAGATATTGGTAATTAAATAATTGAGAACAAACTACAGCTCTGTCACACCACTACATTTATATTTAACAAGTAAAGTTGTGGTTCACCTCCCATAATATTCATTAAAGATATAAGCAAGGACTAAGGAATACTTTCTTACCACACCTTTTAATCTCTTTCCATTGAAGGAGATCCTGTAAACTGTTTATAACTTTGACTAAGATGTAAGCTCCTTTAATAGAGGCTGTAGAGAAAAGTGGAAAGAGCATCAGACTTGAAGTCACAATATCTGTGTTCAGATCCTGACCCTCCCCCCCCAAATAATAACCAGTTGTGGGAGCAGCAGCAAGTTACCTATCTTCTCTTTGTGTCGGTTTCCATGTTTGTTAAAGGAAGCTAAAAATATCTTACTTCATAGATTGAATTAAAATCTAACAAGAATGTAGGTTGTAGTATAATTTAAAAGGATTCTAGATTTAAAGCTGGAAAGCCTTGGTTCAAATCTAGGTCAAGCAATTGTTGCCTACATGGCCTCAAACAACCTCTCTGGGTTTTATTTTCCAGAGTTGTTAAATTAGGGGTTGGATTTCCTCCAGCAAAAGAGCGTTGCGAACCCAGGCAAGCAAGTCAACTTAACTTTTCTGTATCTCAGTTTTCTAATCTGTAAAATAAAGGAGTTGGATTCAATGGCCTCTGGTCCCTTCTAGTTCCAAATCAAAGATCTCACAGAAATCATTCTGTAAACCAGTTGTCAACCTTATTATTAAGAGTTGGAAATTCTGTCTGGGTTTCCTCAGTATGAAGAAAAGGCTTAGTAAATACTTGTTTTCTTCGTGTTCTAGTCTTAGAGAATTGTGTAAGGCTCAGTGGGGTTGTGTGATTTACCTTTGGTTAAAGACCTAGGAAATACCAAGAGCCAAGATTTGAACTCCCTCTTTCCAGTATATCACATGGTCTCTGCTGAAGGAATTAAACCAAAGTATAGCTAATAGGGGAGGAAGGTCTGATTTTGTTTGGTGATATGTGAAACAAGAAGTTGAGAATAAAAACCCTTATTTGATCAAAGCATAAGAGAATAATTACAGAGGATGAACCAGCTTTATTCAGATTGAGAAAGAACAACACATTTTTGTATAGCTAATAAGCACATCTCATAACCTCTAAATCTAAGGATATTTGGATGCCAAATCCAGGTTTAATTTGCAAATAGCTCTGTCTTTATGTCATCTCTCCAGTGAGTAAATTATATTTGACAGAGCCCAGTCGTCTTTTATTCAGCCATATTCGTAGTTGTAAGGCATGGTCTCAATTCTAAACCATCAGGTAGTTAGAATTTCAAGTGGGAAAAACGCTAGTTGTTTTGTCTGCAGGATGAAGAGATTTTAGGTGGGTGATTCTCAGCGAAGTTGAAATAACCTATTCATTATCTTAGTAGTTTATAGAAGTAAAACTTGACTTTGTTTTAGAAGTTTATAGAAGTATATTCAATGTATAGAAGTTTATACAAGTAAAATTTCACTTTATTTTAGGTACTTACATAGTTGTGTTTTTAATGTGTATAATCAATCAATAAAAGTCTTTAACGAATGATTGAATGAATTAATGGTGGATAGATAGATGGATGGACGGATAGACGGGTGGATGGATGGATGGACGGACGGATGGATGGATGGATGGATGGTGGATTAACAAAAAGCATTTCTTAAGCATTTGTTGTGTGTGAGACAATGGTCTTAAGTACCACAGATACAAATAGGTAAGACAGCCCCAGCTCTCAAGAAGACATTATAATTATTAAGATGAAGAAGACAACATATGTGCAGAAGGTTTTTCATAAATTTCCACCAGAGAAGGATAGAGCAGTCATTCTCAAACTTTTTGGCCTCAGGATTCTTAAAACTCTTAAAATTTTTTATTGAGGATCCCAAAGGGATTTTATATGGAAAATAGATATGTGTGTGCATGTATGTGTCTAGTATTAGTGTTTTGACCTTTCAGACCCCCTGAAAGCATCTTCAGGATGCCTGAAGTCTCTGAATCTCACTTTGATGCCATGAGTCCCTGAATCTCACTCATGATGCCATGAGTCCCTTAATCTCACTTTGAGGGTCATTGAGTAAAACAATGAATCTCTTAAAGGAGGTTTTACAAAAGAAAAATCTTAAACTTTTGGACTAGCTCACCTTAGTGTATGAGGAAAATCTGTGTAATAGAAAAAAAGCTTTTTTAAAATTCTACTTTCATAAAGTCTTTTTCCTTGCCTCCACTGTGGTTCTCATTCAGGTGGTGTTGTGGTTGGGGGGTATTTTGTGTATTATATCAAGAATAAGACCAAAGTAATCAATTCTCTCCGACAATGTAGTTGCCATGGGATTGAGCAAAGGTCCTGCTATACAAACATCAGACCTTAAAGCAGGACCAAACATTTCTTGGCATACCCATAGAGGACTATTTGGATAGATTAAATATCAATGGAATCTTTCATTCATCAATTTAATTAGATTCAGCTTTGATTATCAGAAGTCTCTGCAGTTATTACCTTAGTCATTTTCACTTAAAATTTATAAAGCATATGAAGGAATATATGAAGCTTTAAAAATATTAACCTGATATTACTCTGAAAAGAAATAATCACAGTTGAACAAGCATATTTCCTGTTCTTGTAAAGAATAGAGATAACTGAGGCACAGAAATTTTATGAGATGTATCCAAATATTTTCAGTTGCCAGAAAGGAATAGAAGAGTTAGGTTGGGAAACTCTGCATGTACTTCTAGTGATATTTGACCACACTGCCTCCCAACACGTTGAAATATGCCAATCTTCTCTTTTGAAGCTGTGTTTGTGAATTATGTCAGTTTCATATTTGTACTAAATGAACCACCTGGATAGCTAAATAGGTCCCATACTAGCTGCCAAAAATGATTGAGCTCTTAATTTCCACTAAGACATCAATTGTCTCCATGGCCTTGGGATATGTTTAAAAAAAACTTGCCTCAATTTCCCTAGATGCATCTACGAAAAAACTGGTCGTTTCAAGGACTAATTAGTTGGGGGTTTATAATTAATGGTTTTCTTATAATAGTCTATGTAAAGGCTAATAGAATAATTAGTACAATTATTAAATACAATCAGTCATGGCTCCAGGATGGAACATGGGGAAAGAGGGATGGCAAAATGTTGCCTGACAGTTATGAGATTAATACCTTTTTTTTTTAATTTCAAGGAGAATAATACTCATGGGGAGAAGTGTTCTTTATTATTCCTCATAGATTCCTCAACCAAAACTCTAAGAGGGAATCATTGTCCAATGACTTGTATGTTAAGAACTATATGATTTGAAGGAAATACAGGAATCAGAAGGGGAAGCAATAAGGAAGAGTATAGGATGGGGAAGAACAAAAGGAGAGAGAACTAGGATCATTATCATGATGATCCTATGCTACAGACAACTGAGGTAAATGGAGAAAATGGATGATGAAGTTAAAAAGATCCAAAAAGTGGCCTAGAAAGATGCAGTTATAATGGAAGACTTGCTTTGTATAACCCTCTTTTGAAGTCTCTGTTCAAAGCAGAACAGATGATAGGTTACTGGTTAACCTCACGATAACCTTGTCTTTCAGAATACAGAAACGAAGGCAAGTAGAATTGCTATTCAAACTAACATGGAACAATTGGATATCAAAATAGTAAAGGCGGATCCGTGGGGAGGGTAGAAGCATGCTATAGAAGGACCATATGTCCTAAGAAGGAGAATTTCCTAAGTAAGATAAGATCACAGGTCTGATACTCCAAAAACTTGAGAAGAATCAGAAAGAGACTCTACAGAATGAAACTTGTATTAATGCTATCACAAATCATTCCCATGGAAACATAGTATCAAAAAAAAATCTGTTCCTTAAGTTTTTTTTGGTTTTGTTTTGTTTTTGCTTTTTGGAGGGCAGTTGGGGTTAAGTGACTTGCCCAAGGTCACACGGCTAGTTTTTTTGTGTTAAATGTCTGAGGCCGGATTTGAACTCAGGTACTCCTGACTCCAGGGCCGGTGCTCTATTCACTGTGCCACCTAGCCACCCCGCCATAAGTTTTTGAGCTCCAAATTTTCTCCCTCTCCCTCTCCTTCCTCCTTTCCCCCCATGGCAGCATGCAATCCAATATAGGCCTTACATATGTGGAACTGAATGTCGCAAACTAAAAATAAATAAATTTAAAAGAAAAGAAAAAAGAATCAGTCTGGTTACTCACTTATTCCATAAACTCCAACGGCTCCCTATTGTCTCCAGGATTAAATATGAACCTTCCCTTTGGCTTTTAAAGTCCTTAATCACCTGGGTATTTAAAGTTCCCATACAGTTTGCTCTCCTCTGTGAACTCTATGAGCTGGTGACTGGTTTTGTTGCTATTCCTTGCATTGGACATTCCATCTTCTGAGTAAACATTTTCACAGATTGTCTTTTATCCCTGGAATTCTAAAATCTCGCTTCCTCCAAAAAAACAGCAAATAAAAATAAAATAAAATAAAATAAAAAAGGGGCGGCTAGGTGGCGCAGTGAATAGAGCACCGGCTCTGGAGTCAGGAGTACCTGAGTTCAAATCTGGCCTCAGACACTTAACACAAAAAAAAAAAAAACTAGCCGTGTGACTTGGGCAAGTCACTTAACTCCAACTGCCCTCCAAAAAAAAGAAAAAGCAAATATAAATAAATAAAATAAAATCTCACTTCCTGGTTACCCTGGCCTTTTTCAAGGTTCAGCTAAAGTCCCACCTTGTTCAAGAAGTCTTGTATGTATTTTGTTTGTTTCTAGTCATTTACAAGTCCCTCCCCTCCCCCAATAGACTGTGAGCTATTTTAGAACATGCTAGTTTTTTGCATTTCTTTGTATCCCTATCATTTCCAATTGTGTCTTGCACATGGTAGGCAATTAATAAATGTTTGTTGACTTGGCTTAACTTAACCAAAGTTTAGTAATAATTGATATTTACACTGTAGTTCAAGCTTTACAAAACATTTTATATGCATTGTATCCTATCGATATCTATCCCATCAATACTATAAAGTTATTATCTACCTTTTATAGGTGAGCAAATTGAGACTCAGAGACCTTAATTTGCCCATGATGACATAGTTATTGTGTGTCTTATTTATCTTTAAGAACAAATCTCTTCCCATTATTCAACACTAGTTTTCAGAATGAGCTCAGATTTATATAAAGTTAAGGATAACAAAGGGGTAACTAGGTGGTACAGTGGATGGAGTACTAAGCTTGTAATGAGGAAGATTCATGTTCATGAGTTCAAATGTAACCTCAGATACTTACTAGCTGTGTGACCCTGGGCAAGTCATTGAACTCTGTTTCCATCAGTTTTTCATCTGTAAAATGAGCTGGAGAAAGAAACGGAAAACAACTTCAATATCTCTTCCAAGAAAACCCCAAATGGGGTCATGAAGAATCAGTCACAACTGAATCAATACAACAACAAGAATCACACAGACACACACACACACGCACACATATGTGAGCAGGCTTTTAAAGCTACAGTGGGGACAAACAGAGGAACAGTGGGAAAATAGTTCTGTTGCTTGGTGAGAGGGCCAAAGTGTTTTAACATCATTGTACTTCTCTTATCTCTAACAAACAAAGGGATCTTCAGATGAAAAAAATGTCTAGACAAAAATGCTTAATAGAGATATTCAAACTGAATAGATGGTATGAGAGTGCTTAGGTTCTTCAAGTCAACTGGCCTCAAGAAATTATATCCTCAGGCACTTAAAGAACTACAAAATATTTGCTGAAGACATGTTACTTAATTTTGAAAAATCAGGAGAACAGGAGAGATGCCACAGGACTAGAAATGAAAAATATTGCTTTAATCTTCAAATGGGAAAAATATATATTCTTCCAACATAGGGCAATGGACTTGAAATCAATTCCTGCTAAAAGCCTACAATAGATTATTAAAGATGTAGTTCATAAGACTTTACAAAGGGAAGATATAATTACTATCAAACAGCATGAGATCATTAAGAACAAATCATGGCAAACTCACATCCCTTTCTGGACAGCTACTCAACTAATAGAATAGAGTATTGTAGATAGAACATTCCTGGATTTTGTTAAGATATAGGACAAATTCTCTACTATTACCTTAGGGACAAGAGGAAAAAGAGTACAACTATGTCAATTATGAACTACTTGGTTGACTAGACCAAAAGAGGGTTTATTAATAAAATAACACCAACAGGTTTAGAGCATTTGTGAAATGCCACAGTGCTAAATAATTGGCCACTAGGTGGCGCAGTGGATAGAACTCCTGGTCTAGAGCCAAGAAGACACCTTTTCCTGAGTTCAAATCTGACTTAATTTGCTTACCAGCTGTGTGACCCTGGGCCAATCACTTAACCTTGTTTTCCCTGTAAAAATGAGCTGGAGATGAAAATGGGAAACCACTCCAGTATCTCGGCCAAGAAAACCCTAAGTGGGGTCACAAGGAGTCAAACATGATTCAAAGAGCTGAACAACAATATTGGTGTCCCTGTTTCAGTTGACTTTTTTTTTCCTTTAATGATGTGGATGAAGACAAAGATAGCATCTGGATTAGATTTATAGATAAAGGACACTGGAAGAGAGAGGTAATACATTGGATGGCAGAATAATGGTCAAAAATTATGTTCACCAGCCATAGGCTATGGAAGAGAATAGATGATGATATTTGATAAGTTTAGTATGTACTGTCCAGCACTATAGGGAGCTCTGAAATTCCTAACAATACCTCTGTGCCTCTATCAGGTTATCAGAGCACATAATGGTAACTTACTCCCTGTTTCTGGTGGTGATGTCAACATTCTTATGTTAATATAAGGGTTGTATCTGTGTCATCCAATTAAATTTCATGACTCATTGATCCTCATTCTAATGGGTCATCCTATCCCTTATGTCTCTGGCTATTTATTTACCCCATTGATCCACCTCTCCTAAGACCATTAATCTATGAAGTATTTAATTGGAAAAATGAAAGGCAATAAAATAAAAATATTACTCATATGTAATTTTACCTTTACATTCTTTTCAATTCATGGTCCCAGCTTCTCACTGAGGCAGAAACCATTCCCAGTGTTCTGTTCATTGTTGACCCTACTTGTGAGCTAAGCCAAGGCAAGCCACCCACTCCTGCTGGCACAAAGAAAATAGAAATAGTCCATCACTGTCCTGGCTAGATGTTAGCCTTCTTGTACATCCCTCTAATTGAGACAGAATCTGTATTTTACCCTCAAAACTTATTGGTTTGACTTGAAAGGGAACCTCACAGTCCTTGTATACCCTAGCACTTTGGACAGCTCAGTGGCACCACAGTGCACAGAGCCTGGGGTCAGGAGTCAGGAAGATCTGTATTCAAATGTGACCTCAGATACTAGCTGGGTGATGCTGGGCAAGTTACATGACCTTTGTGTGCCTCAATTTCCTTGCCTATAAAATCAGTATGATAACAGAACCAACCTCACAGGGTTTTTGTGAGGATCATAAGATAATGTCTGTAAAGTGCTTAGCACAGTGTCTGGCTCATCCTAAGCATTTAAAAAAGGGTCTCCTTCCTCAGCACTGAAATAGGCTGGAATACGTTCCAGAGTCCACACCTGTGAATTGGGTTCTATTGTAAATCTAACCTACTCAATGACAAATCATAATTTCAGGTACCATTTTGTCCTCTCCACTCCTACCATTTTTTTCCTTATTCTTTTCAAAATTGACATCTTAAGTTTGACATTATCATGTTCCAAAGGTCTGGGGGTGGGGGAGGTAGGATTGTGAGAAGGGAAAAGTTTAGACATACCCTTTAAAATTACAACAGGATAAATGTAATCCTGCACTTGGGCTCGAAGAAACAACTAGATGATGCTATTACTGAATGGGCAGGGTAGAGTTGGAAAATAGCTAATGTGACTTTTGGTAGATTTCAAGTTCAACAGTGAGTCAGGAGTATATAATGATCAGTGCAACCTTAGGCTAGTTTAATAGAAGTACTATATGCAGAATCATGGCAGTGATAGGCTCACTTCATTCTGCCCTGGCCAGACTGTATCTCAAGAATTGTGCCACATTTGATGAGGGTCGTAGATATTCATAACAATTAAATTAAAACAAAGGAATGAGGACCATATCATAATACAATTATATGAAGGAACTGAGAATGCTTAACCTGGAGAAGAAAAGAACTTTTGTAGGATGTAATGGCAAACTTTCAAATATTTGAAAATTACTCCATGGATGAGGGATTGTTCTGTATGATAGGAGAACAATACCAACAGGTGAATGTTTCAGGGAAGAAAATTTCTGATCAATAGGAGGATGAACTTCCTAATGGTTGAGTAGTTTCAAAAGGAAATGGGCCACCCTGATAAACAGTGATTCAGTGGAGGTCTGTCCCCAAAGGCTGGATTGTTTAAATAGCCTCAATTTTCATATAGAGGAAACACTAAATGGTTTCTACTATATTTTCTACTTTTAATATCCAAATTTCTTATTATAGACTAAGAGATTTTAGATTGTTGCCAGTGATGGACTTTGGACTTTGGTTTATCATTGGTAATTACTTAATCATAGATTTTGTGCTAAAAGGAGGCTGAAGATCATAGTCAAACTTTTTCATTTTATAGATGAGAAAAGGTGGAACCAGGGAGGTTCTGAAACTTTTTTAGGTCACAGGATGAATGTAATTTTATTTTCTTTGGTTGACTGGCCAACAATAGACTCAGACCAAAGGAATTAACCTGTGAGAATAAAAAGCAAATGGAAGCACACTGTTCATTTAGGATTTCATTTTCCAGTATATCATATTGTACTTGGTTGTTCTGGAAAGTGATTTGGGACGGAAAAGGAATGAACAAATAAACCAGAAAGTTGAGACGTTCTACTTAGTAAAAGAACATAAAAGATTGATTCTGGCTCATTTGACTATACTTTGACCATACCACAAAATAATGAAGTATGCTTTAAGAAACCAGCTCTTGTCCTTTTCCTTTCTGAAACATAATGCTGCTGGATTTTCTATGAATCATAGTGTAAAACCATGATTAGAATTCTGCTTAAATTACCAACAAGTCAAGCTACACATTAGACACTGAGGCTAATGTGACATTCCTAGAGGCTAAAGGTGTTTCTAAGCCAGGGCTGATTTCTCTTTTCACACACAGCTTGCCTTTGATGTTTTTGTAAAGAATGAGAGAAGTCCAGCTTAGCAGGGAGAAAGAGACCACATAATTTAATATGACTGTGTTTTCTTACACAATGAGACATAAGAGCAAGACCGGTAAAAATGTCTTACAAATGAATAATCTGCAATGTAAAGAAATTACATTATAGAAGTGTCACCTTCACCCCCTTCCCCTCTTCTCTACATGACTTAGTACTTAAATTCTCAGGCAGAATTCTTAACCATTTTTGGCAACACATATCCCTTTGGAATTCTAGTGAAGTCTATGGATTCCTTCTCTGAATCGTGTTTTTACATAACTAAAAGAAATGTTACATTTGAGCTAGATTTTAGTGAAAATAATAATAGATTTTTTTTCTATCCACATTTCTGGATCCCATGAAATCTATATATACACACAATCAAGATTAAGAAATCCTTCTCTAGGGAATTGTGTGAGGTATAAATTGTTTGACCAATATGACAATTTATAAATGTCAGAGGCAGGATTTGAACCGAGGTCTTCCTGACCAAAGCCCAATGCTCTAACAACCACAACACACTTCCTCTTATGACAGACCGTTGTTTGTGTGTGGTCTAGCTTTCATCTTTGTAGTGAATCCCCCATGTGGGCATTTCCTCTATGGATGCAGATAGATACTTCATGCATATCTTACCATTATTTCATTACTATTCAGCAAATAATAGTATTTAGCTATCACTTTAAGGTTGGTGAAGCATTTTATAAACATTATCTCATTTTATCCTTATTATGACCCTGGGTGGTAGGTGTATTTATTATCATCCCTCTTTTAGAGATAAAGAAATTGAGGCTGACAGAGGTTAAGTGACTTGCCTTGCCCAAAGTTACAGAGTTAGTAAGTGTCTGAGCCAGGATTTGAACTAGGATCATCCTGACTTCAAGCCCAGCACTCTTCCCACTGTGACCACCTAACTTCCTAGAGAGTTATCTTGGTTACCAAGTAGAAAAGTGTCTTGACCAGGGTCATACAGCTAGTGTATATCAAAGGAAGGACTTGAACCCAGTTCTTCTTCAGTATCAAGTGAGGTAACATGCTAGGAGGCTGAGTGGACCTGGAGTCAGAAGATCTAGCTCCCAGCCCAATTTCTAATGCTTACAAGACCTTGCAAAAGTTATACCCTCTCAAATTCTTTTTTTAAAATTTTTTTATTCGTTTTCTTGTTTACATCATTCATTTTCATGACATTTTTGAATTACAAATTTTCACCCCATCTTTCCCCTGCCCCAGTCCTAAAACAGCAATCCCACTATAAAGCCCCTCCCCTGCTCTCCTCTCTTACTTTCTGGTAGGGAAGGGAGGGTCTCCCTATCCCAGCCCCTGCATATCTTATTTCCTAGTTGCAGGTCTTGGAGAACTTTAAATTCCAGATTCTTTCGATTCCTCCCTTGTCCCCCACCCCCACTGGAAGGACAATCAATCCAATACAGGCTGTGGATGTGTGATTATACAGGACATCTTCATAGTGGACATATTGTGACAGTGATCATCTGTCTCTCCTTCCTATCCCTCCCCCTCCTTGTTCTGTTCTCTACCCTGTCCCTGTCCTTTTACTGAAGTGTGTGCTTCCAGCATACCTCCACCACACCCTGCCCTCCCCTTCATCATCCTTCCTCTCATCCCCATGCCCCCTACTCTCCTGTGTGGCATGATTCCCAGTTTAGAGTTTATGCCATTTCTTCCCTAAGCCAAATTCAATGAGAGTAATTGAAAGTAAAGT
>CM053599.1:27990447-28030038 GCA_028646575.1 Pseudocheirus occidentalis | reverse complement strand
AGTTTTATTGGTGTTCTTATTTTGCTTCCTTTTCCTCATGTTGGCTAGTCAGCTAATTGGTTGGGTTTTTTTTTTTTTTAGCTCTGTGAAACTCTGCTTCCAGGGGGGAAAGCTCTGTTCCAAATCGCTGGGGTTTTCCCAGATGCCGGAGCTATTAGGGGAGTGTTGCAAGTCCCCCCACTTTTGGCTTGCTGAAAGCGCACCCCAGGACTACCACCCAAGACCATGATCCAGATCCAGGCCGCTCAACACAAGAGCACTTGGCCCTGATCAATCAATTCAGCCCCCCTGCAGAGTCTGCAGGCCAGGGGCTCTGAAGCAGCCCAGTGGGGGCCACCGCAGATTCCAGCAGTTCCCTTCCCCCACTACTTCCTTGCCCCAGGGGCAGATTGGCCAAACTGCTTTTCTTCCCCCAAATTAATATTCAAAGTTTCAGTTTCACTTTCACTGACCATCTCTAATCCTGGTATGCTGGATGTGAAGATTCCCTCAGGTGCAATAGATCTTCTCTGAAGTAGACTCAAGCTGTGGCTTGGGAGGCTCGACTCCTCCTGACCACCCTGGGGCCTGGCCTGGCCACAACTGTAGTTTTGGGCTGGGCTGGTCTCTGCTCCGTCGCGAGCTGCCGCTCTCCCATCCCGTTCCGCACACCTTGGCAGATGTGGAGGTCCTGGAGGCTGTAGATCCTCTTCTCTGAAGACTGGCTGCGGCGCGGCTCAGCTCAGCCCAGCTCAGCCCAGCTCCTTCCCACTGCCCCAGGCCTGGCCATGGTCTCGGCTTCAGTTTGGGCCAGCCTCCACTCCCGGCCCCGCACTGAGCCCCTGCTACCAAGCTGCCTTCAGCGAGAGATGTGTTTTCTGTATTTTTGTGAGTCTGAGAGTCCTAGACTTTGTCTGGCTCATATTTTATGGGTGTTAGGGTGGTTGTGTGGGAGCTGTGGAACGTTGCTGCTTCTATGCCGCCATCTTGGCTCTGCCCCCTACCCTCTCAAATTCTAACCTTCTTTCTAGCCCTACATTAATTTAAAAGGTAGAAAACTTTAAAGTACTATATAAGTGTATTGCTATTATTATTATTAATTATTATTGACTGCAAGGACAGGTCTCTTCACTATGTCACATTTCCTCCACATTATTGTTGTTGGTGGTGTTTTGTTGATGGCGGTGGTGGTGGTTATGATGACTACAACAGTAATGGAGAGAATATCACATAGTGGATGGAGCTATGGGCTAGAAGTGAGAAAGACCTGTCTTCAGAACATTCTGACTGTAACTTTGGTCTTGTCACAACCCTTCAATGTCCTAGGCATCTCTTTAAGACTATTTAAGCATCAGAAAGGTGGATACCTCTACTGGTAGAGTGAATTGCCTTACAGGGAGCTCCTGATTTTAAAAAAAACAACACATATATAGAGTTTAAAAATACTTCCTTCATTATCAATCCTATGAGGTCTGCAGTACAAATATTTCTATTCCCACTTTACAAATGAAGAAATTAAAGGTCAGAGAGTTTAAGAGATTTGGCCAAGTCATAAATAAAAAGATGGATGTGAAGCATTTTTTCTTGCATCTAATATTCATAAGTGAGATACTGGAGAGCCCTGAATTTGATTTTTCTGAAGAAGGGGAAAGGAAAGTGTAAGGTGATAAAAAATCGTCAACATTTTTTTTTTGGTCCAAGAGGAGGAATGCAAACTGGGAGGGAGAGCCCTGCTTCCTTTCTTCTGTCCTAGCAGGTGTCATTGTTACTCTGCTCCAAATGCCAAAGATATGTCACATGACAAGATAATTTCAATGCTGTGGGGAAAAAAGAGAGAGATGAAGTTGAGATGGGAACATTTAAAACTTGAGAGAGTCTTTGTAGAAACAAGATATCACCTTAATGGAGACTGATAAATATTAAATATTTATGCCACTGTTGTAGAAAGTGATCCTTGATCCTATTTTTGTTTTCTTCAACTCTAAGCTGGGGCTCTGGCTTTTAAGTTTGGGTGGGGGAGGGGGGTGAATTTCAGAAGGAAAAAATAAAACAACAAACTGGAAAAAAAAACTGCTTGATTCCTTCCCTGCTACCATAAGCCTCCTGGAAATTTCAAAAACCAAATATTGTATGACCATAAAGAACCTCTCAGGAAAGAGATTCAGTGGTTCCTATTTGCAAAAGCAGTCAAGTCAGTCTTGTCAGAATTCTTTTCCCTTCCTCCCTCACATGTCATAAGAGTTTCTTCTACTTTCCTTTCACCAGCTTTTCCTAATGAATTGTAATGAGATCACAGATTTGAGCTGGAATGGACCTCAAAAGCCATTCAGTTCAAGCACCACATCTTGCAGATAAGGAAACTGAGGCCCAGTGGCTTGCTCAAGGTCACACTCTTTCCAATAAAAAAAACAATTGATCAAATCTAGTTCTCTATATTTTTTCATCAGATAAAGAAAATGCAAAACATTGTAACAGCAACAGCTAGCATTCCTTTATATACACATTCACACTTTTTTTTTTTCTCGTAGAAACAAAGAACTGTATAAGAAAGAGGCAAAGAAGTATAAGAAAAATTTCAGGCGTCTGCCTGTCTATCCCCTTCCTTTCTAGTTTGTCCCTGACCAAGATAACTTTGTATGCTAATCATTTATAGGTGGAAGATTAACATTCTACTCTAGATTTCATTCTTCCACAGTGATTCAATATTTAGAAGGAAAACATTGGACCTGATTTCAGAGTAAAGCTTCTATATTTCCCTACCATAGTTCTGGGCCTAGAGTCAGGAAGAACGGAGTCCAAATCCAGCCACAGATAGTTACTAGCTGTGTGACTCTGGGCAAATCACTTAATCTCTGTCTGCCTCAGTTTCCTGAAGTGTAAAATGGGGATAATAATAGTACCTAACTCACAGAATTGTTAAGAGGATTGAATGAGATATTTGTAAAATCCTTAGGAAATGCCCAGCACAAAGTATGGAACTTAAGTATTTGGTTCCTTCCTCCCTTTTTCCTTCTCTTTCTCCTTCTTTCTTTTCTTCCTTCTTTTTTCTCCACTTCCTTCATTTCCTTCTTTCCTTCCTTCTCTTCCTGCTTTCTTTCCTTTCTTCTTTTTTCCCCTTCTTTTCTTTCTTTCCTTCCTTCTTCCCTTCTTTGCTTTTTTCTTTTTCCCTTTCTTCTTTTCTTCCTTCCTTTCCTTCCTTCTTTCTTCCATTCTTTCCTTCTTATTTTCTTTCCTTCTTTCTTTGATTCTTCACCTTCTTGGAAAAAACAGGATCTTGATGGATCTTGTAAAGATGTAACCGCTCCCTTTCAGAGTTCATACTAGAAGCTCCTAGAGATTCTGAAAGGAAAGGAGAATTGGACATCCTCTGACATGCATCTTTAATTTCAGAGAGGTTTTAAAAAGGTTCCAGTGAAGGATAGACTGGATCCCATGAATGTAAGTTCTACAGATGGAGTCAACACAAGTGGGATGGAAGGAAATACAAAGAAAGAGTTGATATAAAAGGGGAAATTGGGAATTATCTGAAGAGATCTATGTGGATCCACAGAAAACTTACCAAATAGCATGGATTTTTAAGAGATACATATAGGAAATGTTGACTAGGGTAAGATAAATCCAAAAGCTTGTCAGAATCATATCAGGAATGCTATCACACAGGATCACACAAGGCTGGCAAGGAAAGCTAATGAGGACAGAAAGGTGTTTGTGTCAAATAAACAAATATTGATTGTTTCAGCTGTTTTGGGGGAGAGACAGGATCAAAGAAAGAATAAGATCAATGGTTAGGGTGAATGGGTGATCACTGAAAAGAGAGGAGGTAGAGTGACTTCATTGAGGATGATCTTTGAACCTGAGCTGATTGAACAGTTATAATAAATAGGGAGTTAGTTGAGATCCAAGGTTAAGTCAGTTCAAGTCATTTGGTTCCAAAGAACCATATTATCATGTAGTGAAGGAAATGGCAGGTGTGACTATTGAGTCAACATCTGCAAGATTTGACGAACATCAAGAGCAAGATGAGGTATCACCACAGTTCAAGAGAAAGACAAATGCTGTCCTGCTGTAAAAAACAAACAAACAAAACAAACAAACAAATAATAATATTTGGAAATATTTCCTTAATTATTTCCCCAAATAATAATAACAAAGATAATAAGTCATTCCTGGGACTTATAGGGTGTAATATTAAAAGGTTGGTTAGTGAACAACTAGAAAAGGAAGCAATGGTCACAGAGTCAGCATGGCTTCAGGAAAATACACATCGATAACAACAAATTCACTAGTTTAATTTTAATTTTGAAAGGGTTACTATGCATCAGGGGAAAGCAGTAGAAATCGTTTGCCTAATTTTAAACTAATTCTTGATGAAGTATCGCATGCTGTTCTCATGGAAAAGATGGAAATATATAGGCTAGTTGGTAATCCTATTAATTATATACAGAAGTAGTTCCATGTTCCATGTCATCTGACAGGAGAAGGTCTCCAATGGAGGGCTCCATGGATCTGTGTTTGGCCCTGGGCTGTGTAACACTTTTATCAGCAACTTGGATAAAGAGAGGCAGCATACTAATCATATTTGCAAATGACACAAGGTGGAGAGGGAGGAAGGATGCCTAACACACTAGATGACAGTCAAGATCCAAAAAAATCTTGGCAGGAGACAACATTGGATCCAATCTAATGAAATTTAATATAGATAAATGTAAATTCTTACACTTGGGTTCAAAATATCTACTTCATAAGTACATTAAGGAGTAATCAGAGTTAGAGAGCAATTTGTCTGATAGAAATCTGGGGGGGTTTAGGGGACTATAAGCTTGATATGTGCCAACCATATGAGACAGCAGCCAAAAAAGCTAACATGAATTCTTTGGACTCAATTAAGAGGAGCTTCCAGACACAGGGAGATGAAAGTCTCAATGTATGCTGCTGTATCCAGATTATACCTAGAGGATTATATTCAACTGTGGTCAATATATTGGGGGAAGGATGGTGATAAACAGGTGAGAGTCCCTTGAGGACTACTAGAAATATGAAGAGCCAAGGTCTGTGAAAATCTGTTAAGGGTACTTGAGTTATTTAGACTGGAGGAGAGAAGACTTGGGGGCAGAGAGGAATGATAAGTATTTAAATCCTTAAGCCTTTAAGTACTTAAGCCATTTGTAGGACTGCCCCAGGAAAGAGGCATTAGACTCCTTTTGGGCCAGACAGCAGAACTAGGCGCCCATGCTTAGAAGCTATAGAGAGGTAGTTTTGGTGCTGCTGTAGGGGAAAAAATAAAATCACTTCCAAACCATTAGTACTATCCATGAGTGAAATTAATTGTTGCCCCCTTCCCCACCAGAAGTGGAATCCTCCTCATTGGAAGTATCTTAGCAAAGTCTGTATGACTTCTTGGCCATGGGGGCAGGGAGTGGAAGATTGTATTAAAGATTCATTTGTGTGTGTGGGAGCAGGCAAGCAGGGGGTGGTGGTGAATTAGACTAGATGGATGGTCTCTGAGGTTCCTTTCAAAATCTGAAATTCTGAGATTCTATAAAAATAATTGCTGATGAATTAGATTTGAGTTGGTCATTAGGAATTTTAGTTCCTGAGGGGGAAAATTACTTTCCTCAAGATATGACAGTTATGGAAGAAAGTCATTATTTACAAGACAATCACAAGCTTAGATATCTACACTCTTCTTCCCTAGAACAAGGATTCTTAGCCTTTTCAATTCCTTTGCCCTTCTGGTGAAGTCTAGGGATCACTTCTGGGGATAGTTTTTTAATTCATAAGTGAAGGAAATGTTAATTTACATAAGGAAGTGTTTTCCCCCCTTCCAAGTGCATAGACTTCCTGAAATCTATTCACAGGTCCCATAGGGGATCTATAAGCATCAGGTTAAGGACCCCTGCCCTAGAAGGAGGAGACAAGTAAACAGTTCGTAACCTCATACTTCAAGATACTGGAGGACTTCCATGCTCCATCAACGCAGCTCCAGTTTAATTAATCCAAATAATAAAAGACACAGTAAAAGGCTTACCCTATTAACGGTGCTTAGCTTAAATCGATTGCTATAGTAAACTCAACCATGTCTTTATATGACTTGATTTTTCTTTATGTTTAAATTGCCAGTTGTTCCAAATATTTAAATTAATGAGAAAAAAGTCTTAGAAGAGGTTCAATCTGAAAAATTTAGAAGAAAAAGAAAAGAAAGTATTTTTTATAACTTCATGACTGATACCATTATAGTAAGTTGAGCCCAAAAGGTGTACAGCAGGACCTGTCTTTGAATCTCTCCATATGCTGATGTTGGCGAGCTTTACACATTGCTATCACTTGGCTACAACTTGGAATTTGTTTTCAGTTACATTCTGTAGGTTGTGGAGGCTTCACAAATATTTTTCATTAGCAGAGAGCAGAAAGGGGGATAAGTAAGAACTGTGAAGGATAATTTATAGTGAAGTTTCCCCATTCTGAAAAATCAAATCTAGAATGGCTTCAGTATTCACTAGGCCTAAGTTTAGGTCACCTGACCTTCAAGCAATCTGGGGCTTAGCAATGGAGCCCCTCCCCCAGAGCCAGGTCAGCAGAAGATCCGGGTCTCTTGTCTCAGAAAGGTTCCCGCACTTGGGTCATGGGTAGGCCCCCCTGGCCAATGGGACTGAAGGCCAGTTGGGGAGTTGGGTTTACTATAAAAATCTTGGGTTGACTCCTGCCTGTCACTCTCTCCCTGCTGCCATGTGGGCAGTGGGGAAGAGTACTTTCTCATGAGAAAGAATAAAGACCTTTTCTGATTTTAGATTCAGACTCTGAACTCCTTTTCATCTCACACAGAACTGTTAGAATTAATAAACAGTAAGATGAGGCCATAATCCATCAGTCCACCTATCAAGACAGTTCTCAGTAGCCAACTAAAGGGTGTAACTAGGTGGTGTGGTGACTAGAAGACTGGGCTTGGAATCAGGAAGAATCATCTTTATAAGTTCAAATTTGGCTTCAGACACTCACTAGATGTGTGACCCTGGGCAAGTCACTTAACCATGTTTGCTTCAGCTTCTTCCTCTGTAAAATAAGCTAGATACCTCCAGTATCTTTGCCAAGAAAACTCCAAATGGGCTCACAAAGAGTCAGACATGACTGAAACAACTCAAAAACAACCAAGCCAATTAAGACCAATTTTCAGCAAGTTTATTTACAAAGGACAAAATTTTCCCCCCAAATCCTCTCTTGTTTCCTCACTGCTTACATGTGATCCAGGGCTTTCAAAGGCTAGGCTAACAAGGCAGGAGCTATGGCATCATTTAGCCAGCTGATAGTACTTCAAGGCAGCTGGCTATGACTGATCTGAGGTCCATCCTACTGAGTGCACTCTCTTTCATCATCAATTGTTTGGCTAACAGCTGCTGGATTCTTTAGCTATTGCTAAGGGATATATTTACATTATATAATCTGATCCTCAGGACAACTCTGAGAGGTTAATAATGATGTCAGAGAGGTCATTATTCGTTCCCATTTCACAGATAAAAGACTGAGGCTAAAAGAAATTATTTGGCCATAGTCACTCAGGTAGTAAGTGAGTTGATGTGAAATCAGTATTAGAATTCAGGTCTTTCTGACTACAGGTCCAACACTTTATCTACTGCACCATTTGTGAATATTTCTTCAAGGCAGCTGGAAATTGCTCAGTAGTGTCAACACCCAGTAGCTAACCAGACAAAAAAGGACATTTACAACATCTCAATAGATAGACAAGAACTAACTAGTTACCTATATGTAGATCTTTTCAGAATCAACCATCTGGATTTGGTAAGTCCTGTTCCATTAGAACTAAAGTAAAAATTGACAGCAAATGAGAGAAAAGATATGGTATGTAACGACAACATTTCCAGCCTATCCTATCCAAACTGTCTATAGATGCTAAAATCAGAAATGGCTAAAGGAGAATCATTGATACAGAATGGTGCATTTTCTACTGAAGTAACACATATCAAACAATTGTCAGTGCAAGAAGTCTGAAAGATCTCCAAAAATGCCTCAGTTAGAAAACACTTGACTTTCTTCCCAAGTAGAGCCAAATGGCAGCTAAGACAATGCAAGATATAAACTTGTTTGGAAAATAATTCTTATTAGTAGTGGGATCATCTTAGAAAACAGAAAAGAGGTTTGTAGACAGCTTGGCCTCAGATCTGGCTAAACCAGATGTTTTCAAGAGTATTTAGGGATAAAACTGGAAGGCTACCAAATAGCCAAAACCAAAAGAAAATAAGAACCACATTGGCCAGAAAAATGATTGCATATGTAAATGGTCTTCAATCAATGACTTGATGACTATCCGTTGATTTTGTTATATCGGATGTTTTCTGTTTGAGGACAGGTTAAACTGAATGACCTCTGAAGTCCTTTCTAAATGAGGGATACAATCATTCTGTGAATGGGGGGGGGGGGGGAAGGGGAAGGCGGAATCTAAAGGTCCAGAAGTCAAAGTGAAATTCCACAACTAAGTCCAGTTCCAAGGGAGTTCTGTGGACAGCATAAGTCTGCAGCTCTTCACAATTACGCTAGGGTTCTACTGGAAAGAGGATTTGGGGGTACTTAATGGTTTCAGGAACTAGAATCTAAATGAGTTCATGGGAATATAAAAAAAAATAGTGATATTTTTCTTTTGGGCGGGAGAAGGTTTTGTTAGACATGTCCTATCCAAGAAAAGAAAATTCTAAAAAATGAATGTGAAAGTCATAAATGGCCTTTTTGATAGACACACTGGGCCTATAGGTACTGGGAATCGAGGGGCACTAAGGTTTCATCTGCTACACGAGTTGAATTTTCCACAAGATCTCATTCTCATACAGTGAGTTAAGGCATTATTTCTAGAATACCTCTGTTAAAATACACCCACAAGAGCTTCTCAAAGTAAAATTAATTAGTTTACCCAATTAGTCAAGCAGGACTCAGAAAAATGGGCAAAGGATCTTTTGAACAGAGTGGATCAGAGATGCAGTCAACAGTGTTTGCACCTAAAGTGAGCACAGTAAATTGAGCTCACCTTTTGGTAGGCAGCAAAGGGAGGAGGGGGAGGAAATCTGTCTTCACTAAGTTTTCTCTTTTTCTTTCTTTCTTTCTTTCTTTCTTTCTTTCTTTCTTTCTTTCTTTCTTTCTTTCTTTCTTTCTTTCTTTCTTTCTTTCTTTCTTTCTTTCTTTCTTTCTTCCTCCTTCCTTTTTTTCTTTCTCTTCCTTCTTCTCTTCCTCCTCCTATTCCTTCTTATTAGGAGGAGGAAGAGCAAGAAAAAAGAAAAAGGTAGAAAAAAGAAAGAAGGAAAAAAGGGAAGATTAGTGATGGTGGACTTCCTCTTCCTTCTCCTCCCTTTTATCTTCTTCCTCTCCTTTTGCTATTCCTCCTCTTCCTTTCACTTACAAAACTTATCTCATTGAACTTTACAACAATGCTGAAGGATTTATCCCAGTTTTGTAGAAGAAGAAACTCACACTGAGGGAGGGAGGGTAAGAACTTGACCTTAATCATGCCAACATTTTCATTAACCAGATGATAAATAATTTGGTTATGTTATTGTTGAATAGAGACAAGTACTGTCAGTAACATCAAAATGTGGTGTCCCATAGTTATGGCTCTGATATTGGGCAGAAAGTGGGGGAAGGAAATGTACAGAGCATGGTCCATGCAGCAAAATGTCCCTATAAAGGCACCCTACACTGAAGTATGAAGAGGGTGGCAGAAAATAAGAGAAAAAGAAGTTACTCAATAGTATTCTGGAGGAAGGGAGAAAAGAAACATTTCTATTGAGCCTCGGTCCATGCACTGTGCTAAAATTTTTTACAAATTATCATCCCCTTTGATCCTCTCAACAACCCTCAGAGGTAGGTGCTATTATTTGCTTCACCATTTAACAACTAAGGAAAGTGAGGCAAACTGAAATCCACTGACTTGCCCAGACACTAGTTAGCGTCTAAGGACAAATTTGAACTCAGGTCTTCCCTGATTCTAGGCTTAGCACTCTCTCCTCTGTGCCACCAGAGGCTGTTCAAGATCAATTCTACTTGCCTAACAACTTTGGGTCAGACTTGCTTTCTGAAATAGTGGGAATATTAGGGAGGACAAGTACTGTAATTGACATTTATCCAGCATTTTAATAATAAAACAAAGTTAAAGAAATTGGGATTAAAAAATGTAAACATCCTGGCACAGAATGAAAGGTGCCTGATAGGTCTGTAGCTTTTTAAATACTACAGGAAAAGCACAATGACTCCTGCATTCATGGAACTTGAGCAAAGCCAAGGAAACTGTTTTCAAGGTTGTACTAAGAAAAAGCCATTTAGCTAATTAGCCCCTAAAACAAAGTACAGCTCCATGCTTCAGCCAACCACTGCCCATATGTCATGACTTGGAAGTCATGGTAGGGAAAAATTAAAGGTTTCGTTTTTCTCTTTATGTTTGTGTGAAAGGGTAGAATGGATAGAGGGTTGGGAAATGGGCCAAAGATGGACTGATTTTTTTTAGAAATAATATCTATTTTGTTTCATTTTGTGTAAATTCTGTGGACCTCTTAACAAAGATGGTGAGAAGGGCTACGTGAGAACTGATTGAAGGAGATGGGCATGTTTGGACCTAGAGAATGGAAGACTTGGGTCAGGATGTGGTAACATCAAGTATGTGAAATACAGTCATCTGGAAGATGTATTTGATTTGCTGTCTATCCAAGAAGATGAAATCAGAAGCAATGGTTAAAAGTGAAGAAGAGGCCAAGTTAAGATTGATAGAAAGAAAAATGACCAAATAATTAAAGTTATACATAAATGGAATAGGTTGCCATAAGAGGTGGTGGGTAGTGGAGGACTTCAAAGAAAAGGTTAAAGATT
Organism: Pseudocheirus occidentalis; assembly: GCA_028646575.1. NCBI lineage: Eukaryota > Metazoa > Chordata > Mammalia > Diprotodontia > Pseudocheiridae > Pseudocheirus > Pseudocheirus occidentalis. Next base: position 28,019,199 of record CM053599.1, on the reverse strand, counting down.
ATTCACCAGGGATCTTATAGAGGGGATTCATTTTCTGCTATGAGTTGGTTTAGATGGCCAATGAAATCCCTTCTAATTCTTAAATCTTCACAGAGTGACCCCATTATTGCATTTGAATTCTTAAACTATATAACATTTGGCTGTATTCCACTGTAATTACATAAACACTTCTCAGAGTGAATTATAAATGAAGATTGATTGATTGACTTATTTACTTATTTATTTATTCATTCATTTATTTGTTTATTCATTCATTTGTTTGTTTGTTTGTTTACATTTTAATTAAATTTTAAATTTTTATTTAGAACCCTTTTGGTCCAGACCTATGATTTCATTGATACAGGAAACTCTTGAAGAGCAAAGTCCTTTAATGATGATACACTTTAGCAATCTAGAGCCTTAGCCAGTTGTCTAGAGTGCTAAGCGTAAGTGATTTGTCTTGCAACGCACATTTATTAAGTGACCAAGGCAGGCCTTGAACCTAGGACTTCTTAACCCCACATCACTTCTTTATCTACTACAATACAGCACACTTCCTCTTTTTTTATTACTGAAAATAACTGAAGATTAAACATGGACCTTGCACATAGACATGATCAAACTTTAAGGGAATGTGTCCAAACCACAGTGCTCTGTGCCTCCAAGTTCACCCCACTCTCTGTTCAGTGATACTCCACGGACAGTGCCACTGCCATTGTTCTCCAGCTTTAGCAAAACAGAACTCTCCCCACGGGCCACCATACCTTCACGTCAAAGAAAGAAACTCCAAACGAAACAGTATTTTTTTTCAGTATGACGCAGCAGTATTGCTTACATTAGGCCAATTTACCACTTATGACAGCGGTAATAGCACTAAAAGCCAATAAAAGCGGTCTGCTCGCTAAGAGATCGGCTTTTACGGCTTATTCTAAATATTATCAAGTGAATCAAAAGCTGTCATTACAGTGTCTAAAAAGCCTTCACACCTTGTAAGCAAACAGTGTGACTTTGACAAATAATCATTAATGTGCCTGGATGAGGCCAGTACTGGGGGAAGAAATTCGTATCACACATATTTCCCCTTCCATAAGTCATTAAGATAATATTGGTAAGCTTGAAAATAAACAAAAATTGAATTATATGTAAAATGATATCATCTCCCTCTGAACAAGTTGGGCTTCTCTAGGAGGGAGTTCCAGACAGTGGGAGACACCAAGAAAAGTCATGTGTTCCACTACTGGTCTTTGCTGAAGTCTTCATGGACCATTAAAGAAAGACTTCCCCCTTCCATTCAAACTCTGCCTTCTCTCCTTCTGTCCCTAGAGAGATCTCTAGTCTTTGACATTTCTCAAAGAAAGCCAAACCTCATTCATTCTGGTTTCTGTAGACTCCATCTGTGGCCATCCCTTATGCTCATAATAGATTCCTTCTTTGCCTCTTCTGCTGACAATCCCACTCTTTAGTGGGCTCACCCCAAGGGATGCCTCCTATACAAATCCTTTCCAGGTCCTGTCACCTTCTGCCATCCTCCTCACCAAATTGCCTTGCATTTATTTTAGACCTTGGTGGAGGCTAGAAAGTGGGCAATATAGCCAGGAAGACCTGTGTTCAAATACAGTCTATGACACATATTATATGTCATTTAACCAAATCACAGGTAATTGCCTTTCCAGGAGTCATTGGAAAGCTGACCCGTATTGGTAGGAGGAACTTCCTCACTTGAGAGTTTTCAATACCAATGAAATCCCATTTCCAGGTTCAATGGCTATCCTTTTAGATATGTGTAGTGATGCACATGTTCTAAGTCCCAACAAGATATGCACTCTTTGAGGACAGGCATTGGTTCATTTTTATCTTTTCATCATGACATACCTAACACATAGGAGGTGCTTAATAGCTGTGTATTGAATGATTGATTTCACGAATTTCTTAGTTAGCAAGGTACCTAGAAGAATGGAACAGATTAAAGGCTGTCTTTCTCCTACCTTGAGGTAGAGAAGAGAATTTGTTAGATGGTAAACTCCTTGATGGTAGGGACCATTTATGGTTTCTTTTTACCTCTTAAGGGGTTAGTGCAGTCCTGGGCACATAGAAAAACTTTCAGAAATATTAATTGATTGATTGATTAGGTAAATGCATAGAGTAAACAAGGAAAAATCAACTAACTTTAGAAGGAAGGTCAACTCACACCATTTGCAATCGACAAGAACTAGGGAGAAAATAGCAAGAACTTAACCCTGGGATAAAGTGGAATGAGCATTGATTGTATAGTCAGAAGTCTCAGGTTCAAATCCCATCCCTGATGCTTGCTACCTTGGGCAAATTATTATACCTCCATGAGCATTGGGTTCCCCATCTGTGAAGTTAAGGGGTGGGATTAAATGTCTTCTCAAATCCCTCCACCTTTAAACCTTTGATCCTGTTCTTTTGCTTTGAGAGTGGCAAAATACATTGGTAGCATTTATATTCCTTTCACACTGAGTGGTAGCAGATTATTAGCAAGAAAATTTATTTAAAAAAACAAACTGACCTATGGGACACACTGCCCTCCTGTGGTAGCAGTGTCCTTATAGCAGACTTGGGGACTCTTGGAGTCTCTTGGTCTCTGGGATTCTGTCTCACTCCAACAGGTCACAAATTTGAGGCCCAAGGTCCCTCTTTAGGGTCTTACCAGCTTTCCCCACTAAACTGCATTCGATGCTGCTTGACACAAATGACGGACCTCCTAATTACAGCCCTGACAGTTGCCTTATGAGTATGCTGATTGCAAACAGTTTTTAGCTATCTCTTTAGAAATTTGCAAAATACTCCCTAACACTGAGCAAGTCATGTGCATGGGCCTCCATGTCCGGCTTCAATTCCTTAATTTGTATGAGGAGGGAGTTGACTTTGTTGCCTTTTCTGGTCTCTTCTGTTTCAAATCTATGATCGTGGGATGGACCTCGGCTCTTTTCTTCTCCTTCCCTCTGAGAGGTGTTTGAGGATTTTAATAATGAAGCTTTCCCCTCCAAATGTACTACATCTCAGACTTCCCCCTAAGTCAGGTTGACCTTCCCCTCAACACCCCCATCCCTAATTATGGAGGCTCTAGTCTATTTGCCTGATATTCCTCCTTTAGGCTAATTATTCCTCATCATGTCCCAGGAGGGTGACAAGCACACAGATACAATCCTAGAAAGCAACCACTCTGTGATCCCATCCTGTGGCTTTCAAGCCTTCCCTTTGGATTAAAGGTTTTAGCATCTCATTTTTTAAGAAGAATAAAGGGGTGATAAGTACTGTATAAACACATATTTTCTTCAGAGTAATCTTCAGAGAAATTGTTGAGTCAAAGTAAGACTTAATGAACTGTGAGGGCTTAACAAACTTGTTTTTCAACCTCTGGAGACAAGCGTTCACATCTGCATGAGAGCTCATGCATGCCTTTCATGTCTCCCTGATCACTTGAGTAACTCAGAGATTTGGCAGGCCTTTTCACAAACACCCAGGCTCACGGTGGAGGGAAAGTCATTCATCTTCCTTACAGACAAATGCAAGGCTCTGGACTTCTTTTGGCACCAGCCCTAATAGCAGCAGCACTGGAGGAATGAGCTTCAAGTGATGGGCAGGAGTAGGCACCTGTGGAGAAAGCAGTCTGTTTCCTAATACAAAAAGTTTGGGGAGTGGGACCACGTGTTGCTATCAAAATGACAAAATGTTAGAGATGGAAGAGACTTTAGAGGTCAGTTTGTCTAATCTTCCCATTTTCCAAATGAGAAAACGAAGGCTCAATGAGTCAGAGGGACTTGCCTATACAGGTAGTACATGGGAGAGGCAGGCGCAGAGCACAGGCTTTCTGATTCCAAGTTCTGTGCTCCTTCCACTATTTTCATTCACAGTATGGTGAGGCACAGAAGAAGGCAAGATGTATTTGGGAATTCTGGCAACTGGGGAAGGATGATTGCAAGAATGGGGGTCTAAGGCATGATAAACTCTGGGTAAAGGTAACGTGGCATAGAAATAGGGGTTAGTGAAGTTCCATGATGGAGGAACTGGAAACCCCAAGTGTTTGATGGAAAGTGGAGAGGACTGATCCTAGAACTGGCAACTAGGTGGCACAGTGCATAAGGAACTCAACCTGGTATCAGGAAGAGCTGAGTTCAAATCCAGCCTCAGACACTTGACCTTCTGCAAGTCACTTAACCTCAACCTCTGAATCCTTATCTATAAAACTGGGATAACACCACTCAATTTCTAGAGCTGCTGAAGGATAAAATGACATTCTATTTGTAGAATACCTCATAGACCTCAAAGCTCTATATCAGTTCTGTTATTATTACTAACAATAGATTTAGAAAGTCTGTAAGTTGTTTTATACATCATACACTTTGTTTTAATATTGCAATGGTTATGCTTTCTAAGTATGCTAAATTCATAATGAAAAAGAAATTGTAATTTTCTTCATGAGAAGAGGAAAACTGCAATGGCAGGATAATGCATTAAAAGTTGGAAGGGGCCTCAGAGGTCACCGAGTTCAATTCCCTTTATTTGACAGATGAGGAAACTGAGTGGAAGTAGATTGTTCAATGTCAAAAGTCAAGTAAGTTGCAGAGTTAAGATCTGAACTCAGGTCTCCTGACTCCAAATCCAGTCATTTTCCCAGTGTACCGCCACAGAAGGAAGTTCTTAGAGGTTATAGAGGAAAGAGAAGACAGAGAAGACTATCGAATGGGAGAAGGCTGGCATGGAGTCCACATTGAATTTGGGGATAGGAGGAAATAGGACAACTAGAGAAAGCTTTAGAGTCGTACGCCATTCCGCAGGAATCAGATGTTCCGTGCTCATGATCTAGGCATGTCAGAGCACCTAGTAGTCTATGAAAAAAGAGATGGTGACAATCATCCAGTCATATATTTCCAGAATATTGGAGAACTTGGTTCAGTCCCCTCCATTTCCCATCAAACATGTTGGCTTTCCAGTTCCCCCATCATGAAACTCCTCTGAGATCTATTTCCATTCTACATTCTCACCTAGAAGTGGTCATGCCTTACGTTCTCATTCTTGCAGCCACCTCTGTCCTTTGGTTCAACTGAATTTGCCCCCATTGACAGTCAGCTACTCCATGTTACTGATGAGAAATCTCAAACCTAGAGAGTCTATGAACTCACTTAAAGTCACACAAGTAGCTGGATGATATAATTCATAGGACGTTGTATCCAGAGTTAGAAGACCTGCCTCAGATACTGGCTAACTGTACCTTCATAACCTCATGCTCATCTATACAATTGGGGTATTCACAGGGAAACTAGGAGCCATTTGGGAGTTTCTTCATTCCTCTATTTTATGTCCCCAAACTCTTTTATTCCATCCCTCATTATTTCCCTCCATCCAGACTTTGAGAAAGAGGTAGCCTTTCCTCTTTTTTTGAGATCATCCCTACTGCATATCCTTAATCATTTCCCCTTCTGTTCCATCTAGAAGAATGTCTTCTTTCTCAATCCTCCCTCTCTCCTTCACTGGCTTTCTTCATATCTCAGCTCAATTTTCTTCCTCAATACTAGTGTCTTCCCTCTGAGATTACATCCAATTTAACCTGTATTTGTCATATCTGTATCTACTTGTCTCCATGCCATCTCCTCAATTTGAATGGAAGCTTCTTGAGGGCAGGGACTGTTTTTGCCTTTCTTTACATCTCCAGCACTTAATATGATGCCTGTCATAAATATTTATTATGTTGAGTTGATTTAGCTTGGTTTGAGTGTCTCTAGTGACTTGCTTCTTCCTTGCTCCCCATAAATATGCCTCATTCTCTCCTACCATGGGGAGGAAAAAATAACCTTCCTGTGATCCTGCAATCTCCTCATAATATCTCAGCTCTTGTCCCTTTCCCAAAACAAACTCCTAGAGAAAACAATATCAACAACTCCATAACTCTTCCTCTTTTTTTTTTTTACTTTTCTCTCATATCTCAACCCCCTGAGTATGTGAGGTGTTCATGGAGGACTAGCAACTCTGGTAGAATCGCTCACCAACCCCTTCTCAGGGCTGATCATCCACCTTTGGTATCTACCTGGCACTTGGGTCTCAGCTGTAACTTTAAGAAACTGTCAAGTGCATAGTGGCCACACCCCAGTAAAACCATCTTGGCAGATGAGCTAAACCACAGTGAAGGTAACTCAAAGCTATTGGTGAGTTCGGGGGATGTCTACCCCAACCATATGAAGACTTACCCCAGTGTGAAACAATGTGTTCCAATGGCTGTGAAGGCAGCTGAAACAGGAACTTTAGAGCACTTAGAACTTGGTCAGGCAACAAAGACACCAAGGTCATCCACTGCATCCCAGGCCATGTCTAGTTATCTTGACTTTTGTCCTGCCACCGGACTTCATTGACTCTGGAAAAGAGACTGATGCTTATGACTTTGTGCAACTCTGCCTTACCTCAATCCAATTCCGAGTCAAGACATCACCTATGATGGCACTTGTCCTTTCTGAAAGCAAAGGACAAACAATGACAATCATTTTACTGAAATAACATTCTCCAAGGTTACCAATGAGCTCTCAGGTGCTAAATCCAAAGGTCGTTTCCCTCAGTCCTCAGCCTTCTTGACTTCTCTTCAGTTTTAGAGTCTGTACTATTCCCTACTTGGCCATATTCTTTCCTATTTTGTCTTTAATAACACTGTTTTTTCTGCCCAAATGCCTGAGCACTCAGTCCTCATTTTCATTTGTGGGATATTTATCCATACCTCATCCCCATCTATGTATATTGCCCAAGCTCTATCCTAGGGGTCTCTTGGTTTCTTGCTCTCTCTTTCTCTCTCTCTCTCTCTCTCTCCTTTTTCTCTTGGTGATCTTATCAACTCCCATTGATTCAATTGTAGACTATATGCCTATAATTCTCCAAAATATATAAGCATTCCTCATATTTCTCCTGAGCTGAAAAGTGTTCAAAGGAGGCTCACCAGTATGGTAAAGGACTTCAAGGTCACCCTCTTCAGATCAATTGAAGGAAATGGGCATGTTTAGCCTCAAGAAGAGAAGACTCAGAGAGAACCTAGAATATGTTTTCAAGTATTTAAAGAGCTTTTCTCTACAAAGGAATTTGATTTGATCTCTTTTGTACTCAGAGGGAGGAAGGAAGAACTGATGAAAAAAAGTTACAAAAACACAACTTCTGACTTGAAGTAAGGAAAGAAAAAACACAACTTCCCAGCAATTAGAGTTGTCTGAAAGCAGAATGGACTACCTTGATAGGTAGAGGGTTCATAGGATCATAGCTAGTATGTATCTAGAATTTTAAGTTCTACAAATTACTTTACAAATATGATCCTAATTGAGCCTCACAACAACCCCTAAAGGTAAATTCTGTTATTATTCCCATTTTACAGTTGAGAAAAATGAGGCAAAGAGAAGTTAAATGACTTGTGTACAGTCACATAGTTAAAAAGTATCTGAGGTTAGATTTGAACTCAGATCTTCCTGTCTCCAGATTCAGTGTTCCATCTATTACACCACCTAATGGCTATATTCAGAGGATCATAGATTCAGAGATAGGAGAGACCTTAGACATTATATAGACTGAAAATAGTGGCTAGAGTTCTGGGCTTGGAATCAGGAAGTTGCTATTGTTGTTGTTCAGTCATAATGGGCCAGGGATGTGTATTTAACATACTGGAGACCTAATTCCTTTACAGAACCTCTCAAGCTTTCCTGTTTTGGGGTTTTGTTTTTTGTTTTTTGTTTCATCCATGTTCAGCCTCCCACAGTAGGCTCTAGCAAAGGTGGTAGAGTGGTGGGAAAGAGCACTAAGAATCTTTTTTTTTAATCTATTTATTCCTATAATGCAAACTGCTTTAAAATGAATACCAGTTCTTACATAGGATAATATCCAAGGCTTATTGAAGACCTGGGGAAAAAAAAGTATTGTTACAGTCAGTAGATCACTGAGAAAGATATTATGGACTTCCTTTACAAACCTGGAAACTGAGGTTTTAATTAACTGGGGCAAAGAAATTGAGAAACTTGGGCATAAAACTGTATACCTTATTCTATACCCCAGATCCCCCTCTTAGCTCAAGCATGCCAAGCAAAATGGCACCACCCAACAAGTCCCATATGGGACTGACCTATCAAGAGGAAGCATTGAGAGGGGAAGATGTCTGTTTCATGTCACTTTGTGTATGCTCAGATGCCTGCTGCCCAATATCCTGGGGCATTTAAGACAAAGAAGTATGACCATGAAGAGTGAATTAAACAATTGACCACCAGCCAGGCTGGAGAGAGGGGAATAGGGAAAATGTGGCAATGCCTACCGTGGGAGGCTGAACGTGGGATGATGAAGCTAAAAAGAGCAGGAAAGCTTGAGAGGTTCTGTTAAGGAATTAGGTCTCCTGTATGTTAAACACACATCCCTTGGCCATTATGTAAGCACATGAATGTTTTCCCATTCAGAACATAATGAAGGAGAGACAAGCCAAGGCGGTGGTTAAGGAGCAGCTCTGCTGTTTACCATCTCCTTTGATTAAATGTAGCAGATGTTGTATGTGTTTCAGAGAAATCAGGATCAACCCTTGGGAACAGTTCAAGGGCTCTGCCCACCCAAGGTCTCTGACAGAACTTCAAGGAGCCCAGTATTCCCTGATTCGAAATTTAATCCTTTCTGTTCATTATAAAGATCCCATCTCAGTGCAAGGAATAGCGTCAACCTGGAAATGAGCCTTTGGCGAGAGCCTTGTACAAGACAGGAACAGCAGCATCTATTTATTCTGCTTGGCATCCCTAGCACCTTCTAACACAACATAGAACCAAGCTTGAAACTTAATATGGTAATTTCACGTGTGGTGCATTTACTCTTTATCCCATTCATGTATGGATCAGTAAATCAATAAACATTTTTTAAAAGTACTTACTATGTGCCCAGCACTTTACTAAGTGCTCGAGGAGCAAAGACAAAAATGAGACAGTCCCTGCTTACATTCTATGGGAAGGAGACAACGTGTAGAAAAGTAAGCATATATTAAAAAATTATATAGAGAGATATATATGTACAGTATGTGTGTCTGTATACACATATAGGTGTGTGTATATATATGTGTGTTTGTGTGTGTGTGTATAGACACACACGCACAAAGAATAATTGGTTTGAAGTGGAGAATACCAGTAGCTCGGAGAATCAGGAAAGGCTTTATGTGAAAGGTGTCACTTAAATCAGTGTATTAAAGGAAAGGAATTCTTTTTAGAAAAAAATATATTTTATTAATATCTTTTGCTCTTGGTTCATGTACATTTCTTAACATGTCCCTCCCCTTGTTTTCCCTTTAATAAAGAATTGCAAGGCAGAGTAGAGTTCAGCAAAGCTAACCAACATACTTTCAAAATCTGTTCTTATATGAAATGTTCTAGAGCCTTAGACTTCTCATATTTCTTCTTTGGGGTCAAGCATGGTCATTTTAATTTTGGATAAATGGGGATCGATGAAGAGAAGATGGCATGTATTTCTTTTCTCCCTTCCCTGGAACGAGGGGGCCATTACCAGTTGTGATGATGTATGTCTTGCCACCAGACCCAGATGGCTCCAGAGGAGAAAGTAAGGCTGGTGGCCTGGCACAACCCTGCCTCACTTAAATCCAATTCACTTTCAAGTCACCTTCCTGCTGTCTTTGTTCTCTTTGAGAACCAAAGAAAAACAGCAACAACAACAACAACCACAACTACCACCTTTGGAATGCAGGAAAAGGCCCAAAGCATGGGAGTGAAAATGATAAGGATAAAGGACCCTAGACCTCTTGTCTACTCTTCCCTCTTAGTGACATCAAAAATCTGGCTAAAGGAGTTAGGATTATGGGTAACAATCAAGTCTAGGTCCTTGGGTCAGTTAGGAGTTTGAAAACAACTTTTGTGCAAGGGGTGGAAATAACATTGATTGCTGCCCCACCCCCACAGGTCTATGTGTTGCTCTGCTTCCTTCCACCCCACTTCCAGCACACACAGAAAGAGAAAGAGAGAGACAGAGAGAAAGAAACAGATAGAGAGACAGAGACAGCCAGCCAGAGACAGAGACAGAGACAGAAACAGAAACAGAGACAGAAACAGAAACAGAGACAGAGAGAAGAGAGAAGAGAGAGACAGAGAGAGGAAGAGAGAGGAGAAAGACACAGACAGACAGACAGACAGAAGGACAGAGACAGAGACAGAGAGAGAGAGGCATCACCATCATCACACCCATGGAGAAGTTCCTTGGAAGTTTTCCTTCCTCGGCAATCAAATCTTTCTGGATCCAGCCATACTTTACTTAATTATCTGGACGTTTTTCACCAGTCATCTCACCACAGATGAGCCATTTGTCCTCTCCTCTCCCCCATTCCATTTTTGGAATCATAATCAAATCACTATTGCTTTTGCTTCTTGAAATAATGCTTGTCAATCAACTTTCCTGTGGCTCTATTCACTATCTCTATGACTTTGCAAACTAAACCAATCCTCTCCTTCCACCCCAGATATTCTTTTCTTTCTATATTGTCTCTCCTTGTTAGAATACAAACTCCTCTGAAGCAGGAAAGGCCTCTATTTTTGTATTCATATCCCCAGTGGTTAACACATTACTTGGCAAATACGAAGTACTTAATAAAAAAAACTTTTTCATTCATTGATTCACTTGGAGAGGGCTTATGTCCTGTAGCTAGCTAGAGTTTTGGAAACAGAACCTTTTCTAGGCCTCTGGGATTAGAGTTTAGACTTTATCCTGGCCTAAACATAGGCCAGGAATTGGGTTGCTAGACTTTAACTAGAAAAGAAAGATTCCAAACTCATTTCCTCCACGTAGCTAGGACTATCAGAGCTAACACATGCCATAAACAAAGAATCGGAAGAAAATACATCTCTAGAAGGACTAGAGATGTTTGAGGGGAAAAAAAAGAATAAATTAAAACAAAACAGAATTACCACAGAATTTTTTAAAATGGCTGCCATTCATACCCAGAAAGGAGGTAAAAGGAAAGGGGAATACAACAGCTGGATGGCAGAGGGGGTAGAGTTCTTGACTTGAAGGCAGGACAATGTAGTTTTGAATCCTTTCTCAGATACCATGTGATCAACCCTAGGCAAGTCTTTAAACCTCCCTTTGCAAATTTTCCTTTACCTATAAAATAAGGGAGTTCGATTCAATGGTGTCTAAGATCCCTTCCAGAAATAAATCTGTAACAGTTTCAGGTCCTCCACATTCCTGGCAACAGCCAACCAAACAGCATGCTGCCACACCAACAGGCATCCATTAAACATTGCCAAACCTTCTCCATTGTTTTCATTTCCTTTCCCCATGGTCCTGAGAAGGGAAACCACTTCTCAGATATTACCTTTAGTGCTACTGCTGGTAAATTGTTCCTTGACACATTTTTTTTCTCATCTTCTCCACAGCAACAACCATTAAGAAGGGGAAAGTGAGCCATTTCTCACTCCTCTTTCTTTCCCCAAATCACCTCCCTGTCCCCTGCCTCTCCAAAGTACCATCCCCAATGCAAAGTCTCGCATATTTTTTTTCCTGGCCAAGGAGAGGAGAAAAAAATTTCAAAATCTCTGAAGTCTACAAGGGACTATGAGCCCATTCTTTAATTAATATCCTTTAAGAAGGCAGATACACTTGAACATCACTTTGTGAAACTAGATTCTTCCAATTTCCTTGCCTCTCTACTTCTCACTTCTCCCCTCTTCTTTTTCTTCTCCCTTTCTGCCTCTCTGTCTCTGCTTCTCTCTGTGTCTCTCTTTCTGTGTCTTTATCTCTGTGTGTCTCTCTGTGTCTCTATCTCTGTCTCTTCCCCTCCATCTCCATGATTTCTTTATACTCATAATAGCAGAGAATTTGGCAATATTTTAGCCTCTGAGGCAAATTCAAATAGTCCACTGGAACTCTGAACAGGTATATCCTACTTCCATTTCTTTTTCTAAGAACAGTTGATTCAAGTTTCACACAAGAATTAAACTTCACCGTGCAAAGAAGCTGACAGACATAGCCCAGCATAAGTGTTTTGGAGCTCAAATTTCCCCAAAGTAATCAATGTGTTTTTAGTCCCATACACTTGATAAAGACATGAGAGAAAACATTGTGCCTAAGATTTATTGGGGCTCAACCAAAATATGAAACAACCAAGGTTTAAAAGATCTTTCATTTTATGAGCCAAATTCTGCCGGAACTTGTGGTGTGGTGGTTCTGGTCTAGAACTCAGCTACCCTCACAGAACAAGAGTGATCTGGGTAATTCTGCCACTGTGACCCAAATCCTAACCGTCTCATCTCTGGATTACCGTACACTATCTTGACCGTCTCTCTGTTACTAGTCTCTCCTTGCTTCGTTCCATTTGACACAATGATCCTCCCTCCGAACTTGGCTTCCCAGACATGGGCAGAACTTTAATCTGCCTCAGAGGGCAAAAAAAGCAGGGAGAAAAAAGTTCCTTCCACAAATTCAATAGCATCTACTGAACCCCCCACCATCTAAGCATCTGCCAAGCCCTTTCAGACTTCTAGCCCAAGTCACTATTGTAATAACCAATCCACTTTGAATTCCAGCTTTATTATCTTAGATATATTTAGGGAACTTAACAAGGGGGAAAAAAACCCTAAGTAGGGGATTTCAGACAGCCAGGATTAACTGGAGGTCCAAGAATATGATTTGTCTAATCCAGGTGCTACTCTGTATGGCTAATCAGGGAGGAATAAATCCCACAACTTCATGTTTCCCTTTATAATGAGTTGATTCTATTACTGAGATAGGAATAAGTGGCACTTTCTTTGTATAACTGTACTAATTCCTTAGGGCTGCTTGAGTTCTGTTACATACACAAGAAGAAAAAAAAAGGAATTAAATAAATGGACCCTAATGTCCTGAAAGAGTTAATGTACCTCCCTAAAGAAAGAACTGGACCATTAATTTTTTATTAATTATAGTAAAATGCCTTTATAAAAAAGCGCTGTTCTGCCATACATGGGATTGTACTACAGATTGCTTTAAAGAGTCTGGCTGCATTCCTGGTCAAACCATGGCCCCCAAGAACATAGCACATCTCTCTCATAGAAACAAAGAGCCTATAATAGCGGTGTTAAGCTTACTCATCTATACCATCTCACCCACTCCACCTCCTCCCAACCCCTCAAAGCCAAATTAGAATCTGGTTTTACTGTTTGAGAAAGACATTTTCCTCAATACAATTAAGACCCTAAGACTACCATTTAAATTAAAGGGCCCTGGGTTAATGTGTCATCCGACATAATGGCAGAACTATTTTTAGTCCATCAAATCTTTGTTCTTGAGGAAGTGGTTTATCCTTGATACCTTCTCTAGAACCCTGAATGTTTGGTGCTATTCTAAATTGACCCAAGTCCACTGACAAAGGAAGGTGTTGAATGCAAATGAGCTACTTTTCGAAGTATCAGCTCTGCAGATTACTAGAATTCATACCACTGACTGCATGCCAGGGATCAAAAATTTATTCTTGGCCTGGAATAGTTCATGCACTCCTAAAAGTACCAAGTGTGCCTATGAACTCACTTAGTCATTCCTACTGACTGGCCCATAGGCAAACCAAGTAGGAAACATGTATAAAACTGCACATGGAGAGTCAGGATGGTGTACTGTAGTGTATAGAATAAAGACTTCTGAGCAAGGAGACACTTTAGTTCAAATCCCTCCTCAAACACTTAATGACTTTGTGACCAGAAACAATCACTTACCTTATCAAAGCCTTAGTTTGGTCATATAGCAAATGAAAATAATAATAATAATAAATAGCACCTACCCATGAAGTTACTGTAAATAACTGAGATATTATATTTAGAGCCTTTTAAAAGCTTTAAAATGCTATTCAAATGTCAACTATTAGCCCTAGTGGAACCATAACCAGAGTCCAAACTAGCAGTTTTGGTGCCTGGGACAAACCTCATGATCAGAGCTCTCCAATCTACTTTATAATGCATGATGTGAAAATAATTGTAAAAATGAAGACAAAACCTAGTGGGAGGGGGAATGAGTTACTATAATGATTTCTTACCTGTAAAGTTCAATTTTGCTGCCTCTCATTTTTAGTCTCAGTGGCAAGTCTCTGGTTATCTATCTCACAGTAGGTATGACGCCACCCGCCACACCAATGTCTCTTGTAATCAGCCTTTAATGCTGAATAATTACCTTTTGGGAAACACACCAATTAAAAATACAGTTCTCAGGTTCTAATTTAACCTCCCTCAATTTCTCCCCAAAGCATAGGAACGAGCCTCCTCTTTTTTTTCCCCCCTCAAATGTTTGGGTGATGAATCCAGGTAGAGATGTGTTCTCCAATTATACTTCAAATTACAGAATTTTCATGATTGTGTGTGTGTGTCTGTATAGTGTTGGCTGTCCCCCACATAGCATGGAAATGTCATTGTGTGACTATAATTGAGGCAGAATGAATATCTCTAATATCTTCTCTCTCTACCCTTCTTCAGGGGAAACTTTAATTTCTCCCAGGATTGGTAACAGGAGGTAGGGACCAGAAGCTTGGCTTGGCTCCTCTGTTCTGAGACAGGGCATGCTAGGCTAGAATGATATCTTCTCCCTTAAGTAATGGTAATTTGGAGATATATATTTTCAGGTTGAAGCTAAACTTCTGATCACTGTTCTTTAAGAGAAAACAGGGCCCCAAGTTCTATATCCAAGGCTTGATCCCTTTCCCACCGAATACCACAGTGAACACACATATGGTAAGTGATATAGAAGCCCATTTATGTAAGTTGGTGGTAAAACAGAAATTGGATAAAGTACAGATAGGAATATATATATATATATATACACACACACACACACACACACACACACACACATACACACCAGACAATACAGAGTGAAGGAGTTCTCCCATTGGCAATGAAATAACTCAGCTTAACCAAGAGAGAAAGTCCCAGATCTCACCCAAGGGAAATTCCCCAAAGTCTCTAGTATAATAAGCGGGGGATAGTGACATGCTACAGACTGCCAGCTCCACTCACATCAGCTTCTTCCCAGACTCTTATTCTCCCTTCAACAATCTGAAGTAGGGTTGGTATCGACCATCTTCTATCTCAAAGCTGGAAGCCAAAAGCCCCCTAAACAGCTACAGAGTCCAAACAGGATGTGAAGAGAATTCCTTTCTCCCACTGTCACCAACTCCTTCCTATTCCTTACACAGGTTGGGGGGCACCTATCTTCACCCATTAGGAGAGAACACCACATCACTGGGTTTTAGGATTCAGATAACATTCATATGTACATTGTATGTATATGTGTATTACATGTATAATATACATACACATATATGTGTATACATATATATACATATGTGGTCATATATTTAGGACTAGAAGATACTTTAGAGGTCAGCTAGTCCAATCTTCTCATTTTACGGATGAATAGAATGAATCTCATGGGCAAGACATGAAGCCAAGAGTAGCCCTTCAGCCCCTGAACATACCACCTCTTTCAAATGGAAACAAAATATATTTCAAAAAGATGCAAAATGTTGGCAATACCATCCTTGCTTGAATAATTTCTTGTTTCATTAACAATTTGTATTGCCACCAGTCATTTCTGCTCAAACCTCCAAACCCACTCCCCTTTTGAACCTTTTTTGAACATAAAAACTTGCCATATTCAATATCTCTAGTCCCCCAGCTCTTTACTGAAAAGAAGAAAGGATGTTTCTAGTGGTTCTTCAGAACTGAAACTACTAATTACATTTCAACAGAGTTTGATTTTGTACCCCAGTTCTCGACTTCGTTCGTTCCATTTACATTTTTCCAATTTCTTCATACGGTTTTCATCTAACTAGATAAAATAAACATCTCAGAACAATTTTACAAGGCATCTGCTCAAACTACATTTGCCCTTTAACCTATATATTTTTTTGAGCATTTATAGTTTTGCATTTTCCTCCCCTAGGAGGTCAGTATGGGTCCAGTTCCAAATTCAGACTAAATGGGTTCTATACAGGATTTGGTTTTATATCTTGTTCACATACTCTTAACCTTTGAGGCTGCTAAATGGCGCCACAATGGACAGAACCCAGGATGTGGAGTCAGGAAGATCTGAATTAAAAAATGACCTCAGATACTATCTATGTGACCCAGGACAAGTCATCAAACCTCTGATTGCCTTAGTTCCCTCATTTGTCCAATGAAGCTAATATTAGCACCTATCTCCCACAGTTGTTATGAGGCTCAAATAAGATAGCATTTTTAAAGTGCTTAGCATGCACCAGGCGCATAGTAGGGTGCTTGATAAATGTTTGTTTCTTTCCTTATTTTGTTTTGGGTTTTCTATTCCTGGTTGGCTCCCACCACATAACTCCCCCCTCCCCGCCTCCATCCTCCAAAGTTAATAAGTTATTATTATTGTCAAAATAATAACATGCTTTACATGATAACATCAACGTCATATGTGACATTCAACCTTTCATCTCCATGTCTTTGCACAGAGCGTCCCTCATGTCTACAACGTAGTTGTGTACCTCCCTTCCACCTTGAACAACCTCTAATTTCCCCTAAAACACAGTTCAGGTGTCACCTCTCACATGAGGCCTTTCCTGATCCCCCAGTTGTTAATGCTCTTGAAATAATTTCATATTACATTGTACATATTTTTAATTTAATTACCTGAGTTCACGTTGTATCCCTCTTGCAGAAAGTTAAGTCCTTGGGAACAGGGAAAGTCTCACTGTTGTCCTGGAATGCCCAGCACCAAACACAGTGCCTTGCCCATAGGAGGCATTTAGTATTGGTCAAATTGAATTGGACACCTTTTTCACCTTCCTGTTTATCTTCAAATGGCAACTCTTCTCTACATCTTGATTCTATCAGAGAAAAGCATTTCACCTTTCCAGTTGCTAAGTAAAAGTTTTTCTGCAATCCCACCAGGTAAATCAACTTAGTACTCTGGTTATTGCTTGAAAGACTTTTATGCTAAAAATCGGTTTCTCTCAGACTGAAGAGAAAAGCAAAGCTCTGAGAATGACTATTTTTGCTTTTATGTCTTTTCTTTCCAAGATGTATTTATATTATTTCAGTACATATTCACATCTGTTTATAATAATGTAAAAAAATAAAACTTTTGAAAAAAACCAAAATAATAGTTTAGAATAATTGCATAGACTGAATAAAAATAAGCAATTTAAGACTAGGGTTGGGAGTTTTAGAAAATGGTTCTTTTAAGTAGTCTTAAAAATATGTCTTTAATTTATCCATTAAATTCACTGGAATTTGAATACCGAATTTACAGTTGTTAAAAACAATGCAATTGACACTAATGTTTTATCATCACTATTTAGAAGACTTGTTCTTTGCATAATTGGAACCGGTTTATGTTAGGAATGATGAACAAAACGTTAATGTCTCCAGGGGAAAGCAAAAAATACAGATATGATGTTTTAATAAGTAAGTCATCCCTGGAATAATAGTTATAAAAGTTTAGCACAAATACTGCCACTTAACCCCTTTTTGGCTCTTCCTTCTTATAATTCCATTGTGCCACAAAGAATGGTATGGAAAGGATTTCAAAACCTTAGCTCCTTTGACTCAATTTCAGAGCTGAAGATAGAGTATTTTTTCAATTGAATTTGCAGGGTGGGAGGAGTTTTTCCCTATTCTAACAGGTTTGGGCAGCTAGATGGTGCAGTGGAGAGAGTGCCAGGCATGAAATCAGGAAGACTCATCTTCCTGAGTTCAAATCCGACCTTAGACACTTATTAGCAGTGATCCTAGGCAAGTCTCCTCACCCTGTTTGCCTCAGTTCCTCATCTGTAAAATGAACTGGAGAAAGAATGGCAAATCACTCCAATATCTTTTTAAGAAAATCCAAAAGGTTTCTTAAAGTGTTGAACACAACTGAAAGACAACTAAGAACAGCATCCACATCTTCTGATTTAGATGAAAGTGAAGCTTAAGAATGACAAAGAAAGAGGAGGTGTGTGATTCCACTGGAACCATATTGTGCTTTATGTTAAAGCTAGTTTGGTTAGCTGTAGGATAAACAAGATCTGAGAACACCAACATGTTTGCCCTAGACTCCTTATCTCAGTGCACTGTCTGGGATTCCTTCAGCAACCACTGATTCAACCATTATCGCTATGCAGATGGCTCCCAAATCTACCTCCATTCTTCTTCTTTCTCCTGAAATCCAAGCCCACATTCCCTGCTGTACATATCTACCTGGATACCCCTAGACATCTAATATTCAACATGGCCCGAATTATCTCTTCTCTAAACTTACCTTTTCTGCCAAGTCTCCTATTTCTTTCAAAGACACCTCCATTCTTTGAGTCATGAAGGTGACAATCAATGAATCATCTTCCATCTCATCACTATCCTCCAACATCCAATCAGTTGCAAAGTCTTATCAATGTTACCTCCTCAACATCCATACATCTGTCCCCTTCTCTTTGCTTACACTACAGCCATTCTGGTCCAGGCCTTCATCACAACTCCCCTGGACACTGGCAGTAATTTCCTAATTGTCTCCTTACTCTCATCCTTACCCGCTCTTCAATTTATCTTCCATGAAAATTGATATTCCTAAAGCATAGGGTGGACCATGTCACTCCCTAGCTCAATAGGTTTCAGTGGCTTTCTATTGCCCATAGGAAAAAATAATTCCTTTCTTTTACATATTACAATCTAGCTTCAGCCTGATTGTCCAGGCTGATTATATTTTACTTGTCCTCATCTATTCTAGGTTTTATCTAAACAAACATGTTAGCTGTTTCCTGTATGGAGCATTCTGTCTCTTACCTCCCTGTCTTTTTTCACACTGAACCCTGCCTTAGCCCTTACTTGGAATACTCTCTCTTCTAAATTTAGGAAAACCTCACTCCCATCAAGGTTCAGTGAACCCTTTCCAGATTCAGTGTTTAAGGCCCACTCCCTCAAAAATCACATTTTACTCATTTGTATCTGTTCAGTATTTGCTGGGTAGGTGGCATGGTGGATAGATCAGAGGACCTGGAGTCAAGGAGACCTGTCCTTACCTTGTACCTCACATACTTACCAGCTATGTGACCTTGGGCAAGTCGCTTAACTTCTCTCAGACTTAGTTTCCTCATTGGTAAAATGGAAAGAATACTAGCACCTGTCTCACAAGTTATGGTGGGGATTATAAGAGATAATACAGGTATAATTAGGAACTCAATTTCATTTGCATAAGACTCTTCTCCTTAGTGGAAATTGATTCCTCTTGCTTTGTGCCTGGGGAGAGGCAGAGTGGTTAAGCAATCAATCTTCACCAATGAGGAGTGTCTTACGTAAATGAATTGAGACCTTTTTTCATAGGTAAGGCACAACAAAAACCTTAAAGTATCGTGTAAATATTATCTATTACTATTTTGTATAGCCAGCAGAAAAAGACTATTAGGCTGGATAGACATTGGAGGAGCAGATTGGTGGTGGGTAATGAACATTTCTAAAAGTTAAAGCTATCCCAGAGTAGAATAAACTTATTAAGGAAGTAAGAGTCCTTCTCCTTGGAGGTCTTCAAACAGAGGACAGATGACCAACTACTTGTCACGAATATCATAGAGCAGCGGTTCTCAACGTGTGGGTTGTGACCCCTTTGGGCATTGAATGACCCTTTCACAGGGGTTACAGGGGTTGCCTAAGACCATCGTAAAACACATTTCCAATGGTCTTAGGAACTGAGACACCGCTCCTCTATCAGTCTCCAGGTAGATATCCACATGCAGATGCTCCCACATACCAGTATTAAAGTGTTGCGGCATTAAGAAGGTTGAGAACCATTGTTGTAGAGGCTTTCCCTGCCAGGTTTGGATTAGAAGGCATGCCTTCGCTATTTCCTTCACACTGTGAGATTCAAGGTCATTTACTAAAGGATTTGACATCTGATGTCCATAAGCAAATAATAGTAGATCTACTTTAGTGACTTAATTTAAGTAAAGATTCATTTTGATTCAGCTTTATGACACCTCTGCTATATGCCACAAACTCTTTTGGAGATTGGAGATATAAAGACAAGAATGACACAGCTTCAAGAAGCTTAGATTCTGCAGGTTGATGAAGGGATATAGGAGCAGACAAGTGCCAAGATGGACAGTGTAAATAGAAGAAAATTCATTCTGTCTAACAATAGCACCGAAACTCAAAGCATTGGTATTGCAAAGTTCACCAGGTGTTAGCAACCACAGATCTTAAAAAGTGTTTTTGGCTCCAAGGCTGTGGGCAGGAACCACCTTCTTGTAATTTCTTTAATGGGATGCCAATCAACCACAAGCTCGCCATGTCATGCTTGCCATGATGAACATTTCAGTCCTGTACCACACAGCTTTCTAATCTTTTTGGAAGGGTATTCCAGTAGTGATCCTATAGCTTATGGCTTTCAATACAACACCACCAAGAAGTAGTATTATTTAAGGGTTCTTTGTCTTCTTCTTGTTATTGTTCAGCTTTATTAGTCATGTCTAACTCTTCATGAGCAAGAACAAGAGATTGGGGGGAAAAACTCTTCCTGGTTGTTTGACCCCTTTGGGGGATTTTCTTGGCAAAGATGTTGGAGTGTTATGCACGTTCCTTCTCCAGCTCATTTTAGAGATGAGAAACTGAGACAAACATGGTTAAGTGACTTGCCCAGGGTCACACCACTAGTAAATATCTGAGATCAGATTTGAACTCATGGAGATGAGTCTTCCTGATTTCAATTCCAGTGCTCTGTCCACTGTACCACCTAGTTACCGCTTCTTTATCTAAGTAGATGAAATTGATTAAAGATACTTGAGAGAAATCACAGTACAGTAGAGTCAGAGACCCTGGTTTTGAATCCAAGGCCTACCACTTACTTATCAATCAATCAAGAAGTATTAAACACCTACTATGTGCAGAGTACTGTGTTGAGTACTTATTACCAATGGAAACAAAGGATCATAGAACTCAAGGTCTGGAGCCGGAAGAGGTCACCTAAGACAACTTCCTCATTTTATATTTTGGGAAACTGAGGCCAAGGCTGTTAAATGACATGCTCTGGGGTCATGTAGGTAATAAATGACAGAGGTGGAATTTTAATTAAGGTTCCATGACTCCAGGTTCAGTGCACCTAGGCCAGTCTTCTTTCCAGTTTAAGCAAGTTTGATCACCCACCTGACACTCAGTTTCCTCATCTGTAAATTGAGGAGGTTTGAATAGATGACCTCTAAGTTGCCCCCAGCTCTAAATCCATGATCAAGGGAATTTTCTATATAATATAATTTTGATGAGGCTTTGTTTGCTTTTGCCCATTTGCCATTAAGCCTGGCTTCCAATGAAAAGAACTGTGTGTTAAAGAGGAAAAATGCATATGTTTGCTTCTATAAATCCAAATGGAACATAATATTTTCTTAGCCCCAAATCATAAGATGTTTCCAGGACAAACAAAGAAACTGCCAGTGGAAACTCTGGATATTCGTGTTTAAAGTGTTTCTGGGGAAAGTTGGAAATTTCTGTGAAGTAAAAACACCCATAATTTGAAATTACTCAAATTTACAGAACAAGTCTTTGTGGTGCTGGCTGCTCAGGATCTATTTTTCAGCCCAAATGTTTTAATGGTTTTTCTTAAAAGCATTATTAGGAAATATTTACCTACCTTCCCAGAAAAATGCCCTGGGGATGAATGAGATATGTTTGGGAGGCACTTGGAGTCCTTCGAAGGAAAGACATGTTAGGAAGAAAAACATGGAATATTATTATTATCAATAGCAGTAATAACTGAAATTGTAGGCATGATTTTAGCCTCACTACATGGAATGTCATTGATCACTCTGAAGTCAAAATGAATTTTGAAAAATTAAATAAGGGAGCTAATGGTTGGAATTCTGGTTCAACCTATATGGTCTTTATTATTTTAATGAAAAGAGGTTGGGGATAGGGGGCCAACCTCATGGCCAGGCAGACCTGAATTCAAGAACCTCCTCTGACTCCAAATGATTCTGTAACCCTAGGTTATAGAATCAATGCCCCAGACAGCTCTCAAAGATGAGTTACAGAAGAGCTGTCTGTATGCATTGGTAGAGTTCTCTACATTGATATCATAAGCCTGGACCAAAACAAAACAAAATTTGTTTAGAGAAAATCAGTGAGTTTGGTAGAAGACCATACAACAACAGGAGAAGAATTTGGAAGTCTTTTCCAGGGCAGCCAAGAGAGTGAAAGTATTGAGTATTCAGAACTCTGGTAATGTGCACAGAGAAGAGACACCGACAAGAGATTGGGAAAAAAAAGAGAAAAATCAAGAAAAACTCCCCCTGGCTGTTTGAATAAAGGAGAGAGAGTCCATTTACACATCCTGCCCTCCTTCCTTGGTTCAAAGGACAACTACTTAAGGAACTGCTTGAAACCCATCTTCCAACCCTAGTATGTAAACTCAAGTGTTCCAACACTAGTTTGATGCTGAATCTAATTATGTGCAATACTGTGGGTCACTTGACACATTGTTCATTGTTTAGGCAAGGAACTTCCTCAGTCCGTCAAGATCTTGTTTTTTTCCAAAATTTTATTAGCCTTGGTAACTAAAACAATTCCAGTTCTTTATTTTATTACTACTGGCACCAACCATTAGGACTTGGAATAACTACTGTATCTTAGCAACTTTAATCTCAACAAAATAAATAAAGCAAAAGATTGCGTTGCCTGCTGCTTTAGCACCTCTCTCATCAGTGGCCCAAAAAGGAAGTGGAGAAGACAAGGAGGCATGGTTTTCATCATCATCTGTCACAGTTGATTTGGCAGTGCTCTCATACAAAAGAGACAGAGAGAGACAGAGAGAGGGAGGAAATGGAGAGACAGACAGATGGACACAGAGACAGAGAAACACAGAAAGACAAAGGGAGATAGGAGAAACAGAGAGAGACAGAGAGAGAGGAGAGAAACAGAGAGAGAGAGATTCTTCCCTAGCAAAGACATTTGCAATGCTATATAGCTATGTTTCTATTCGATTCGATTCGATTCGATTCTGTTCTGTTCTGTTCTGTATTCTATTCTGTTCTGTTCTGCTCTGTTCTGTTCTGTATTCGATTCTGTTCTGTTCTGTTCTGTTCTGTTCTATTCCATTCATATACATGTTGTTGTTCCATCATTTCAGTCATGTCCAATTCTTCATGACCTCATTTTGGTTTTTTTGGGCAAAGATGTTAGTCCTCTCCAGTTCATTCTACAGATGAGAAATTGAGGCAAACAAGCTTGTGTGACTTGCCTGGGGTCACACAGCTAATAAGTGTCTGAGGATAGATTTGAATTCATAAAGATGAGTTTTCCTGACTTTAGGTCTGGCTTTCTATCCACTGGGCCACCTAGCTGCCATATATACATATATATGATACATAGTAAACAAATATCTGAGGCCAGATTTGAACTCAAATCTTCCTGACCCAAGGTCCAGTGAAGCTTTCCAGTGCTTCACTTAGCTTTCTTGGCAGCACTGATCAGGGCTGTGTATTTCTACAGATCCTAGGCTAATAGACCATCTGACCTTGACATAATGAAAGTGGATTGAACCTGTTTCTCCACCTTTAATTGGAGGATCAGTTGTGCTAGAATTCATGCCACACATGTGAGATTAATGTCTCTTCTTTGCTGTGTTTTTAATTATGTGGTTTTTAAGAATGACTAGAAATCCAATTAAAGAATAAAAGTTGCATTTCTTAAAGACCATATTTCAACGACCATTATCAATATTACAGGGTCATAGGTATCAAGGATCATTTATATCCATAATGAAATATAATCATTCCCATTGAAGCACACAAAAAGATTTTTTGGTTAAACATGAAAACAAAAACCCAAGAACTGAGAAATTATTATCGCAAAACTTGTCAAAAAACAAAACTTTCCATGGAACCTCAGAGCTTGAGATGTTGCTATTGATTCTTTTTTCTGCACGGGATCTTAACTTTCATGTATGTGTATTATGGACCCCTTTGGCAGTCTGGTGAAATCTATAGACTATTCCCAGAATTACATTTTATAAATTCAGAATTAATAATAAAATATAAGCTTTCATTAGAGGTAAGTGAAAATAAAGTATTATTTTTTATTCCTATCCAGGGTCATGAATGTGCTAGTCAAGAACAAAAGCCCAAACTGAAAAAAGTTTTTGAAAAAACATTTATTAAGTCATCCACCAAAAGGGAAAAATTAAATAGGTGACCTGCCCCCCCTCCAAACTTGTGTCAGTCACATGTTATGTAGAATTCAAACAAAGGCATAAGGAACAGTGCTCTGATTGAGCTATTTTCCCCACCAGCCTCTGTTTTCATACCTATAAAACTAGGTCATTGAATCACATGATGTCACAGATCCCTTCAACTTTATAATATTTGGCTACAATGATGACTCATATATATTTAGCACTCTGTGGTTGCAAAGTCATTTTTACAAACATCATCTCATTTGATTCTAACCCCAACCCAGCGAAATAGATATTATCATTTCCATTTTACAAATGAAGAAATGGGGGAAGTGTTTAAATGACAGGTTGGTGGTGCAATGGATAAAGTGCCAGGCTTGGAGTCAGGAGGACCTGAGTTCAAATCTAGCATCAGACACTTACTGGCTTTCTGACCCTGGGCAAGTCATTTAACCTTTGTTCGTCTCAGTTCCTCCTCAGTAAAATGAAGGTGATAATAGCACCTCCTTCCCAGGATGGTTCTGAGGATCAAATTATTATGAGGAACAGACAAGGTACATTCAATAATGTTCTTCCCCAGGTTGCCTACATAGAGTGAGGATTTTTCAAACCATAGGAAAGTCTCACAAGACCTGGGTTCAAAACTTGACTGTATCATTTACTATCTATGTGACCTTGGGGAAAGTACTGAGCCTCTCTGGGGCTCGGCTTCATCTCTTTTTAAAAATTAGGGGTTGGTCACTACATGGCCACTAATATCCCATCAAACCTCTTACGAGTTGTAGAGGAATGAATAGAAGAAATACCTACACCTACGAAATCACAGTTCATTTAAGGGAGAGAAGGAAATCCCCAACAAGAGTAAATCTTAGAAACCTTTCTGGGAATGAAGAGATTGTAGGATCATAGATCCAGAGAAGGGGTTTTTACCCTTTTTTGTGTCATGGTCCCCTTTGACAGTCTAGTGAAGCCCATGGGACCCTTCCCAGAAGGTTTTTAATGCACACAACAAAATACAGAAGATTACAAAGAAAATCAATTATAGTAAAGATGCACTCAAATATATTCAATATGTTAATCAAATATGTTAGATATATTAAATATTTAATTTTCATTTAATTTAATACTAATAAAATATGTTAGAATATATTTTTAAAAATATTCACACACCTTAAGAACCCTTGATCTAGAGACTGAAGGTGCTTTAGAAGCCAGTGGTCCAAAATCTTTATCTTATAAATGAATATATTGAGACAAAGGGAGTGACTTGCCCAAGGCCAAGCATCAAAGGTGGGATTAGTACCTGGTTTTCTGACTAGAGAGCCAATGATCATTCCACTTTGTCAACATTACCTCCAGTTATTAGAAGTGTAACAGCCCATGTGAGATTTGGGACTGGGATTCCACAAGGGATGTTTTTTGTCAAAGAAAAGAGGTGAATGGTAAAATCGTGGCACTTAAGCCCTAATAGTTGCTTAAAATACTGGACTTGGAGTCAAGAAGGCCTGGGTTCTGCTCCCCTTTCCAACACTTTCCAGCTGTGTTATCACTGGCCAGTCACTTAAATTTTCTAATCAGCAGTTTTCTCATCTCTAAAATGAGATGATGCCCATAATGCCTACCTTACAGCATTTTTATAAGATCCTAATCTAATATATACAAAGCGCTTTGCCAACCTTAAGGTGCTGTTATAGACATGGTAGCTGTCATTACTATTCATACTAATATAGAATGACAGAATAATAGAATTTCAAAGCCAGAAGTTACCTCAGCAGCCATGTAGTCCAAGTCATAGCCAAAAAGTTGGACCCACTACACTGTATCTGACAAGGATCCAGTCTCTACTTAATAGCCTCCAATAAAGGAAAATTAATCACCTTCCAGTTCCAGTTGGACTCATTCCAATATTGGACAGCTTTTGATGTTAAGAAGATATCTTGACATCAGGCCTAAATTGCAGTTTCTACCCACTTTTTTCCTATTTTTGCCCTCCACAGCCAAACAAGTTGAGTGTAACTTCTACATCAAATATTTAGAGAGAACTATCATTTCTGAGTTTTCTCTTCTCCAGGCTGAATACCCTCAGTTCTTTCAAGAGATTTCTATGTACCATGATTTCATCTCTCCTCACCATTTTGGTTGGCTTCCTCTGGTTCCTCTTCAATTTATCAATTTCCTTCCTAAATTGTGTTGCCTCGAACAGAATAAGATACTCCAGATGCAGTTTGTTCAGGGCAGAGTACAATTGGACTGTTACCTTTTTATTCATGGAAATTGTGTCTCTCTTAATATAGCCCTAGGTAACTTTTATTTTAGGAGTGGAAGGGGGGGTATAATATCACCCCTTTTACTCATATTGACCTTATAATCCACTAAAAAGTCTTTAATCTTTTTTATATAAACTGTTATCTAACCATACCTCTCTTATAATGTTCTTTATCTAGTACAAGACTAGTCATTCATCCCTACTACATTTCATTCATATTTGATTTAGACCAATGTTTTAGTCTGCCAACATCTTTCTTGAACCTTGAAGCTGACTGCCACCTAATGCAATAGCTCTCCATTCCAGACTTAGGTCATTTGAAAATTTCATAAGGTTGTCATCCATGTCTTTATCTAAGTCACTGATAAAAATGCTGCCTAGCAAAGGGCCAAGCACAGATCCTTGTGCTCCTTACAAACTGATAAAGAACAACTAAATATTATTCTTTGAGTCTGAAAATAGTCATGTAATTCAGAATCCACTGAATTGTGCTATCATCTCACTAATATCCCTCCATCTTTTTCAAAGAATGACAGGAGGTATTTTATCAAATGTTTTGCAAAATCTAGGTGTACCATGTCTACAGTATTTCTCTGCCCTAGCCATTTAATAATCCTGTACAACAGGAAATAAAATTAGTGTGGCAAGACCCATTCTGGTCAAAGCCATCCTGCCTGATTCATTGTCATCACCACTCTGTAAATAAATTGTACATCCCTAGTCATTCCCATGTGGCCTCCCCTATTAACATTCAAGCTTCTGTTGCCTTCCATTGAATCTTCTGTGCTTAACACAGCACCTGGCATGTAATTAATAAATGCTCACTGGCAACTTGGCCACTTCGTTTTCTAGATATTTACTGTCCAGAGTTTGAATGACTCATTGTAGAATTTAGCCAAGAATTGAAGCAAAACTCCCTGGTCCTTGGCTTTCAGGTTCTATTCTTTCTTTCACTTCTAATTTTTTTTTAACCCAGACTTATTCGTTCTCTAGTCTTGCAGGCTCTCCTTCATTATCCAAGATCTTTCCGATATCCCTGACAGTGTCTTAGCATTCATATCTGGCAGTTTTTTCAGTGCCCAGGGGTGACTTTAATTTATCAAGGGCCAGTAGTTACTCTTTTACTATCTCCTTACTTATTTTATAGGGTATCAGATCCCTATTATACATTTATTCTCTGTCCTTTCTAGTCCAAAGGTCATTGTCCTTGGCATAAAAAACAGAAGCAATATACAAATCGAGAAATTGTGCCATCTTTCTATTGTCAATTATTGTCATGCTATCCTCTCCAGATAATAGTCCTTTCTTTGATTTTCTTCTTTTTGCCAAACAGCTAATAAAGTTTTCTTTCTTGTTCTTCGCTTTCTTCACCAGCCTCAGCTTACCCTGAGCTTCAGCTTCCAACACTATGCTTATAGTACCATTCCATACTTTTGTTTGTATCCTCTGGAACCTAGCCTTGCTTCCATTTCCTGATGATAGATCTTTCTTAGATCTGTTGGTTGGTGAGTTCCCTCTGTATCCACATCAGTGTCTTCAGATAATATTCATTTTTTCCTCCTCATTGGAATTATTTAATCTTGCATCTTTAGAATTTCATCCATCTTGGGATAACCATCCATGTTAAACATTTAAAATTGATGGATGACTACAGGCAACTAAGTAGCACACTGAACAGAACACCAGGCCTGGAATCAAGAGGACCTGAGTTCAAATTTGACCTTAGACACTTTCTAGCTGTGTGACCCTGGGGGAGGTCACTTAACCTTGATTGCTAAAAAAAAAAAAGACTAGCCAGACAAAATAGTTCAAATCCTAAAATGTTTATTTGAAATAGCTAGATTTCTTCCATGGATAAGTTCTGAGCTCCCATGATACACACAACACCTACTTGGACACTTAAGAGGGTACCATTAAAGGGAGAAAGAGCAATCCTCAAAAACAGATATGAAACTTGGAAATTTTTACTCAACACCAAAGATAATCACAAATTTTTAGAACATTTAGAAAAATGTGGTTTTTCTTTCTTTTCTTTCTTTCTTTCTTCCTTTCTTTCTTTCTTTCTTCCTTCCTTCCTTTCTTTCTTTCTTCCTTCCTTTCTCCCTCTTTCTTCCTTTCTTTCTTCCTTCCTTCCTTTCTTCCTTCCTTCCTTCCTTCCTTCCTTCCTTCCTTCCTTTCTTTCTTTCTTTCTTTCTTTCTTTCTTTCTTTCTTTCTTTCTTTCTTCCTTCCTTCCTTTATTTCTTTCTTCCTTTCTTTCTTCCTTCCTTTCTCCCTCTTTCTTTCTTTCTTTCTTTCTTTCTTCCTTCCTTCCTTCCTCTCTTTCTTTCTTTCTTTCTTTCTTTCTTTCTTGTCTTCCTCTTTCTTCCTTCCT
>CM053599.1:27972005-27989947 GCA_028646575.1 Pseudocheirus occidentalis | reverse complement strand
CTTTCTTTCTTTCTTTCTTTCTTTCTTTCTTTCTTTCTTTCTTTCTTTCTTCCTTCCTTCCTTTATTTCTTTCTTCCTTTCTTTCTTCCTTCCTTTCTCCCTCTTTCTTTCTTTCTTTCTTTCTTTCTTCCTTCCTTCCTTCCTCTCTTTCTTTCTTTCTTTCTTTCTTTCTTTCTTGTCTTCCTCTTTCTTCCTTCCTTTCTTTCTTCATTCCTTCCTTCCTTTCTTTCTTTCTTCCTTCCTTCCTCCCTCCTTCCCTCCCTCCCTTCCTTCCTTCCTTTTTCTTTCTTTCTTTCTTTCTTTCATCCTTTCTTTCTTTGTTTCTTTCTTTCTTTCTTTCTTTCATTTTAAAGAACATATCTGATGCTTCATCTGTCTTGGGCCATGACCCCACAAACTCCATGAGAGAGAGCAAGAGGGGAGGGTCTGTCAATGTCTCTCCCCAATTAAAAAGTTCCAGTGACTCCCTATTGCCTTTAGCCTAAAATATAGATTCCTCTCAGAGGAGATGGATTACTACTCTAGGGTCTTGGTCAAGAAAACCCAAATGACTGAAATGACTGAACAAGAACAATAACATTGATTTCTCTATTTGGCATTTAAAGCTTTCACAACCTGACTCCATCTCATCTCTCCTTGCTTACAGCACACATTAGTCCAATCCAAGCGCTCTCTCTCCTGGTTAAATTGTGCTCCTTGTTCTCTCTCATACAGGGGGTCCCCCAAATCTTAGTGCAGTTTGATAAGCTTGTTAAAGTTTAAAACTATACTGAGACTTGAGAGAATCCTCTGTATGCACCATTTTATCTTCTGTCTCTGTTCCTTTGCCATCTCCTTCCTCACCTTGATAAATTAGAATCCCTACATAGAATCCTTTAAGGCTTAGCTCAGGGGCTGCCTCCTACAAGAAGATGATCATCCCCCTAGTGAAGTCCCTATCACCCTATATTTCCTCTTGTGTATTTTATATTGACTTCTTCAAATGCTATTTCTGCTCCACAGAAGGTAAGCACTTTGAGAACAGAGACTATGTTATTTTTACTCTGTATCCCCAGCATAGCGCCTGGCAAATAGTAGGCACTTAATAAATGCCTATTGGGTGAATGAATGAATGAATGAATGAATTCCATTTTCCTGAATTTGTAAGCAGCTCTTTTGGGGAGTATGAATATTTTAATGCCACCCAAAGACATTAAAAATCCATTGAAATGCGACAGACAGATTTTGAATTGCCAGCCCTCATGATGTTCCTGTGAAGAATGACAATTTGGAGGTAATTACAAGGAAGCTGGTATGGAGGAGAGAACTGGGTCTGGCAGTCCAGAGATCTGGGCTTTAATCCCAGGACTGCCACTAGCTAGCTATGCAGCCTCGGACCAGTCGCTCACCACTGCCCACTCCCACCCCCAGTCAATTCTGTAAAATGAAAGGAATGAACTGGATCATTTCTAAGGTCTCCCACAAATTTGACATTCTATGACTCATTTCCTGAAGATTTTTTTTCTTTCTGCATTTAAAATTATCTAGAAAGTTAAGCCAATAACTAAAGATAATTTAAGCATATGTTAGAAACACCTTAAATCAGAAACACGAACAAAAATATCTCCAGCTTTGCATTACAGAACTACATATTCGGCCAGTTGCGTGGACATGTTGTACTAAAAACATTACAGGCAAATAGTGTCTGTGAAAATTGAAAATTCACCTTACTTATTGAATTTACCAGTTGTGAAGTGGGTTTCAAAGTGTTATACAACATACTGCCTTCAAAATTTTCCAAGGAAACAGCAAAGTTACTATATACAGGCCTCTAATTTTCTCCTTTATTCCCTCCAGATTCACATTTATAGGATAACAGATTTAAATCTAAAAGGAAACTAATCGACAAAACTTTTTCTTTTCTGGATGAAGAAATTGAGGTACACAAAGGTTAAGAGACTTGCCCAGGGCCACACAGCTAGTAAGGTTCTGTGACTGAATTCCAACTCAGATCTTTCTGACCGCTAGTTCATCACTTAATCCCTTATGCTTTCTAGCTGCTGGGAGGAAGCTTAGAAGATAATACAGTCTGATCTTTTCATTTTACAAATGAACAAACTGACACTCAGAATGAAATGACTTGCCCAAGGTCACACAACTAGCTTGCAGTAGATGGTGTCTAGGCCAGTGCTTTTACTAGAACACAGTGGTAACTCTCAAAGATTTATAATCAGAAGGAATCTTAGAGTTCATCTAGTCCAAAACATTTGTTTTACAGATGATAACACCAATGTTAAATGAATTTCTAAGGATCTCACAGATTAAAAAGTAGCAGAGCTGGGATATGAACCCAACTCCGCACACTTTTCACCATATTCCTGTCTCTTGCTAATTGTCACTTAGATTGAAGCTAATTTCAAATGTCCTAAATCTCAAAGTATCAATTATTTTCCATTTCATTTATCAACATATTTTAAAGAATATTTTATTAAAGTGATATTTTTCCATAATTTTCAATAAAAGAACATTTTGTCATTTTTGTTTCCCATTCAAATTAGATTCGTTTGCAGATTATATAAAATGGAGAGTCCAGGTGGATTGTAAAGCATTTATTGGCCATTATTATCAAATTAAGCAGGAAAAAACTGCATTCTCATTTAATCTTGTTTTCTGTATCTTTTAAAATTATAACACACACACATATGTGCATATATATTTGCTTGTTTTAAGTAACAAGAGGAAGAAACAAAATCTACCCAGCTGCAGGGCAATATCAGTAAGAATCACTAGGCATCTATTTCCTAATTCTAACCTGCTTTTTGAAATAATTTTAAAAGGGATTACAAAAAAAATGCCTCCTTGGTGCTCAGAGAAATTCATCGTAAGTACACTAAATAGTTAATGTATTTTCTAAATGAATGATTTAAAACAGCTATTAAAGGAGAGGAAATGAGCTTAGGTTTCTAGTAATGACTTCTCCTCTTCAAAATGAAATCTGTAAATCCCTGATTGCAATTTCAAATCCCAAAAGGACCAGCAGTTCTGGGACCAGGGCTCACTGACTTTATGTCTAATAGTACCTGATAAGTAGCATGATTTTTATATTTGTAATTTGGGAGAATATTCAGAATTTATAGTCCCACAGACCATTTGTGAATGAATTTTCTTTTAAAAGAATCTTATTCTGACATCCACATTTACTTTCTGAGTCAGTGTGCACAGTATATATGAAGACAAGACATGGATGCATGGATATGTATGTATATATAGATAGACATATGGGGAGATCTATGTGTGTTTATATATGCATGCACACACATGCACAGAAGATCAGTACCATTTTATTCATAAGAGTGCATAATGATTCAGTCAATGATTTTTAATAAAAGTGCATTTCGAACCATCAAATTTGAGTCTATTATTCTAAGTTAATTGCATTTGCCCTAAAGAGACTTGTAACTGGCTGCCAACCTACTGGTGTCAGCTCCTTCTCATTCATCAGTCAATCTTGTCTTCTTCCTCTTTTACATCCCATATATTGATCAAATTGATTTGTTAGCATGCTTCTGTAGCTTTCACAGCATTAAAAAAAGCCTTTACATTATCCATCAGATGTATTTGATTACAGTATTAGGGTACATGTTATCTTAATTGATATTTCAGTTGCAAATAAATGCCCCCTTTTGATGGTCTTATATGATTCCCATTAAGTATAATCCATACAAATTGCTCAAAGAAGTGGTCAAAAGACCAAAAACAAAGAGTTAAGCATTCAGTCTATATCTCGGTGGTCTAAGAAGCAGTGATGTTTTCCCCCCATGAAAGTGGACATTCTCTCTTGTACACGTCAGGTGTTTCCTGGAGTGAGTTTGTGCAGATCACAAAAATTTCATTTCTAAATTCTTGTGAAAAACTCATGTATGTGCATGTATGTTACATATATGATCTCTTTGCAGCTTCAAAAGCACCCTCTGAGGTAGATCCTACTCTTCTCCCCATTTCAGAGATACAGAAACTGAGTCTCACAGAAGTGCCATAACTTGCTCAGAGTCACATAGTCGCTAATAAGTTTTGACTATAGGATTCGAACCCAGGTTTTCCTGAATCCAAGCCCAGAGCTCTATCTGTTGAATGGATAAAGTGCTAGACTTGGAGTCAAGAAGATCCGGGTTCAAATTCTGACTTGAGTACTTACAAATTGATCCAAGTCACTTGCCTTCACTGTGCCCTGATTTCCTCATTCCTTAAATAAGAAGGTTGGAATTAGTGGCCTTCAAAATTCTGTCCAGCTGTACAGGGAAGAAGATGGAAAAAGTTGCCCTTAATGTTAAGAGTTTAAGTGACTTGTCTAGGATCACATAGTCTTTGTGTCAAGACCCCCTAAATAGATTGGAGACTAATTATTTATAAGTTCAGTTTTTGTTTTAATGAAAAGACAGGGGCAAGATTAGAAAACCATTAAAAACCCATGTATCTGCAAGTCTATGATCCTATTCTTGAGGTCTAGCATCGTTGGGATCCCAAAATTCAAAAGTAAACAACACAGGTCCCCCTGAAATGAATTCAACCCAAGTCTTCTTTCAGTTGAAGACAAGATTTATTAGAATATCAGTGGGGGGGGGGGGAGAAGATTTTAAGAATCCCAGCTATTGACCAAATTTTAAGAATCTGAGCATTTGTATCCCCAGTGCAAGCAGGCCAGATTCTCAAGGAATCTGAGCACTTTAATGGAGGCAAGGTGGATCTTTTATACAGAAACCAAGTTGTCTGGGAATAAAGAAGAGGTCTAGATGGAATTAAGGAGTGGTGGTCTAGGGTGGGACCAGGTGCAGACAATGAGGGCTGCAATGAAAGGGTAGTTATTTAACTGGGAATGGCCAATTGCTCCAGGAAAATGCCAGGGACCTGGGTCACATGGGAAAGTCCAGCGGCTTTTCCCTTTTGGGGTCCAGATCCCAAAGACAGTCTTTTCCTTTTAGGGGTTGAGATCCCATCCCCACGATCATGGTCAGCTCCTTTTCTGCTGTTAATTGTCCCCTACCCCCATTACATTGGATTGATTTTATATATACTTACATGTGTATGTTTATTGGGCAGGTAGGTGGAACAGTGGACAAAGTGTCCAGTTTGGAGTCAGGAAGACTCATTTTCCCAAGTTCAAATACAACCTCAGATGTTTGCTGGCTGTATGACCCTGGGGAAATCTCTTCACCCTCTTTCCCTCAGTTTCCTTTTCTGTAAAATGAGCTAGAGAATGAAAAGGCAAGCCACTCCAATATATTTGCCAAGAAAACCCCAAATGTGGTCATGAAGTATTGGACACAAATGAAAGGACTGAACAACCACAACAAGATGAGAGGGTGGAGTGGCTGGAGTAGATAGAGCTGGTCCTGGAGTCAGGAAGACTTGCTTACAAATCCAGCCTCAGATACTTATTAGCTGTGTGACCCTGGGAAAATCAGTTAACCCACATTTGCCTCAGTTTCCTGTTTTGTAAAATGGGATTAATAATAGCTCCTGCTTCAAGAGTTCTTTTGAAGATGGAGTGAGACAGTATTTATACAGCGCTTAGCACAGAGCTTAGAACATAGTTGGCACTAAGTAAATGCTAGCCTTTATAATTACCATTATTGTGTATACATTCTGACTTCCTCATTAGAGTAAGCTTTTGACCACAGGGACTGTTTCATTTTTTTTCTTGTGCCCCCAGTGCTTAGCCCAGTGTCTGGCACATAGTAGGATCTTAATAAATACCTGTTGATTGAGTATGGAAAGTCTGTAGTGAGAAATTAGAATTCTTCAAGGAGTCGTAATTACTTTCAGAGGAGAGAAAAAGGAGAGTGAGTTGGTGGATGAACCAACTAGTAGATGGAGAGAAAAAGCCTTTAGCAGGTGACTATCACTTGCTCTTGAACCCCATATAAAGGGCTAGAAACCTGGAGCGGGCATTTTCTACAGGGGTGAGAGATTTCATTTCTCCCCTTCTTTCTCTAGGACAGTGTAAACTTTTCAATGTTGCCATTCTGTTCCTGAAGTTCAAGGCTTTTTATGGAAATGCTTCTGCAACATCCCAGACATGCCTTTCAACCTTTCTTTAGATGGGTGCCTGCAAAATCCTACAAACTGTAAGCCCCAAAGTAGGCCCACTTCAAGCAACTGTATGGTGGAGGGAGGGAAAGAAAGTCGGGAGGGAGTTGGGGGATGGGAAATGTTAAGTTAAGGCACTCAGCCTTGGGCTCGACAGCTCCCTGTGGGCTCTTTCTCCTCCTCCCCAACTACTCTGAAAGTGAGGCAGCAAGCTCCCATGATGCCCAAAATAGACCCCCAAAGAGCATGGAGCAAAATTCAGCCAAGATCTGGAAGGGAAGAAAGGGAAATGAAAATCATTGCTTACTAGGAGACATTTCAAAGACCCCCAAGATAAGCCAGCTGAAAAAAATCTTCAATAAAAAGACTCAGCAAGAAAATTGTGTCACACCCCCCTAAGCCTCAACAGACCTTAACAAGATGTTCATGAGCCTGAGATTGTCTCCTTTCTCCCCAAGACAAAAGACACAGGGAAACAATACAGTCTAGAGAGGGATTAGCCTTAAGAAGCAGGAGAAAGATAAAACAAATTCTTCAATTTTACAATTAGAACTCCTAGCTGCCTGACCAGCAGAATAACCTAGAAACAAGCCGATCAACCTAAGGCCGCAGAAGCCATTATCCTTCTCTGCAACCTTGCTGTCTTTGAAAACTAGTATCTAGGCTGAGCCTGGGGAAGGTTTTTTTTTTCTTTTGGAACAAAACCTCACCTACACTTTCCTCCTGTCAAAAGCTCCTTTTACCACCTCACTGGGCAGCCCTCCTCCCAAACTCTTTCTCAATACATCTGACTGAGACATTTGTATTTTATGCTCTTCTTCCCATAGCCAACCACCAGGCAAAACACCAAATTACCAAAGTTCATTATTCTCCAAGTTTTGACAAAATAAGGTTCCAACAAGTGTATGCCAAGGCAGAGTTCTCTACCCAACACACTGTCATTCCATTAGACAATTTTGTATTTTAACTATATAAGGTAATTTCTAATGCTGAATCTACCCAAGTCAATGTGTTTTTCTCTGATTAAGAAGAGAAAAAGTTACCAGCTCTGATGGGTACAGTGGCACCCAATTTTGCATTAGTAAGGCTTGAAGAAAGAGGGAACTTTGAAAAAAGCTTCAGGAAAATAGGCAACCAATACTGGCTCAGAAAGATATTTGCAAGTCTGTTGTGTTTCACCAGGCTGCCAAAAATGCCTAAACCCACTGACTCTCTTTTTTGATTAATGAATGTCTGGCTGATTCACTCCTCACTCTCCAGACTTCTCTACCTCCTCCCCTAGAGCCCCCACTGTTTTATCTATGTAAACTGTTCCATATGAAAAAAGCTTAAAGTTAGAGGGTCTTTCCTAAGGTCCTGGTGAACACTACCTATGATTAAAAGAGGAAAATAAAAGATTTCATACCAGATTAAATTTGATTTGATGGCCAACTGATTATAAATTTCATTTGAGGGATAAATGGAGCTGTAATCTCAGCCATTTCATCTGTGATGTTCCTTTAACAAGACACATTATCTATTATCTGTTTACTCCTATAAATTCTTTGAGAAGATACATTTGCATCAAATGGTTATCCATGGAGTACATGAAACTAGTTTGCTTTTTCAATCACACTTTTTAAATATCATATTTAATGTTGCTTCCCTTACTTATACTGCTGCTTTCAAAGGCCATTCAGTCTCTTTCCTCTCCCATTTATTGATAATTTCAAGCAATCATTTATTAAGCACTATATAAGAACTTGAGATTTTTTTTAAATGGAAAAAATCAATTGCTTTTCTCAAAGAGTTTGCATTATAAAGTGTGTTGGTATATAAATAAATAGGTACATGGAAGATACAGGGGAAGACTCAGTATACCAGAGCTATGCCAGGAAACTGAATCACTTCCATTTGAATTGTCTTAGGAAGATTCTGAAGATCACCTAGCAGAATAATCTACCAGACACTGAGGTCCTTTCTGGAACTAAACTGTCAAGTATTCAAACTGTGCTACAGAGAGCACAACTCCAATGGAATGGTCATGTCATTCAAATGCTGAACGTAAACTTGCCTAAAAGGCCATTTTATGGAGAACTCATACAGGGCAAGAGTTCACAAGGTGGTCAGAAAGAGTGATACAAGGACATTCTCAAGGTCTCTCTTAAGAACTTTGGAATTGGTTGTGTGACATGGAAGACACTGGTACAGGACCACCCAACATGGTGGGCCCACATCAGAGAAGGTGCTATGCTTCATGAGCAAAGCAGCATTGAAGTAGCTCAAAAGAAACCATGAAACGCAAGAATTTAGAGAACCTACCCCAAATGTTCACATAGACTATTTGTGCCTGATCTGTGGTAGAGCATTCGAAGTTTGTATTGATCTGATTAGTCATAGTCAGACACACTGTAGCTTGACCTTAACATACTGATGTCATTTTTGTCCTCTTTGAGAATGAAGGACAGCAACCAACATGGAAGACACTAACTGTAAGAGTCTAGCATATGTAAAAAAAAAAGAAAAGCTTTCTGAAGTGACATTTGAGATGAATCTTGAAGGAAAGCAAGGACTCAAAGAGAAAAAGATAAGGAGAAAGAGCATTCCAGGCATGAGGAACTACAGGGGCAAAACCCTAGGACGAATGAACACCCACACTTAGCAGATGGCATATGGATGGTAAGCCAACAATGGAGAACTTGAGAGTGATCAAAGGCATCAAATACAGCAAATTTGCTGCTAAGTATTCAGACCAAGAGAAGACAATAATATTTGTCAATTAAGAAATGACTGTTAACTTAAGAGATAGTATTTTCAGTTGAGTAATATGGTAGTAATCTAGATTGCAAAGGGTTGAGAATTAAGTATAAGAAGTTGCTTGTTGAGAGGCCCAGAGGGCAACATGGTGGCCATACTCCAAGATGCCCAAAGAAGTCCTGCTGATCCACCAACCACAAGGGCCATTCCTAGGCTTATCACTACAGGATTGGGATGGGTCAGAGCTAGGGAAGAGACAAAGGCAGGGCCTGTGGCAGGGGCAGCATCTACTCCTGGGATATCTGAATTTAAAAACAGCCATATCTAAACTTCCAGGGACCAGGATGGCAGAGTGAACCTCTGCAGCTCCAATCCCTTCCTCTGACCCTGAAAACACAGTACTTATTGCTCCAGAGAAAAATATTAAGCAGTAAAGGCCTAGGAACCCCAGAGGAAGGGTGTGGCTAATATCCTGCCTCAAAATGGGAAGAAAACAGGCTACAAAGACAAAGACTCTAGAATCCTATTACTGTAAAAGGGAGGAAGCAAATTCAGAAAGAGACAGTATTGACTCCACACCCACCACTGAAGCCTTAACAGGGATTATGAACTGGTCTAAGGCACAAAAAGCATTCCTAGATGAGCTCAAAAAGAACTTTGAAATCCGAGTGAGAGAGGTAGAAGATAAAATCAACACTTCTTTTAAAATCAAAATTGTGAGATTAGAAAAACATTACAATGAATAAAATAGCTCCTTACGCAGCAAAATATGTGAACTAAAAATGAAATTTGAGCATATGGAAAAGGAGCTTCAAAAACTGAGGAAAATAATTCACTAAAAATAAGCACCAGCCAAATAGAAGCTAATGGTTCTATAAGGAACCAAGAATCAGTCAAACAAAACATCAAGACTGAAAAATTAGAAAAAGAGATAAAAAATCTCCATGGAAAAATAACTGACATGGAAAACAGATCCAGGCAAGATAATCTAAGAATTATTGGTCTACCAGAAAATCCCGATGAAAAAATGAGTCTGGACGATATCCTCCACAAGCTCATCAAGGAAAACTGCCCTGACATCCTAGAGCTAGAGGGTAAAGAAGAAACTGAGAGAATCCACCAGACACTTTCTGAAAGAGATCCCAAATTGAAAACTCCATGAAATATTGTGGCCAAATTCCAGAACTATCAGGTAAAACTACAAGCTGCCAGAAACAATTCAGATATTGCAGATTCACAGTAAAGATCACACAAGATCTGGCAACTTCAACATTGAAAGATCGAAGGAACTGGAATATGATTTTTCTCAAGGAAAAAGAGCTTGGGTTACAACCAAGGATCACCTGTCCAGCAAGACTGAGCATAATCTACCAGACAAGGAGAGGGACATTCAGTGATATAACAGAATTCCAGACCTTCCTTATGAAAAAGCCAGAGTTCAGTGGAAAATTCAACCTCCAATTACAAGACTCAAGAGAGACAGAAAGATTGCCATTGCCAAAGGATTTATCAATAAGTGTCTAGTCCACTGTCAATGAACTTCTTGTCACATTCATTAGGAAAGTAGATGCAACTGTCTACTGTTGTGACTGCGACCAAAACCTTTCTGGCATGCTAGAACCTATGCTAGCTTGTAAGACGCTTCCATAGCCTTTGCAAACTCAAGATGATCTCTTTGGTATCATGAGGCATCAGGATTAGACCCAATGAAGGATTGTAAATTAAAAGTAAAATTCAATTTTCTTAAAACTACATTTATTTTCTTTCCTTCCTCAAATCTTCTTCCTCCTGACTTCATTATCTCTATCACCATGTCTCCCAGGCTTAAAACTTCAGGATCATCTTTGTTTTGTTCATCTTTTACCTGTCATGTCTAACCAACTCCTCTATGTATCGATTCCAGCTTTGAACTATCCTCTCTCACTTCCTCTTCCACTTCACTAATGTAGGCCGATATCACCACTTATCTGAAATATTTCAAACAAATCCCTTACAGGTCTTCTCACATCAACTCTCCCATTCAAATATTCATACCACTATCAGAATAATTTTCTTTGTCTATATATTTGTCCACTTAACAACAAACTTTACTGGATTCCTATTACCTACTGAGAAAACTTCAAACTCCTTTATCTGATATCCAAGGCCCTCCAACATTTAAGGCCACCTTACCTTTCTAGCCTTATCCATATAATCTAAGCTCTAACCAAATTTAAATTATGACTCTTGGATCCAATCAAAAACACCTTGCACATTTCTGTCTCTGTATCTTTCCTATGCCTTCAACGGTCTCCTTCTTCCCTTTCACCTTTTTCATTCCTACCTACCTTTGAAAGCTCAACCTTATCACCCAATCACTATTCCCTATCCCATTGGATTTCATAAAACACTTCATTTTGTACCTCTATAATATCCTTATCCTATATTCTTCTACATTAGAGAAAAGGAATTGACCTGTGATTTCATTGATACAAGAAATTCTCTTTATCAATGAAGTTTGGCAACTCCTCTGAAACTTATACTCTTAGAAGGATTTCTATAGCAGTTCTGTCAAACTTAAATAAAAATGAGAGCTTCTAATTAATATATAATCTCTGCCAAACATATTAACTTAGTTTTTAAATGTTGTATTATCTATATTTTATTGTATATGTGCTTATTTTATTAAATATTTCCCAATTACCTATATATATATATATATCCCTGCTCCAATTCAGTCTAATGACAAATCATCAGCAACCATTTCCAAAAGCCCTTCAGGATTGTAAAAAATGGAATAATAATAATAACCCTAGTGAGAATTTCCCCAAGAGGATTACCTTGCTCTCTACTGGGATAGGGAAGAATTGGTTCAAAAGAAGTTTTGTCCAAAACCACAGAAACCCTCCAAAAACAGGAACTACTGATGCTTTGGGAGACTTTTGGAAATGACTTGATTAAAAGAAAAGCAGCAAGTGAACCTGAAAACCTCATCAGCCTAAATTACTTGATAGTTTTTATTTCTGTATTTATTTCATTTCAGTTCTGCTGCATTCTTGTTTAGCTCAAAGTAGGAACAACCAACCAATCATCTCTTGTAAAGTACCATCCACTTCAAAGTCTTCCTTCCTTTAGTCATTTGTCCTTCTGGTTGGCATGGAGTGGAAATTATTTAACTCCTTAATTTGTGGCTAGAAGAGCTGAGGGCTTTCTTAAATTTCTATGTTAATTTTTTTTTTAAAAAAAGTTAATTAAAATAAAATGATAGTGGAAAAAAAAGAAGTTGCTTGCTTGTTCATTTTTTTCATTGAATTTAGCTGAGAAAGGAAAGAAAAATATACAATAACATGAAGTGGTGGTAGGTCCCAGTGAAGTTTTTTGTTTGTTTTTGTTTGTTTCTTTGGTTTTTTAAGAATGAGAGAGACTGGGACATTTTTAAAGGCAGTAGGGATGAAACTAGTCTCTAGGGAGAACTCCTCCATACCATTATCAAATGTACACTCTTAATAGCATATGTTTTATCATAACATTTCTCTTCCTCCCTATCTCCCCCCCCCACAAAAAAGGATCAGTGGATTTATTGTCCTAGGATAAAATTCTAACTCTCCTATTTCATATTTAAGTCCCTTGACTTTATGGATACAACCTCTTTTTAGACAAATTTAATATAACTCTCCATACACATTTAGTTATCTAGTCAAACTGCCTACTTTCTGTCCTCTATAGGGGACATTCGATCTTCTGCCCCCACACGTCTGCCTTCTAGACAGTGAGGTGACCCAGTACATATTCATACTTGAAGTCTGGAAGATGTAAGTTCAAATCCAGCTTCACTTAAAAGCTACATAGCCATGGGTAAATCACTTAACCTGTTTGCCTGTTTCCTCTACTCTACAATGGAGAGAACAGCAGCACCTACCTTCCAGGATTGTTGTGAGGGTTAAATGAGATAAATTTATGAAGTACTTAG
Source organism: Pseudocheirus occidentalis (assembly GCA_028646575.1). Taxonomy (NCBI): domain Eukaryota; kingdom Metazoa; phylum Chordata; class Mammalia; order Diprotodontia; family Pseudocheiridae; genus Pseudocheirus; species Pseudocheirus occidentalis. The sequence goes on along the minus strand of CM053599.1, from coordinate 27,977,196 downwards.
CATAGTACTCCTTGCACACAGAAGGTACTCCATAAATGCTCATTCCCTTCCCATCATTCTCTTCTACACCATCCCAAACTTAGGCTTTCTACCATGCCTAGGATGTGCTCCTGCTCCACATTCATCTCTTTGAATTTCTAGCTAATTTCAAGGTTCATGCCAAACACCATCACTTGCCCAAGGCCTTTTCTGATCCCATCAAGTCATTAGGGCTACTCCTTCCTGTCTATATATGTACACTTAGAGATTTTTTGTACAGGTATAGACTATTTCCAATAGTAGAATGTAAGCTCCCTGAAGACAGCCAGTATTTCAGTTTTAGCTTTGTATCCAAATACTTAGAACATTTTTGGCACTTTAAAAATTTGGGTTAAATCACATCAAATTGAGTTAAAGCACCTCACAATTTCCGAAATTAAATACAGCACGCTCTCAGTTTTGGAGTCAATTCAAGATTTATCTGCAGCGTCTGTCCATGATACTTGTCCTGATGGATCATCTCCATGAGCTGTCCTTAAAATAGCATGATAGTCTTAACAATAGGCAGTCTTCATCCCACATCCCTTTTTCCCTATATGGATAGTTAGATATAACTCTTTAAAGTGATTATGTATCTCACTTAGAATGTCTATGATATTTTGGCGATTAAAGAACTCCTTAGAAAATCATTTGCAAACTGGAGTCAATGCAGAAATTCATGAAGAACAGGTGATTATTCTTCTCTTTTGGAATCTGAAAAATCTTCAATGATGAGAGCAAAAACCTTTTGGAGAGCATTGGTCTTCTTGTTTCACAGCCCTATTGATATTTATCATGAGATAACTTTTAAGTTAGGGCAGTTAAGTGGCACAGTGAATACAATACTGGACCTGAAGTCAGGATGATTCATCTTCTTGAGTTCAAATCTGGCCTCGGATGCTTACTAGCTATGTGACTTTAGGCAAGTCACTTAATCCTGTTTACCTCAGTTTCCTCATCTATTAAATGGGTTGAGGAAGGAGATGGCAAACCACTCCAGTATCTCTGTGAAGAAAACCCCAAATGAAGTCATGTTGAGTCAAAAATGACTGAACAACAGTGACAGCCTTTAAATTATCCGTTCTTAAATCTTTCAAGGGATCATGTGCAATTTTGAAAAGTACGAGGGAGTTTTGTTGACCCTCTTTGCTTTTACATAGTAGTCCTTTCCTCATACAGAGAGGCAGCCTCGTATAAAACAGAGATATGGCCTCCAAGCTATGGGGACCTTTGTTCAAGTCCTGCCTTAATCATATTAGCTTTGACACTACTAACATGTCTTAATGTCTCGTAGTTCAGTGTAACTCTCTAAGCATGATTTGTAGAGAAGGCGCTGATATGAAGTGGCAAAGGGAGATTCCTCAACTGGGTTTTCCCTTTACAACTGAAATCACAGTTCCTATACACTCCCGCAAGTGAACACTTCCTTTTAGCAAAGAAAAAGTTAAATAAGACCACAGATGTAGTGACCTCATCTGATTTAAGTACATGAGTCATTGTACTTAAGTACATAGACTCAGTGAACTAGCAATGGAGAAACCCCCCTCTACCAATGTAGATTGCCCACTGTCCTTCAACACAGAGTGTTAGAGAGGTACTTAGGGCACTGATAGACCATGTGACTTCCTCACAACAACCTCTCCAGAATGCGCAATTGAACGTTGACTCATTGACTCATTTTCTATGCACTAAGCCATTCTACCTTTCCTTTGGCACAGGCTATAGGTGCTTAATAAACGCTTATTAATAGAAATGCATCTTGCCTACAAGAAAGTAAAGGAGAAGAGGGGAAAGGAAGTGATGCAGGAGATATATGAGAGAGCAGACTAGGGGAAGGAGCAATAAGTATGCTTGCCATCTTGGGGTGGGGGGTAGGAGAGAGATGGGGAGAAAATTTGGAACTCAAAATCTTGTGGGACTGAATGTCGGAAATAAATAGATAAATTCTGAAAAATGCTGATTAAGCAAACGAACTACAGAACAGATAAATATAGTCTATTTACCAACAGTCTTCACCTCCATACTGAGATTAGGGGAATGTGATCTCCAGGACCAAGATTAGTCATTAAAATTCATCAAAATTAAGCATTTCAAAAGGATTGTTTTTACTTACATTATTACAGTCCTTGCTTGTATTGTTCTGCTTTCACTCACTTTACTCTGTATTAGTTCATACGGTTCTTCCGATAATTCCCTGAATTGCTTACAGTTGTAATTTCTTGTCATACCGTAGTATTCAACTGCATTCATATACCACAATTTGTTCAGTTATTTCCAAATCAATGAAAATACATGTTTTTTCCCTACTACAAAAGTGATGCCATGAACATTTGATCATAAGTAAGAACTTTGGGGTTTTTTTTCTGTCTTTCACCTTCTTTTCTGTATGGCTAGGCTTGGAATTCTTTGGGGCCATGAATAGTGCAATAACCTTTCTTAACAGTTTTCATAAGTATTTTCCATAACAAGGGGACCCATCTGCAACTCCACTAACAGTGTACTAGTTTTCAAAACAGACACCTTCCCTGATTTGGCTCAAGCTGACTTTCTCATCTACTGTTTCTAGGAGAAGCAGCAACTCCCCAAAATGCCAGCAGCTCTTAAAAAATGATTTCATTTCCTCAGCTAAATCCTGCACACACTGAGTTTCCTAAGTGCTGGTCTCAGTATTAGTACCATCAATTCCATATCTAAAAATGTTGTGCCAGCACCTTCACAAGGAGTGCAAAGGCTGCAGGCACAAAAATTAAGAGCATCCTGGCCTATAGAGGGTAAGAGTGAATTAGTAAGCTATTAACTGTTCTCATTTTATAAAGGATGAATCAAGTTTTATGGGAAACATTCATTACCTTCAAGCTGCTTACCAAGAGTCCTAAACTTGCAATTTCATAGTCCTAGAAGCACGTTGGTACAATGGAGGTATGGGTGACATGGGATCCAAATCTTCCCCTGTCCACTTCCTACCTGTATGACCTTGGACAAGTCACTGGACCACAGTTTTTTCATGTGTGAAAGACAGAAAAAAAAAGAAAGGAGGATTCAAACGTTTCCTTCTAGCTCAAAACTTATGATCTTATTTTTCTAAATTCTTGAAGAAATTAATAGATGTCTTAAATGCTGAAATTCAACTTGTAACATTCCTGTAGTATTTTAAACTTGTTGCCATGTTTATTTCTATGGCAGATATTTTGAAAGAAGAAGAGCCTAAAAAATAACTATATGTCTAGCCAGAAAAAAAAAAAGCAAAACCTGGTTAGTAAGGCTATGACAGTCGGTAATGCAAAGTGAAAAAAAATTAAGTACTCATAACTGAGCTTTGAGGAATGAAAAAAAAAATCACACTTCCTTGGAGCTATTCTTCCAGTCTGTCTGGATTCAGAATAAAAAGGTCAAACAGTGCATCTGTTTACATTGTCAAGGATATTCACAGTAAGAAGGGCTAGGCCACACATTTTTAAATGGGAGTCCAGAATCCAAAGAAGACCTGAGCATATACTAGGGGTGTGATGCCTGCTTAGAAAATTATTTTTTCTTCATGGTAGGCATTTATTAAGTACCTGTAGCCTAGGCCAAAGGAAATGCAGAATGGCTTAGAGCACAGAAAGTGAATGGATGAGTCAAGATTCATTCCTCCATTCTGGAGAAGTAGTACTAAGGAAGTCACATGGTCTATCAGGGCCCTAAGTACCTCTCTAACACTCTGACTTGGAGGGCAGGGGCATTCTACATTGGTAGAGGGGGGTTTCCCCATTAGTAATTCACTGTGTCAATGAACTCACAGATCTGGACTCATTATGAGAAAGAGAAAGAATAAGCAAAACCAGTGAAAGGGTTCGTGATCCAGTGGCAGGGTAGCATTGATATATATATAATTTGTGTATACAGAATGTACTCAAAGTAACATCAAGGGAAAAGGAGCGGGGAAGAAAGGCCTTAGAGTCATGAAGGCAAGTAGGAGTTCTATGAGCTTGCAAGTGAGGAGCAGATATATTTCGGGTAGAGGAGACTACTTGTGCAAAGGCACAGAGGTGGGAGATCAGGGGCTTATTGATTTATGGCTATAGGGGATCTTGGAGGCCAGTTAATCCAACCCTCTCCTTTTAAAATGAGGAGAATTAAGTCCAGGAAAGTTAAAGCTTGCCCAAAGTCACTCAGGTAGTATCAGAGGTGAGATCTGGCCCCAAATCCTCTAATCCCCAAGCCAGCACCATAATATTTGCTCAAGATAAAATGTTGTAAAGCAGGAGGAGCAAGAGGGATGGCTGCTTCTTTTCTCCTTCAAACACAGTAGGAAAGAATCAAAGAAAACTCACTGCCTAGCTTAAGCTACTACTGGTATATTTGTTAGTATTGCTAACATTGGCCTCTCCTTTTCGGGATAAAATGACACAAGAAAAGTCAATTAAAGTACTCCCCATATCTAAAGATCCAGTTCAATTCAATGGCTTCTAACAAATCCTTAGAGGCCTTATTTTGGATCAAAATATATTGATTTATCCAAAATGGTGATTTTTCACTTTAAAAATAATTCACTGTTGAGATCACTGAGTCTCACAATCCTGGGCTTTAAACAAAAGCAAATCTACTTTGAAAGTCTACTCTGGTGCAGAAAACATTTCAATACTCAAATCCCTTAGCTCAGAGCTGCAACTAATAATTCTTGTGACTGGAGAAATTCAGCTGGCTGTATGCATGTGTGTGTGTATATGTGTGTGTCTATGGGACTATGAGTGGGCCTTAAAGACTGGCATCTTTATATCTGAACAGAGTTTAGATGCTTGCTAGGAGAGGAGGCAGCCATGCTCCACAGAATCTAGTCTGCACGTTCTCTGGAGGGGGGTCCATAGGAAATAGGTAAGAACCCAGGAGGTATAAGGCATGGCAATAGTACTCTAGGAAAAATCATAATCAACCCAAAAAATAACACATGAACCACAACAGAGGAATCCTGGTTTTCTATATGTCAATGACCAGAAGTGATTCTCAACTAATCATTGCCATGGTCATCATTACCATCATCACCATCCTCATCCCCATCCCCATCCCCATCCCCATTCCCATCCCCAACACCATCCCCATCCCCATCCCCATCCCCATCACCATCCCCATCCCCATCCCCATCCCCATCCCCATCACCATCACCATCATCATCATCATCACTATCATAATAATT
>CM053599.1:27959505-27967005 GCA_028646575.1 Pseudocheirus occidentalis | reverse complement strand
AGTGTGCTTCTGATTGGCATCAAGCATTCAGTCTCCAATTAGCTTGTAGAAAAAAGTTTTTAATAAACATAGTAAGAAAAATTTCTGTAAAACATCATTCAAGGTGTATAGAGCACAATCCTATGTAAACATGTACAAATTCATGGTAAAAGTGAGCTGAAAATTAAGATACAATAGTAAAAGGGACATATGCAGGGAACATGCATGACCAAAGGGGAAACTCACAGCTCCTGATCACTGTAAGTCTTCTTTTGAATCTATCACCAGAATTCTTCTTTGGCACAAATGGATGATGATACTTGAAGCTTCCTTCTTTGTGCGACTAGGCTTGTCCTCAGTGAGTCTTTATTATGTTTATGCACCAAGATGGACATATTACCTCCCAATGGTTCAAGCAATAGAAGGGAGGTAGATTTTATTATTATTATTATTATTATTTATTATTTTATTTTTATTATTATTATCATTATTATTATTATTATTATTATTTGCTCTCTGCCTTCTCTCCCTGAAAGAGTTTGGAAGCGTTAACAAATGAGTAGTAACTTTTCTGAGACCATTCATCCAATTTGTGTTTAACCTTGTAGGTTGAGGTCCTCAGAGGATAAGTTGGTTACTGCTCTCATTAGGATTCGAGGGGTAACCCCCCCCATCCAAGAACAGTTCCCACTCAAGGATTTGGTCCCAAAAGAGATATTCAGCTCCCAAAGTGAAATATTCCACCTCTGGGCTGGAGTACTCTGGACTGGGGGACATCCAACCTCCTCAGTATTTAAAGATACCAGAGGTGTGATTAGCTTCTTTTGTTAGTCAGCAGCTCCTTTTCTCATCTTGGCTTAGTCAAAGAGGTTCACGTCCCAAAGTATAAACAATCAAATATCCACATCTTGTCTCATGATTGATTGATTGATTCTGTAACTCAAAGAGCTGTTTTCATCTGATAAAGGTATCACAAGGTATACTAGCTTATTAATTAAGGCTAATATAAATGAAATTCCACTCCTTACACATGGTATATGACACAATATTTACTCTTCCTAATGGGCAGAGCATTTAGTTCAGGTACTTAGAGGTGAAAGCATGACATTTCTATAAGACAATCCCTGTCAGACCTCAGAATTAGGTTCACAGATCCAGAGCAGGGAAGGAACTGAAAAGTCATGCAGCTCTTTTATTTTACAGATAAGAAAACTAAGGTCTATGGAGTTTAAGTGACTTGTCCAAGGTCACACAAGTAGTGAGCATCAGAGGTAGAATTCAAATTCAGGGCCTCTGATTGCAGAGTACACACTGCACTCTGTTGTTATTACCTTCCCCATAATGAAGTTATTCTCATTACTCTAAATAGATGGTGACTGTCAGAAGGGGAAAACTTGAAGGGAAAAAAGCTGATGATCCCTTGTAAAACTAATATGGACAAAAGATGCATTATGAAAGCTGGCCCATGATCATTGTGCTAAACTGAAGATAGGGCGGGATAAGGAAGGAAATCTCTCCAATAGCAACCAATCTATTCTGTCTTTACAGGTAAATTAGCTCTGAAGTCTATCTTGCAATGAGTCTAGATGTTAAATACTCCTCCCAAAGTCCCTGAGTGTGGCTCCTTTGGGAAAGTCTGTGCCCAAGAATCTCACCTGCCCATTTTATTAAAAACTAGTGGGAGACAGGGCTCAACAAGGCCGAACCTCTGCCAACATGCACTGATAAATCACAGATGTAGGAAATCATCATTCCAGGCAACGAACAAGTCACTCAGAGCCAGCTTCTGGAATTTGGGTCTTTTGTTCTGTCAGTTTGAAGAGAATAGTGCGGGTGATATCATTTAGAATGGAGTTCTTTTAAAGCTTTCACTCAGGAAAAGCAACCCGAGCTCTGGGGGTAGAGCTTAGCTCAGAAAAAGAGAAAGAAAGCAAGTTTGCATTGACAGCTTGATCCCAGAGAGAGGTGGCTGGCGGCTTGTCTAACAGGTCCTCTGGGTCTGGATGAGGCAGAGACAGAGCAGCAGTCATAATAAGTGAATGCACGCTGCCAATGTTAAAGGGACAATTACCATGATTCTGCCTAGCTCACTGTTTGCTACTGCTGTTTCCTTCAATAAGGCCCCTTTTCACTTGCCAATTGGAGCTTGTCAGGCAACAATATTTCTCATGCACAAAACACAGATGAAAATGCCCTTGTGTTTTTAATACATTTATAGTTGTTAACAATAGTGCTCCACTGACAGAGGGGAGATTGCTCCTGTTATGAATGCAAAACAGTTGCAGGCAACGATGTGCCATGGCTGCTGGGGTGAGTAGCTTAAGGTTAGCGTGTGTCCCCCAAACAGAGAAGAGTTGTCCAGTGTGGTTCTACGGTCCATTGTGGATGGTTAATTTCCAAAGAAAATGCCATATATATTTGACCTGTTTCTGATACCTGGGAAAATGGCAATGGTCAGAGAATGGAAAAGAGTGGGAGGAGGAGGAGGAAGAAGAGGAGCAGGAGGAGGAGGAGGAGAAGGAGGATAACCTGGCATTTGTATAACAGTTTAAGGTTTTCAAAGCACTCTCATATCATAGGATCACGCAACTAAACCTGGAAGAAACTTCGGTCCTTCTAGCCTAATCCCATCTCTGATGTTAAAGATAAGGAAACAGAGGTGCAGGCAATTTGAGAGACTTGCCCATGGTTACCTAGGTAATAAGTGCCGGAGGCAAGATCACTTCCTTTGACCCTATCCAAAATTTAGCTTAGCCTTCTGCATTTTCCAGGTTTAGAAAAAGCATTCTTATTACATGTGTACCCAAGGAGAGATCTGGACCAGAGACACCCAAGTGTGTTTCTCACAAGTGAAATATGATGGATCAATTTACAACTGGATTGTGGAGACAAAGGAATAAATTGGGAGTGATACAGTGAAGGATGAATGAGGGTGGAGGTTAGTACAATGCTGGGAAAGAGAAGTACAAAATTGGGAGATTGCTGAAGGAATAGTTAGCAGGACACAGTGACTCACTTGTAACTGGAACATTGTACAAACAACTAATGTAAGTTTCTTGGTTGTTTTCAGTTGTCCTACCCAAGGACAAAACTCTTTCCCATAGAAACAAATGTACTCAGTTGTTTTTTTTTCAGGTCAACAATACCTACTCTTCCCATGGTTCTTAGCAGTGATACCAATTTCTTTAGCATCGGTATAGGGTCTTGTTTCTACAATCCCACAAGAATTGGTTGAGCTAGATAGTGTAGGTGTTATTATCTGAGGCACAGCGGATAGAATACTTCATTCAGATTCAAAATATTTACATTGAAATACCAGTTTTGTCACTTGCTATCTGTCTGAACTTAGGTTGGAGCCTTAATTTCTTCTTCTGTCAATTAAGGGAGATAGGTTAGATGAGCTTTAAGACTGCTTACAACTCTAAATCTATGATCCTGTAATACCCATTTTATAAATGAGGAAATGGAAGTTCAGAAGGTTTAAGTGATTTACCCATGGTTACAGAATGAGAAAACACGAGATGGGATTCAAACTTTGTTTTTCCTGACTCCAGATTTACATCTTTAACTACTTTAAAAACTGTCTTTTGCCTGAATACAGAACTTGTCCTTAGAATATAGAAGGCACCCAAGTATTGAAAATCCAAGTCATGCTGAATACAAATTGAATGTAGAGGCCTGGTTTCAAATCTTGGTTGTGTTATTTTACTACCCTTGCGATTTAGGTTAAGTCACTTAATCTCTTCAAGCCTCAGTTTCCCTACTTGTAAAATCAGACAGTTGGATCAGATTATCTCTCAGATATCTTCCAGTTCTTAAAGACTTCCCTATGAAGTCCCAATGTATTGGGAAAAAAAACTAGGCCCCTCCCTCTGCTTCCAAATCTCATTGCCTGATTATCTGTACTTGAAAATTCATTTTAAAATTATAAGTCTAATCCTTATTGCTCAAATTTAAGAGTGATGCTATTTAACACTGGAAGTAGTGGAAGGTTTCTAGCTTGGTGCTGAAATTCAAAAGGGCTTCACAGGAGAATGTTATGGACCAGCAATCATAGATCAACAACTAGAGGAGACCCTAAAGATCATCTGATCCAACTCCATCTTACAGATGCAAAAACTCATCCTCACAGAGATGAAATGGTTTTCCCAAAATCCCTCAGGGAGAAAGGCAGAGGTCTAGGATTCAACTCTGAATCCAAACCCATTGCTCTTTCCACTATACTGAACTAGTCAGGTTTGCCTGAAGCACATTATGTAAGGAGAGAAATCTGAAGTAAGACTAGAAAGATAAGCAAGTCATTGGGGAGCATTGGTTGAACACGAAACCATGAAGAAGGATTGCTCTAGGACCAATGATGTCACTAGGCAACTCATTCCTTGGTGAGAAAACATGCTCTGTCAATACCTGTCAACAACTTATAGTCTTTGTCACAGAGCACAATGCGTCAGAGATGGGACTTCAGCCCGCATCCTCTTGGTTCCACTATGCCAAGCCTGTACTTTTGGGGCAGATAATGAAAGCATGGGACATTTTTCATTAGATGATTCTTATATCTATGTGCCTAGTACTAACCTCTCTCCCAACTTTCAATTTTACATCTCCTACTGTATATTAGATATCTTGAATTGGATGTTCCATAGACATCTTAAACTCTACTTTCCCCTTTCCTATCTTCCTTGTTGCTGTCATGGGACCAACTTTCCAGTCACTTAGGCTCACAATCTGGGTATCATTCTTGATTCCTTACTCTTTCTCACTCCAGTATCCAATCAGTAGCCAAATATTGATTCTACATTCACAACATCTCTCAGACACTTAACACAAAACTAGCCATATGACCTTGGGCAAGTCACTTAACCCCAATTGCCCTACTTTCCCCTCACCAAAAAAAAACCAACAACAACAAAATAGGGGTGGCTAGGTGGTACAGTGAATAGAGTACAGATCCTGGAGTCAGGAGGACCTGAGTTCAAATCCAGCCTCAGACACTAAACACTTACTAGCTGCATGACTTTGAGCAAGTCACTTAATCACAATTGCCCTACCTTCCCCCCTCCAAAAAAAATATGCAAAAATAAATAAACAAATAAGTACTACTGTGTGGCAGGCATTGTTCAAGGTATTGGGATACAAAAGAGAAAGATGAAAGTCCCTACCCTCAAGGAGCTTTCATTCTATCAATAGAAACAATATATCCTTGAGTAAATAGCTAGGCAACACAGTAGATAGAGATCTCAACTTGAAATCAGGAAGATTGGAGTTCAAATCCCACTGTAAACACTTCCCAGCTATGTGACCTTGGTCAAGTCACTTAACCTCTATTTACATCAGTTTCTTCAACTGTAAAATGGGGATAATAGCACCTATCTTGCAGGGTTCTTGTAAGGATCAAAACATAATATTTGCAAGTGCTTAGCACAATGGCAGGACTATAGTAAGCATATATAAATGCTTTTTTCCATCCCCTCCTCTTTTCTTTCCTCCCCTCCCCTCCCCTTTCCTTTCATTTCCCTCCCCAAGGTAGAGGCATTATCAGCTGAGAATTTGGAAATATCATTTGTAGCAGGTAGTGTTTGAGCAGAGATTTGAAGGAAACTAGGGATTCTAAGAATCAATGGGGAGCAAGGGTAATATTACAGGAATGTAGGACAGCCTGAGCAAGAACATGGAGATGGGAAATGACGTGTTATGTGTGAGGCTCAGCAAGAAGGTCAATGCGGGTACACTGTGGAATGTATAAGCCTGGAGAAGTAGACTGTGAGCTTGTGAGGAATGTTAAGTATTAAACCAAAGGACTGCTATTTGATCAAAGAAGCAATAGAGAGTCATTGGATCTTACGGAACCAGTGAGTGATCTGGTCAGACATGTGCTTCAGGAATGTGATGAGCGATACCCAGACCTGAATAAGAAAAGGAGATCAAGCCAGAACATATTTGGTAAGCTGGGCTTCACTTTTATTGCTCTCAAGTTGATCATTGAGATGAACAAAACAAAAACCTCTTTAATGCTTATATTCCCCCTGTGAGAATCTAGAGTTGTGAATCATAGAAATTCATAAGAAAATGAAAATTAAAACTCCAGGGGATACAAAGGACAATAGAACCAAACATCATGGGTCTGAGTGAGCTGGGATGTATTACCAATGATATCTTGACTCCAAGAGCTGGAGTAAAATATTGCAATGATGTACATGATCAGAAAGGAGGTGGTTTAATCAGAGAAGAACGAGTGAGCCATGGTCAATCTTAGTACTGTACTGATATATTAAAATAAATAACGATGGCATCCAGCTCATTGCACAGGAATTCTATCAAAACTGTGCTGGAAGTCAGAAGCAAGAATCCCACCGGGATGAGAAGGCATGGATTGGCTCATATTGACACCAGTAGAAGGGTACCTATGCCAATCAATACAAAGCATTGAAGTGTTGGGCATGAAAAACTTCCCTTTGTTATGTATTAAAAATATAGTGAAATTAATGCCATCAGAGCACGGACTCATGGAATGTTAGAGCTGGAATGGACCTTAGAGATCATCTTTTTCAATCCCCTTATTTGACAGGTGAAGAAATCATTTTTGTTAGGCTACTGTGCATCCTGTCTGCTATACTTTGGCATATTTTAATTCTTCTAGCTACCTTCCAAACAAAAAGAGCTAAGGTAGGGACACAACTCTTTTATTTCCTATGGAAAAGGAAATCTTTACTGAAAAATAGACAGAAGAATAGAAGATACAGAAGCGTGCTTTTGGAAAACTTCCTGTCATGGGAGGAGTTTTCCATTTCAGCATCTAGCACTAATAAAAAAATGCATGAAACTCTTAAGTGTTTCACCAGATTCCAGTAAATTGATTTTGGAAACTTTTCCCTTTCTATGTGCATTAGTCTACTTAATAGTCTAGAAGACAAAAGGATGAACAATTTAGAATAAGCACACCAGGGATCCTTCGCCCAAGTATATGTTATATATTAATAAGGCAAAGTCCATTTCAGAATTTGTGTTTCTGTAACTCGATTGTATTGGCAGTTGGAGATCTGTAATGAGATGGACAATTAGTTCTTAAAAGCAGGGAGGAATGCTTATTACCGAAGTGTTGGGTAGATGCTTTTGCTTTTTTGTTCAAGTGCATTTTGATTAAAGACATTTCTTGAGATGTTCATTGAAATATGAAATAATGCCATGAAGACATTTCTCACTTGTTTAGTATTTAAGTGAATATCGGAGTAGATCAAACGATCATTGATCAATGAGTTCTGTCTATTCTTTCCTTTTTTGTCATTTAAGTTCTTTAAAAGGCCTCATGTTTTAATGTGTTCATTATAATGAGTTCAAGAATTAGAAGTGTGAGTATGTGGGATCAAGTCTAGACTCTTACACGTACTGGCTATGGGACAAATCAATAAATTTCTGTGAGTTTCAGGCTATAAATATACATATATATGCGTATGTGTATATGTATGTATGTATGCATCTACACACACACACACATACACACACACACACACACACACACACACA
>CM053599.1:27920785-27959005 GCA_028646575.1 Pseudocheirus occidentalis | reverse complement strand
CTTCTGCTTTCAGACAATTTACTGAGTTCCCAAGAGGCTACTATTTGTTTAAACCCAGCATAGATGTTTCAAATATTGGCATATAGATTCCATGAATGCAAAAAATGAAAAAGAATATGTGGAAAAAGAAAAATGAAAGTCATTTTCAAAACTTGCCTTCTTTAATAACTTAAGGATATATCAATTACAAATGTCCGTCATATTGATTCATTTTTTTTTGCACAAGGGCAGTCAATAAATGTTAATTGAATTAAATTCATAACATTTGCTCAAAGGTAATAAAAAATTAATTAACTGTCTGTCTTTTCTGTTACTTAAGTTTATGTTCATCAATTCTTGCCTTGACCTTTAACCTCACCATGAATTTCCTGTTTCATGGACACTCTGAAGAAGATAGGTTCCGTCTTGTTGAGTCTTTTGTCTTCTTCTTCTAAGAAATCTTGTTCTAATTTTAAACACTCCGAGTTCTTCTAATTTTGACTTATTTTTACTGTTTGGGAAAAAATATATATTTTCTCCAAGTCAATGTCAAGAACTATGTATAACATTCCAAATATAGTTTCACAAGTTTCTTATTTAATTCCAAGATACTTGCCTGCACACAAGATTTGATACCTCTTTTTATGTGTTTCTTCTTTTAGCTGCCGCTACTGTATAATACTTTGAGTACAATGTCAAAGAAGTAGGCGAAAGAAGAAATCTGGGAAATTTATTGCTAGCTTCCCATCACTCGAAGATGGGAAATGTCACTTACATACACCCCAAGACTGTGACTCATTTCAGATGTCAGAACTCTGGGTTGAACAGGCTGGGCTCTGAAATGCGTATGTCAGATGCTGTGCTGAAGAGGAAGAGATAGCTCTCTTTGGGGAATTGGAAAAAATAACAATATAAACAGGGATATAAAAATTTTAAAATAGCTTTACAAATGGCAGCTTGGATGTTCCATAAAACCATGTCAGTATGGGACCAGTTTGCTCCAAGTGGTTGCTTGAATGCAGTATATCATCTCCATTCAAAATGATATACTTTATAAAGGTCTCAAAGTTAAAAAGAGAAGCCTGCGATGTGTCGCTTTATACGGTATTCTCAGCATGTTCTTACACTTTAGTAACCCCTATCCAACTTTTTTTGTTTCTGAATTACTTTGTGCAAAAGCAATTTAAATTACATGCAGCCTGACTACATGTGATAATTTCAACTGATTGTTAATTAATTCTGTAAGTAAATAGCTCCTGCAATCTCTCTATTCATCAAGGTTTTACTATCTATCAACCTTCTCTAGGCTGCTCTTTCTTTTCTATACAGTAGGAAGCAGCTGGGTTCTAACACACTGGATCCCAGACTGAGGAAGGAGGTAGCCCAGGCTTGGAAGGCTCTTAGCAGCTCCTCTCAGGATTGCAGCCTTGTGCAAGTAGGCTGTTCATAAGCACTTAATTCTGCTCTATCACTTAAGATTTGGAACAATGGAAAAAGCACTGGGAGCCCTGTAGTTAGAAGATCTTAGTCCAAGTTCCTTTTCCGATGTTTAATGAAAATGTCACTTCCCCTCCATGCGCCTCAGTTTCTTTATTTATAAAAAGAAGGGTCTGGACTAAGTGACACTCAAGATTCCTTCCAGTTCTAAGGCCATGATTCTATAATCTCCCATCTCTGCCAGTCAGGCAACAAGCATGTGTGAAGTATTTGCTATGTAGCCAGCACTTTGCTAGGCACTAGGATTACAAATACAGATGGAAGGAGAGTAGCCGCCTTCAAGGAGCCTACATTAAGGAGAGTAGACAACACATAAAAGGAAGTTTAAAGGGGCAAGGGAACACACTGAAGGTTCACCATGAATGGTAAAAGAAAAAAAAATTGCTGAGTACACTCTGGTGGAAAAATGAAGATTTTGCTGGGCCCAATGCTGTCCTTGAATGGAGGAGTTATCCAAACAAGGGAGGGGTCATGGGGTGGGAGATACTTCAACTGTGTGAATGCCAGGGCTGGAGGTTTCTAGGATGAAGAAGGTTCTGAGGCATGGTGGAAGTCAAGAATGCAGCCTGGAGAGGAATAAAGACTTGGGAGCCTAGACAACTGACTAAGGATCATGAAAGGTTACTGTAGGAGATAGTTCCTAAGCTGTATTCTGATGGATGCTTGCAATTCGTGGTACAATGGAGAGAGCTCCAGGTTTAGAGTCAGGAAGACTCATCTTCATGAGTTCTAATGCAACCTCAGACCCTTACTAGCTGTGTGACCCCAGGCAAGTCACTTAACTCTATTTGCTTCAGTTTCCTCATCTGTAAAATGACCCGGAGAAGGAAATGGCAAACCACTCCAGTATATTGGCCAAGAAAGCCCAAATGGAGTCACAGATAGTTGAACATGACTGAATTGACTCAACAACCAAAAAAGTGACTCTTAGAACCAAGGAGGAGACAATTGGAATTTATTTAAGACTTATGACATCCCTGGACTGGGTGTTTGTGCTAAAAGCACACACTGACATGGTCCATCTTCAGAAGGCTCCCACTTAAATGAGGTAGACGTCATCTAAATAACTATGTATCTACAAATACATGCCCAGGAGATGAAGAGTGATCTCAGAAGTATGAAGGCAGAGGGAACTAACCAGGAAAAACTGCCTGGAGAAGGGGGATTTGAGCAGGGTCTCCTCAAAGGAATTCAGGGAAACCAAGAAATGAAAGGAGAGCATTTCAAGCATGAGGGAACCCAATGCAAATTTACAGGAGACACTTGTTTGCAAAAGTCTACTTGGGCTGTAGACTGTTCAGAGGGGAGAAAGGGGACTGCAGATTATCCCTAGACTTCTATAGAGGCCAGAGATGGAATGTTGCCTATGGGGAAGAGGGAAGAGGTTGAAGCTAAGCTGGAACAGAGGGTACATGGAAGGAAATAGTATGAAAGGACTGAGGAGTAGTGGGAGTAAGATGATGCAAGGTCATGGGATCAAAAGTTTAGAGTTAGAAAGGAACTTAAGGTCATTAAAGCCAACTGCCCCCATATTATAGATGTATAAACTAAGGCCAAGAGAGGCTAAATGACTGGCTCCGACTCACAGAGGCAATAAATAGCAGAACTAGCATCTGAATGTAGGTCCTTTAACCTCAAAAACCCTTGCCTCTTCCACTGAGGTTTTTCAATGCCATGCTAAGGATCTTCTATTTTATGCAAGGAGTCATAGGAAACCACTGAAGATTTCTGAGCAAATGAATGACATGATCAGATCGATTAGTTGTGAACAATTATTCAACTAAAAACATTATTGACATCCTACCTTAAATAAGACATTAAGCTGGGCCCTGGGGGCATTGCTGGGAGAGAATGGGAAGGATTCAAACTAGCAAGGGGTAAACTAGTGAGAGGATTCACAATAGTGTAAGGAATACAACAGTTAGCCTTTAAACCAAGCCCTAAGTTCAAATCCCACTATGGACACTAATCAGCTATGTAACTACATGCCAGTCATTGAGCCTCAACTTCCTTATTTGTAAAATAGAGTTAATAATACCTTTAGTACCTACTCCAAAGGGTTATGGGGAGTTTATATATGTAGAACACTTTGCAAGTTTTGAAGCATTATGTTGTTGTTTTTCAGTAGTATTGGACTCTTGTGTCCCCATAGACGATGTCACACCAATATTGTCCATGGGTTTGTTTGTCTTTGAGCTAAGACACTGGAGTGGTTTGCCATTTCTTTCTCCAGTGGATTAAGACAAACAAAGGTTAAGTGATTTGCCCAAGGTCACGTAACTAGTAAGTGTCTGAGGCTTAGATTTGAACTCAGACCTTCCTAACTTTAGGCTCAGTCTTCTATCCACTAAGCTGTCCTGGCATTATGTACATGTTCATTATTATTATTCAATCTCTACATGATATACCTATAACTATGTTCAAAGAGCTTACAGTTTAAGAGTTAGGAAAAAGTAGGCATTGGGGAATATGTCAACCAAGAAGTAGTATGACTTATCTATCTGTTATGTGCCTTGATTTATGGATTACTAGAGCCATAAGCAGAAATGTGGGTACTACCCAGTTCAGTGCCTACTCCATAAGGTTGAACAGAGATGAGCATTTTCCCCCATCCAATTGGCCAACCCTACTGTTTACCAAATATCACTTTCATTGCTCTGTTCTACTGGAGATGTTTCCCTGAGCCCCTCTGACATACAGATTTCCTATTTCCCTAGTACACACAACCTGTGCTCCTGCCAATCTTTTTTTAGAGATCAACTCATAGCAAAGAAATTTGAAGCTAGTAGTGAAATGGAGAGGGTACAATAAGTGCTTTGGAATAGAGACACTGCAACATCTTAAAAAAAATAGAAACAAAAAACAACAACAATTACCTGATACAAGAACGTGCGCCATGCCATTAACTCTAGTGTTCCTCTGATGGATCTGCCAGCACCTAGCTTATAATCACTCTTTGAAAAGCACTGATGCAAGAGCCAACAAGCTGCTGCCTTTGCTTCTTCTGCTGGCCAAAGCTAAATGGCTGTAATGAAGAAATGGGTATCAAGCCGACTTTTCCATCTGCACTGAATTTAGATGCAACTCACAGAAGGACTAGGATGGTGATTTGACAAAAAAAAACCAACATCTTTTTTATCCTGGGGTCACAGGCTGTTCTGTCTAATTCATTTCCCTACTCTCATGTAATCCAAGAGACACTATTGCTTGGCCAAGGAAGGGGGCACCATGTTGGACACAACAGTCTACTTAACCTGGGGGTTTATGAACTTTTTTTTAATACTTTGAAAAATCTGCTTTAATCTTAGCTGTTTCCTTTGTAATCTTATTTTGAGGGTCTTATTTATTTCAAAATATTATGAGATGGAGTCATAGGCTTCGCCAGACTGCCCAGGGGGTCCAGGATACAAAAACAAGTTAAGAATCCCCAATTTAGGTGTTAGGAACCAGATAACAAAAATAGAATTGTTCTTGCCCTCAAAAAACTTGATTCTGCTTGTATTCTATGGTTCACTGTGACTGATACTTAGGTGTCATCAAATGCAAAAGCTGGGAGGACTTCTTGAAAGTACCTAAAGGAACCCTTTCACTTTACATATATGAAGAAACTGAGGACCACAGAGAATAAATGGTTTTCAGTCATTTGAGGGCTCTTTCAATTTGCTTTTCTAATTTTTAAGTAACTAGCCAGCCCCTGATGCCTGATGGCCCTACCCAAAATATAGTCTTGAGTGTCAGAATATGTGTATTAGAAAAGAGTTGGTATGTCTTACCAACAGCATCAAAGATCTAAATAAAAGAGCAGCTCCTAACTTTTGGGGGAGGACCCTGGAGTCCTTTGTCACTCTGGTGAAACCTATGGGCCCCCTCTCAGAATAACATTTTTAAATACATAAAATGAAAACATATGGAATTACAAAGGAAAACCATTATACTGAAATAGAGCTATAATTTCTAAAAGCTCAACTCAACAGACACTTACTGGATGCCCAATATGTACCGGACATCTTGCAAGATGCTAGAAATTCAAAGATAATATTGCCCTTGCTAAGCTTACATTCTACTAGGAAGATTAATTAGACTATAATTAGATTCAATTAAATCTACAATGAGACTTTATTGGAACAGTAGTTCTGGGCTCTGTAGACATTCCTGAATTCCTCTTCCTTACCCCAAATAAAAATGGGCAGCTATGTGAAACAATGAATAGAACACTGTCCCAGGAGGCAGGAAGACAGTAGCTGTGTAACCCTAGACAAGTCACTTAACCCTGTTTGCCTTAGTTTCCTTTCATTCATTCAACTCAACCATAAGTGCCCTACCTTGGTCCAGGTACCGTGTTCCATTCTAGGAATACAAAGACAAAAACAAAGAGTTTCCTGCCCTCAAGAAGGTTAAATTTGGGGGGAGGGGAAGAAATAGGATTTTTTTCACAGATAAAGAAATATATACAATGTAATATATATAAAAAAATAATATTGGGGATGAAAGTTTTTATGCTTAAAAGTCTAGAATGGGTATTCATTTTTGACCCAAAAAAATCTATTATTTTTTAAATTCTAGGTCTTTGAGAATACTGGGTTCAAATTGCTCTATAAATAATTTCAGGTTTGTTCTGTGTGTGTATATATGTTTTTATTCAGATACTCAACTTACAAATGAAAAGCACTCAGACGAGAAATCTGTTAAGGGCATCGTTATAAATTCAGTATCCGAATTCAGTATTGCCGATGCACCATCCAAGGAAGCCCCCAATGAGAAAAAACTGTCAGCATCCAGCACATCATTATCTTCTCCTGAAGAGTGCCAAACCAAATTCTCATACCTCCAAAACGATACATCATTTCATCAGAGAGACAATGATGGTATGTTTCTTAAAATTCAACAGATCTCTAAATAAAACCTTTTTTTCCCTCCCTCTCTCCCCCCCAGCCCATAAAGAACATCACACATGCTTACTGTTGGAGAAATCTTTATGAATATTAAAAGAGAGGGCTCAGAATCTAGACAACAGTGAATGACACATGTCAAGGTCACTTGGCAATAACACAGTACTCGCAGATCATTTGCTCTCAAAGCTGGGAATCCATAGGAAAAAAAAAATTCTTAAGTGACTACCATGTAATCAGCTTTATTCACTGGGCTAGCAAGTACAAGCTTTTCTGTCCCACCCCATTCCTCTCAAAGACTCTGGGATTTTTTTTCCTTTGCTCTTGTGTAAATAAATTGGGAGAAGCATAAGAGGCTTCAAAAAAAGACAAATAAAACTTATAGGAATTGCAAAGAATCAGATACTAGCTGCCTAGGGAGGATGAAATGTCTACAGGAAGTATTGATTCCTAGGAATGCTGATTGGTGAGAACATTTCTGAGCCATGCAATACCTCAATATACCATTAAAGAGATATTCAAATTACAAAGCAACCTGAAAAAGGTTTGGGGGCAGGATCCTCATCAAAGCCATTTGGTTGAGTAACAACTCCACACCTAGGTAGGAGAAAATGTTCCTTTGTTTAACCTCCTTGGCAGCTTTTCAAGGGGCAGAAACTGGGCACACATTGTTTGGCTTGTAGGCTTTTGCTTTCACACCTAAAGAAAGAAAGCTACTTCTTGAAATATTGCAGTGGGCCCTGGAAGGAGCACCTAAGAATAAAGCAGATCCACAGTGGTCCTGGGGCCAGGACTCAGAATGGGCTGCATTTTCTGGTCCAAGTTTATGGATATGTTAAAAGTATTTCAATTTTTTACAGCAACTTTTTCCCCTAAAAGTGAATTGAGGTGTCTAACCTGAGTTGTACATTTACAACAGAGAACAAGAGTGGTCTTGCTTTTCTATTTACATCCCCAAAGTTCAGCATACAGGATAGAGAGCCTACCTTGGACCTAGAAGGGGTTTGAGTCTTGCCTCTGATATATTTTGGCTGAATGATTCTGGGTGAAGTGCTTAAAGTACCACCCTGCATTGGTAGAGTGTGCCTTCATCAAAATGTTCTCATTTCCAGAGAACTCACTCACCTAGTCCTCCTAAGCTTAACATTTTACTCATAGTAAGCACATAATACTCATGGGGTGAAGCCAAGATAGCACAGAAAAGGCTGGTACTCACCTAAGCTCTCCCCAGCACCCCTACAAAGACCTTTAAATAATGACCTAAAACAAATTCTGGAATGGCAGAACCCACAAAAGGATGGGATGAAATAATTTTTGAGCCTAAGACAACTTAGAAATTCAGCAAGAAAAGTCTATTTCACTGGGATGAGACTGGAACTCAGTCCAGCACAAACCACATCAGCAAAGACCTGGCCCCAGCAAACCAGGATCATGTCTAAGGAAGCATTGAATCTGTAGAGACAGCAGCTGCTTCCAGAGCTCTCAGCCCACAGATGGTAAGGGGGTCAAACAACTGCTCAGAAGGCAATTACAGGGGTCTCTTTGCCAGCACTGGCAGCAGACTCTATTGCTTTGCCCATACTTGGATTGGGGTCACAGTCCTGGGTCTCAGCCCCAGGGCAAGGAGGAGCACTAGCAGCACCAGGGCTGGGGTCACAGCGGGGCAGAGACCCTTGTCACAATCCCAAGGCAAAAAAAGGCCTTGTGGTTGCTCACAGACTACAGCACAGCTCAGGAGAGTAGTATACGCAGGTCTCCTTAGATCATACCACCTTGAAAGAACTGAAAACTTACAGATCCTTAGAAGTATCTCTGAAAACAAGCTTATAAAACCCTAAAGCTTGGGATACTGCACCCTCTACCCCAGAAGCAAAGCCCCACTTTAGCAAAGAATTAAAAGTCAAGAAATAGGCTAGAAATGAGCAAAAAAAATCTGACCATAGAAAGTAACTACAGTGACAAGGAAGATAAAAACACACAATCAGAAGAAAATAACAGTCAAAACTCATTTATCCAGCTTCAAAGTAAAATTTGAATTGGTCTCAGGCCATGGAAGATCTCAAAAAGGATTTTAAAAATCAAATAAGAGAGGTACAGGAATAATAGGAGAAATGAAAGAAAAATGAGAGTGATGATGCAAGAAAATCATGAAAAAAGAGTCAACAGCTTGGTAAAGGAGACACCCAAAAATACTGCAGAAAATAACACCTTAAAAAATAGCATAGGCCAATGGTAAAAAAAAAAAAGTACAAAAATCCAGTGAGGAAAAGAATGCATTGAAAAGTAAAATTGGCCAAATGGGGAAAAAAGATACAGAAAAATCACTGAAGAGAACTCCTTTAAAAAGTAAAATTGGCCAAATGGAAAAGGAAGTATAGAAGTTCACTGAAGAAAATAATTTCTTAAAAATTAGAATTGAGAAAGTGGAATCTAATGACTATATGAGAAATCAAGAAACAATTAAGCAAATTCAAAAGAATGAAAAATAGAAAAAAATGTGAAATATCTTATGGGAAAAATAATTGACTTGTAAAACAAATCTAGGAGAGATAGTTTTTAAATTATTGGACTTCCTGACAGCCACTATCAACAAAATGATCCTACACATCATCTTTCAAGAAATTATTCAGGAAAATTTCTCTGATATTCTAGAACCAGAGGGTAAAAAAAAATTGAGAGAATCTATCAATCATCTCCTGAAAGTGATCCCAAAATGAAAACTCCCAGGAAGGCTGTAGTCAAATTCCAGAGCTCCCAGGTCAAAGAGAAAATATTGCCAGCTGTCATGAAGAAACAAGTCAAGTATCATAGAGCCACAGTTAGTATAACAAAAAATTTAACAGCTTCTACATTAAAATATTGGAGGGCTTAGAATATGACATTCTGGAGGGCAAAAAAAGCTAGAATTACAACCAAGAATCACCTGCCCACCAAAACTGAGGATTATCCTTTGGGGAGGAAATGGATATTCAATTAAATAGAGGACTTTTAAGTATTCCTTATGAAAAGACCACAGTTTAATACAAAGTTTGACTTCCAAGTACAAGACTCAAAAGAAGTATGATAAGGTAAACAAGAAACTGAAGTCGTAAGGAATTTAATAAGGTTTAACTGCTTACATTCCTACATGGGAAGATGATACTTGTAACTCATGAGGACTTTCTTATTATCAGGGCACTTAGGAGTATATATAGACAGAGGGCACATATGTGACTCGTATATGATAGGATGATATCCCAAAAAAGTAAAGTTAAAAGAGTGAGGAAAAGGAAGGCACTGAGAGAAGGGGAAAGGGAATGGAGGAATGGGGGTAAATTATCTCATATAAAAGAGGCAAGAAAGACCTTTTACAATGGAGAAGAAAACTAGGAAGGTGGTAGGGAATGCTGAAGCCTTACTCTCATTTCTATTGACTCCAAGAGGGGAAAATATGCCCACTCAATTGGGCATAGAAATCAATCTTACCCCACAGGAAAGTAGAATAATGGAATAAGAGAAGGGAGGAATGCTTATAGAAGGGAGGGTGAATTGGGGACACAGGAGTCAGAAGAGAAATCATTTTGATGAGGAATGGGGTGAAAGTAGAGACAGATTAGAATAAATGGAAAAATGTGATGGAAGGAAATGCAGTTAGCAATCATAACAGGGAAAAACAAATTTTGAAACAAGCTTCTCTGATAAAGGCCTTGCCTCTCAAATATATACAGAAATGATTCAAATTTATGACAATAAGAGTCATTCCCCAATTGATAAATGAATAAAAATTATGAACAGTCATTTATCAGATGAAGTAATCAAAGCTGTCTATATCCACATGAGAAAAAACTCTAAATTACTTTTTTTTTGCTTTTCGGAGGGCAATTGGGGTTAAGTGACTTGCCCAAAGTCACACAGTAAGTAAGTGTGGCAAGTGTCTGAGGCTGGATTTCAACTCAGGTCCTCCTGACTCCAGGGCCGGTGCTCTATTCAATGTGCCACCTAGCCACCCCTAAATTACTATTGATTGGAGAAATGCAAATTAAAACAATACTGAGGCACTACCTCACATCTATTAGATTGGCTAATGAGAAAGAAAAGGAGAATGACAAGTGTTGTAAGGGATGAGGGAAAATTAAGACACTAATGCATTGCTGGTATTGTGAACTGATTCAACCATGATATTGAGCAATTTGAAACTATGCCCAAATATTTATAGAAGCTCTTTTATGGTGGCAAAGAACTGGAAATTGAGGGAATGGATATCAATCTGGAAAAGGCTGAACAATTTGTGGTATGAGATTATGATGCAATACCATTGTGACATAAAAAATGAGGAGTCAGATGCTCTTAGAAAAACCTGGAAGGACTTACATGTACGGATGCAAAGTGAAATGAATAGAATCAGAAGATTGCACACAGAAGTAACAATATTATAAGATGATAAACTGTGAATGACTTAGCTATTATTAATGATATCCAAGACAATATCCAAGACAACTCCAAAGGACATATAATGACAAATGCAATCCATCACCAGAGAAAGCACTTTGGAATCTGAACACAGATTGAAACACATTTTCTACTTTATTTTTCCTGGGGTTATATTTTGGTCTGTGCTTTCTTTTAGAACATGACTAATAAGTAAATGTGTTTTGCATGGATACCTATGCATAATCTATATAAAATTATTTGCCTTCTTAATGGGGGGTTGAGGAGAGAGAGAATTCGGAATTCAATTTTAAAAACAAATGTTGAAAATTGTTTTTACGTGTAATTGGGGGAAAATAAAATACTAAATTAAAAAATATTCATTCACTTTGTGGAATATTACTTCCTTGGAAATTATGTGTGAGAGCCAACCCAGGGTTCACACAGTTTTATTTGAGTAGGGAACAACCCTCTCTTACCTTCAATTTTATAACAGACAGTGCTCTTAGACAGATTATTTCATCTCTCTGGGTCTCAGTTTCTCCATTTGGAAAATGAAGTGTTTGGACTTGATAATCCCTGAGGTCCCTTCCAATCCCAAGATTCTCTTTCTATGATTGTATAGCCTATGACGGTATCAGCACAAATTTCAAGAGCTGCATCCACCCTGATGCACAAAGAAACTCAATCTGCAGAAAATTGTCAGTGCTATACATTTATAGGTTCTTTTCAGTAAAAAAATAAAAATAAAAAATAAAAAAGCATTGTTACTTTTTTCCCATCTATTCACTTTTCTATTGAATGGAAAATATTAGTCACTCTTAGAAGATTCTATATAAAATTAGAATATATCCTAATGGGGTATATGTCTATGGGAGAGATAGACAAAGAGAGAGAGAGAGAGACAGAGAGAGAGAGAGAGAGAGAGAGAGAGAGAGAGAGAGAGAGAGAGAGAGAGAAGGCAGGAGAGAGGGAAGGAGGAAGGAAGAAAGACAAAGAGATGACAAAAATTTGGAAGGGAAAATGATGCCCCCCAGATAATTCTAAATCATTACTGGATTTTTTTTTCCTCCAGCTATTCAATTTAAAACAAACACATAATAAGTACCTGCTTTGTACCAGGTATTGTCCAAAGTGCTGGATATGAAGATAAAAATGAACCCGTTCCTGCCCTCAAAGAGCTTACATTCTATTGTAAAGATGAAACATGTGTACAAGAAAGTAAAAATAAAGGATATGCAAAGATCTTCCAAGAGATAATAAATGGAGAAAATAGGAAAGGCTCCATATAAGCAGTGGTACCCGAACTATTTTTGTGGAGAAAAATGCAGCTCAGTGGCCTCCTCCCTTCTAACACAATGAAATGATTGCCTCTGTGATTAACAGCCCTTTAACAGGCATTATCAAATGACTAAGACACACGTCCGAGAATCAAAAGTTCCCAGTGAGGATTTCAAGAATAAAGCATTTTACTGGATGGTCCCTAGGCTATTTGGAACTTGTCCTGTGGGATCAGGCTAACAACCCTTGAGTTAAGAACTCCCAACATATAGATCAACACAATAAGCCATAACGTTCCCAAGGAACCATTCTGATCTATTGTATCAATGATACCACAATAATGAGAATGGCTCCTAGCCGGTGAGGAGCGCCAGAGTCCTTGCATTCCCAATGAAGGACCATAGTAATTGCTCCATTAAAATGGTAACTGGTACACAGAAGCTTCGTGCAACATAAATAACAGGCTTCTCGTTGTTAAAAATAGCCGAGGAAATTAATAAGGCTAATTGAATGAGGTTGCTTTTGTTAAGATCTGGACTGAAGCCAACCCGACCCAGGAAATGCAAGTTTATGACTGACCTGTCAGCTAATTGTCCATCCTTTACTCACCCCATTGTGGCAAGATATCAAGGAAAGAGATTTTTTTGTACCGTGCAAGGGAATAAAATACCCAGAGTAAGGCACCAAGGAAGAGCAAAGCACTCTCAACATCCTAAATCCTAAAACACAGGGATCAAGAAATTTGAGAGTCACTTCATTAATGGAGGATTTTGTGGCTGTAATTAATTTAATAATATAGGCACTGAGAAATGGGGGAGGGGGTCATTGTTCTTACTGAGATAAATACAGTCAAGTCTTTCAAGAATAGCAGGGGAAACAGGAGGGAACGGGGAAGCTGACATCTACTTTTATGCAGTTTGTGGTTAATTTATTTTCAAATGTATAAATGTGTGCATGGGAATGGATGCTTAATTGCTAATATCTATTATTTATATACATTGCCCCACTTAAAACAGGATGAAAAAGCCTCACCCATGCAGATTTTTGTAAAATGTGCTGCATCCATTAGCACAATTCATGGTGTGTGCCCTGATGGGAATTTAACAGTCTCTCCACTGAACATCAGAGTCTGTGTGCTACAACATCACTTTGTTGTTCAAATGTTGTGCTTTTTGTGTGGTCCCCTCCAGAATAATGAAGAGAACTAACTCTCTGTATTCTGAGTCCTGGATTATCTGTCTTTCTTTTGATTGCTAGGGCATCACTGGGGTTAATGAATGGAAGGATATACTTGTTATTAGAAAACAGATTGTGTGTGTGTGTGTGTGTGCGTGTCTGTGCATGTGCATGTGTGTGTGTGTGTGTTTAAAGCCTGAGAAGATGCCTAATGGATGTGTAATTTTGAATTTGATACATGCTATCTAGGTGGAGGGGAAAATCATAAATATAAGGTACCTAAAAAGAATGGTCTTAATTACACCATGGCCTACTGGATAAAATGATTACATTTTCTACCCTGTAAATTTCATACAATTAAATGCAGCCGTGTCACCTTATAAAATGTTTCAATTTTATAATTATTTCAGTTCATTTACTCAGAAAAAAATAAAAGCACAAATTTCCTCAGGATCACCCAAATCCAGTCATTCTAATTCTAAAGAACTGACTTAAAAGTTAGTTGTGCTTGTCTGAACTTAAATAGCTCTTGACATATTTAAATATGTATTACAATCGAAAACATTGGGGATGATACACTGGTTGCAGAAAGACACTCAATCACACTTTATTTATTCGTATTATATGCTAAAGAACTTTTTTTAAAGAGAGGCACTTACTGTTATATAAGGGGTGGGATATGGATGTTGTTCTTTGGGATCAGAAATTTTAGGTTCCCAGGTTGAACAAGAACATCATAAAGCTGTTCAGAGGGGCGGCTAGGTGGCACAGTGAATAGAGCACCAGCCCTGGTGTCAGGAGGACTTGAGTTCAAATTCAGCCTCAGACACTTAACACAAAAACTAGCTGTGTGACCTTGGGCAAGTCACTTAACCGCAATTGCCCTACCTTCCCCCTCCAAAAAGAAAAAAAAGCCGTCTGGTGAAATTCATCAGTTGTCCTAGGCATCTCCACACAATAATACATTGACACATTATGGCCCATGATGGAAAAAATGGGATCCTATACCCTCCCCTAATATCCTCCTACCCATCAGGATTTTCCTGGAGCCATGATTTTCCCCATCTTTGATACCATCTCCAATAGTATCAACATACTACAAAGGGGTACTAAGGCTGATAATGGGGGCTGAGAAAATAGGTTGCTGCCTCCCAAAAAAACCCTTCTTCCTGTTAACCCACTGGATGTGGTATTAACGCCGAATAGCTAAAACAGGAAAAGGCAAGAAGCACTGGACTGTAGGAAGCACTTGGTTGTCTAAATTCATTGTTCTAGCTCCCCTAAAGTCTGCTATGGCTAAGCATTCAAAGAAGATGCTCCTGGTAACTGAGTGATCTTTCAACATACGGTGAGCTTTTTACAAAAGTCCAGCCCTGACTGCCTTAAAGTTTATTACAAGATCCCAGTGAAAGTTGATCCCAAAAGGAGGGTAAGGCATTAAATGCTAAAAGAGAATGAAGAGAGAGATGGAATGAGGTGGGTTATGGGAGAAACTGGCCACATCATCAACAGGAGTAATCAAAATTGTCCTGGGGACCCCAGCCCTTCTCAGGCTTAGTTCAGCCGTCAAAATCCACATTCTGATTTCTTCTGTCTTTATCTTTTTACTCCCAGTAAATTTTCCATGCACCCATAACTGCATATCATCCTGTACCTGGAACAAAGAGGACTCCTTAGATTTCCATTCCATTGATCTTAAATTGTTTGCCCTAAAAAGGAGAAGGGCATATAATAGTATGTTTGGACTCACTTGCTTCATGTGAAATGCTTGAAGACCTGAGTAGAAATCTTTTCAGTGCCACCCCTTACATCCCATATTTACTTGATCATAGCAAGTAACATCTCTGGAACACAGTTTCTTCAACTGTGAAATGAAGGGCTTGGACTGCATGATTTTTAATGTTCATTTTAAGTATAAATCCAATGAAAACATGCCTGTACATTGTGTTTTAGTGAAGCCAAATGCTTATGATTCTTAAAAAAAAAAAAGATGAAAAAAACACACAGTAGAAAACAGCAAGGTTTCTGTTGTTCAAGGTCATACTGGATCTAAGGTCTGTGGCCTCTTTGGAATGAACCCAGGAAGAAACAGAAACATGGCCTTGACGAATATGGGGGAAGAGGCAGGAGTGGTGGGAGGGGACTCCAGGCATGTGTTTGTGCTTTATTAAACATTAAAGTCCCATGAAAGAGTATGGCAAGAGGAAAGAAAATATCCTTGCTCTCAGGAAGCAAAACTCCATTTCTCTTTCCAGAGCGTTGCAAAATTTCCCCTGAACTGCTTATTTTACTTTTGTGCAAACAAAAACAGGCCATATGCAAAACGATTTCCTCTGCTTGTGTAGAATTCCTTAATACTTCTTTTGAGAAAGCAAAGGCTGGAAAATATTTTCAAGTTAGGGGAGAAATCTGTTTTCAATTCATTAATGCCGCCATGTTTACCCTGGGCAAGAGTAGCCACTTTTTACGACCAAATTAAAAAAAATAGACTAGCTTAGAAACTGAGAAAACAAGCTCTATTCTCAAGTGCAAAATGGGGGTATCGGGGGACCTAATGATAATTCTGCCAAGGGATACAGAAAAAAAATAACATTTCAAATAAGGTTTACCATGTGTCCTGGAAGCCAAGACCTAAGAAGGCAGCCAACTCCAGACAGCTTGGCAAAAGCAATCTCATCATCAACATTGAAAGTCACAGAGTCCCCAAAGCCTGGGTTCCAGTCCCACTTTGGTCACTTCCTACCTTTGTTGCCCTGGGCAGAACACTTCATTTGTCTCTACCCCAGCTTCTTTCCCTGGCAAATAAATGAGTGACTAGACCTCTTCCAAGTTCTCTTCCAGGTAGAACTCTTATTTTCATATGTTTTTAAACATGTATTAATTATAGCTTAAAATAATAGGCAGCATTTGTATAACACTTTCAAGCATGTATGTATTGTACATATATTTGCATGTTTGCATATATGTATTTTAATAATTTTAATAGGTAGCATTTGTATAACACTTTCAGGCATATATATGTATTTATAATAATTTTTAATTCTAGGTAACATTTATATAACACTTTCAGACACATGCATATGTGTATATATGTGTTGGTATATGCATATATAAATATGTGCATGCATAAATATACTTATATGTGTGTATATATGCCTGAAATTGTTATACAAATGCCACTTATTATTAAAATATATTATTGTTATATCATTGTATTTCTATATTCTAAGAATAATATACTGTTGTAATATACATATATGTATATATATACATATGAACATATATCATGTGTGTGTATTCTTTTCACAACAACCCTGGGAGATTAGTGCTTTCATCATTCCCAAATTACAAATAATGAAAGTCAGATGGAAGCAGATTAAGTGACTTGCCCAAGGTCACAACAGCAGGAAGTTGACATGCATAAAAACTAAGCACTAAGTACTTTACAATTATGATCTCATGTGATCTCCTCTACCTTAGAAGATAAGTACTATTATCATTCCCAGTTTACAATTGAAGAAACTGAGGAAGACAAAGGTTAAATTACTTGCCCAGGGTCACATAGATAGTAAGCATTTGAGGTAGTATTTGAATTCTGGTCTTCCTAATCCCTGGCACTCTGTCCACTGGGCCAGCAGATGCTGTTTCTAAGGTTAAGTGACTTGCCCAGTGTCACATATCTAATATTTGCCCGACGATATTAATTCAGTTCTTCCCAAATTCAGGCCCAGTGTTCTGTATAACACGATAACAACCAGCTAGCAGTAAGTGTCTGAGGCCATGAATTCATCAGGTCTTCCTGACTCCACATGTCCTGCATACTGTCCACTCTAACACCTCTTAAGGGAAGGGAGGGCTCAAGTGGTATTCAAATTTTGACATCTTTAAAAAGGTATTGCAATTGATAATGTTAGGGATAATGTTGGTTGCAGAAAGATACAGTCACACTTTACTTATTACTACACGTTAAAGAATTATTTTTACAGAAAAAAACTGGTTCCCCCCCCCATCTCCTGCACTGAGAATTATGCCACCCCCCTCAACAATACATATACATGTATCTGTCCAAATATACATGCATGTGCAGTATGAATGAGACATGTATTATGCACACATTCAGTCTGAGGCTTATAGTGGGTCTCATTTAAATGGTACTAAGGCAAACCTGTGTCTGCCTTCCAGGATGATGGTTCCATTTCTCCCAAGAGCGGGGCAGAGATTTCATTGCCAATCTTCTCCTTGCTAGGTGCTGCTGCTGCTGCTGCTGGGCTGCTGCTGTCTCCTAGTCACTGATGCATTAAGGTTTTTTTTTTTCTCATGTATCTAACAGCCAACACTCCCCTCTTCTGAAATGCATAGACCTGCTGGAATGTATGCAGCCTGCTAGCATGCTTCTATATGTTTGTGGATGGTTTTCTGGTTATTTATGGGAGATTGGCGAACAGTCCATATGCCAGGAGCTGGCACCGAGTGAATCAAAACCAACCAAAACTGGCAAAAGGCAAGTGCCGTTCACTGAGACGGGCAGCGTTAGGGGCGCACGGCTGCCTCTACTATAAATATTGAGTAATTGCCCCGGCACCTGCAGCCTTATGTGACAATTATACTCGTCAGGAGGACTCAGAGGGGAGTTCTTACTGCCATCTCATTAAAAGGAAAAAAAAAATACGTAGCAATATTCACAGCTCACAGTGCAGCTTTACAGAATGCTTTACAAGGAGGGGGCGGGGGAAGGCTTTCCTTTAAAAAAAAAAAAGATATTTCTCCTATTTGGGGAGAGTTTCCATATTTTTCTTCCTCTTAAAAATTTAACAAGCCTATGAACCACAAAGAAAAAAATAACTTTAAAAAGTTGTTGGAAGCAATTAAGTTGACGATACTAGGGAGCTGTAGGGGGGAACCCGTGCCTCACTGGGGCAAATTCTTCTGTCTCACGATCAGGTTCCTTTTTGTTAAGTCCTACAACTGCTGGTTATGAACATTTTATTAAATGAAACTCCTTATGAAAATGAAACTTTAAACAGATGATCTGGAGGAGAGAAGGAAGAAAGTTAGGATGTTTTCTCTGTGTCGTGATGGACAATCTCTTTCAATCAGCAATGATCTTTAGATGATGCATTTTGGTTAATTAGATACCCTGATTTGATTCCTATGCACTTATTTCTCAGTTACATAAAACCAACAAGATTTTAGGAATCTAATTTTTTTCCTACCTGAAAAATGAAAAGTTATTTTAACAAAAGGATTGCCAAATTTTCTAGCATATTCCTCAATGAAAAATAAAATATGGTCAGCGGGAAGCTTTTGCAGCTGTTTGGCTGGAATTCCCAATTACCAGAAGTGCCCTTGGAGATCCTTTTTGAATTTTTCAGGCCCACATAATGAATTCTTAAGCCAAATTACTTAAAGTGAACTTTTCTTTAAATATATTAGTATGTGTCTTACCTAAGCTCCTCTGTGGTGAGTATCTGTGCTACAGAAGGGGCATGAGAAGTGGAACTAATAAAATTAAAAAAATCTTACACACCTATGGAGGCAGTAAAAGGGTTAGTATGTTCATTGTATACTTAAGAAATAAGGCTGGGAAGACTCTAAATTGAATGGGAGGAAAAAAAACAAAATAGATAAGGTGACAAGTGTTGGAGGGAAGAAGGAACATGTGGTAAAAGGATTGGTAGTGAACACATAACAAACTAGTCGCACAACTTGTCTGTGGTTGCAATTCTAAAAATTGGAAGAAAAATGTATTTGTGTCTGAAATATGGGTCATTCATTCTGGGTTGGATCTGCTATTTCTCAGTTACACATTTTTGTCCATTTCAATTTGACATCAGCCACAATGTCTTTCTTAGAACTATACTTCCTTCCATGTTTCTTATAATCTTTTTTTTTCCTTTTTCTTTTTTTTTTTTTTTGGACAGATGAATGTGCTTCACTTATCCTTACCTGTCTGTTTTGCCAGTTTTTGGATTGTCTTCTAATGCTGCCTGATACTTGTGAAACTGTGTGTATAAATACGTGCTGCCCATCACATCGATACCATCATGCCTCCGATGAGAATCACTCCAGAAACGACTGTAATTGCAATTGTGATGTTGACTGCAGCCTGTTTGAATCTTGCCATGAGACAAGCGAATGCTTAGAGCTGGCCATGGAGATTTCAGAAATCTGTTACCGCTAACATAAGAAAGCACCAGATCCCCTAAAAAAAAAAACAAAAAAAAACTCTTTGATTTCCTAGAAATTTCCCATATGACCAGGATATGAGGTCTATTTGTTATAAACATCTTGGACTCTGTACATCACATTATCTTGCATCCACTTGGGAAGAATTGCATTCTGCACGAAAGGTCCTTGTTCACAATTTCACAACTGCACGATGCTGACAAATAAAATCTTTAATCAAGATGAAACACAAATCCAAAACAACCAACACAAAATGTTTTCGCTGCATTCCTGCTTCCCAGCTGGCATGCTAATCCCCTCTTTCTGTGACTACATTCACCAGCTTGCACCATAGATTCAGCCCTATTCCCAAATTCAGGGCGAATTGGGGCATTCTTTTAGGACCAACATCCATACATTAGCTCCTCTTCTTAATAGACTCATACATAAACATCATGCTTTGTTGGTTACTATTAATAATGGATGATAGAACATCATTTTATAATTAAAAATTTATTTATACAATCCCTTAAAACTCACTTATATGTTCAGTTTAGGTAGAAAAGGGAATTAAATAATTAGGAACCAAGTTGCTGTAATTACCGTCAATGTCTCTGAAACATCTCTGGTGGATTTGGAGTCTGATGTGCTTTGGCGGAGAGATGTAATTCTAGACCATATTAATCTGTGTCTATGATTATGCCATAACAGGTTATGTCTATTTTTAATTTGTTACAGGAAGGTTCTCCTTAGTTCTAATGAGCATTAATGGGAACTGCGTGCATGTTTCAGGAGGAGAATGACCTCAGTTAATCAATTGCTTCTTTTCATGATTTCTGTTCATAGG
Organism: Pseudocheirus occidentalis; assembly: GCA_028646575.1. Lineage (NCBI taxonomy): Eukaryota > Metazoa > Chordata > Mammalia > Diprotodontia > Pseudocheiridae > Pseudocheirus > Pseudocheirus occidentalis. The sequence goes on along the minus strand of CM053599.1, from coordinate 27,938,764 downwards.
GTAAACAGGAGATTACAAAAGAAACTACAGTTTTCCTAACTTGAATTTCTACAAGCACTAAAAAGACATAAAATATGTCTATCCATTCAGCATGGAGCTCTTAATGCAGCATGGCATTCAGATCCTATAGATTTTTTCTCCTCATAAAGTTTGTAATTATTAATATTAATAAAAATTTTGACCACCACAACACACTTGTATAGTAACAAAGGACACAATATGAAACAGAAAATTATTTCTTTGCTCAAAGCAGGGAAAAGAAAACACACAATCTCCTTTGAAAATCTTTCTTGGTTATAGCTATTCTGGAATGTACCTTAATTTCAGGAGATTCCAATCTGTCGTCTTTAGGCAAACAATGCTCATAAGTTTGTTCTTGTGATTTTCCACCTGCCCTGCCATTACTGCCCCTCTTCTCACCAGGAACCTCCTCCAGGCACCAATCTCCAGAGAACCTACCCACACCCCTCCCTCTCCATGTCCTTCCTCTCTCTCCCAGTGGAATTTTGGCTCTCTGCCCTGGGGATTGGACTGTTCTGATTAGTGGGTTAGTCAATGCAAATTCACTTTCATTCACTATGTAGTTAGTCCTAGATCATGCTGAACCATCTGACAATCCATTAGGATAGCAGGGCCTATTTAGCATGGGTACCTTGACATCTGCCCTGCTGACCAGCCAATCCCTTTCCCAACTGTTCCACTTCTTGTTCTTGTTCTGAGAATAACAATCAAATATCCATTACTATTGAACAGGGTGCAGCAATCTATGACTCTATTCATAATATGGCTCACCAACACTAAAACTCCTCTCCCTAGCTAACTACTCCTTCATATGTTTATCCCCCTTATTAGAATGTAAGCTTCTTGAAAGCAGGAATTACCTTTTTTTAATATATTTGCATCCTCATCATTTAGCACAGTGTCTGGCTTAAGGCACTTAATAAAAGGCTATTGACTGTAAGAGAAGACAACTAATTAATAAACTCTACTTCCCAACTGCCAACATTTTTACACAAATATCTTTAAGCCATTAGTTATTGGCCCCATCTTTCATTTTCTCAAAATATATTTTGAACAGCTTACTTAAAAAACTAATATTGGGGGGCTTAGGTGGCACTGTGAATAGAGCACTGGCTCTGGAGTCAGGAGGACCTGAGTTCAAATCCAGCCTCAGACACTTAACACTTACTAGTCGTGTGACCTTGGGCAAGTCATTAACCCCAATTGCCCTGTCCTCTCCCCTCCAAAAAAAACCCTAATATTAGCATGAAAAAGCTAAGGACCAGTTCTGTTACATGGATCATTGTTGCCTAATTGGAGTCAATTTCCCAAATATCTGAGCAGAGCTTTTCTTCCTCATTTCAACTTGGGTTCATAGGATAAACATCCAATTCCTTTATTTTAAAGAGAAAACAGTTCTAGAAAAGTGAATTGATTTGCCCAAGGCGATGCAGAGCCCAGAGCAGATTCTACTTCTTCCTGCTCTGTATTCAGCTCTTTTCCTGGACAATGGGTTGAGGTAGTTATGCTGTATCCGTTTCCAAATTAGTCAGTACCAGGGTTCAAGCCAGAAAGACCATGACATTTGGAATCTTGAGCTCACTGTTTCCACATAGGGACATTTGGATTCTTTCCCAATTTATCCACAGAATATGTGAAGAATGGAGATGATTATCGAATCATTGACCTAGAATTTGAAGACTCATCTAATCTCATACCTTCATTTGACAGCTGGGGAAAGTGAGCCCAGGAAAGCTTCAATGATTAATGTGCAGTGAGTCTGGAAAGTATGGTGGGCTGGACTCAGTATTCCCTATACCTTGTTATACCTGCCCCCCCCCAAAGGCAATGGCTTAAATAAAATAGTGGAAGATTAAAGAACTGAAAAATGTTTGGGGGTTTTTCCCCCCTTTTTTCGAATTGCAGCTAGATTTCCTGTACAAGCTGGAATATGTCCCTCACTTTCCATACTAAGTTCACCCATTGCACATTTTTAGAATTAACTGTGCTACATGGGAACAAGCTAGTTTTACATGATGTGAAAATATTCTCTTCTTTGTAACCCATAATAACATAGCATCCATTTTGCAAACAGGAATGGCTCTTTCATTTTATTCACAACATCACAGATCAATAGTAGGAAGGAACTCCAAAACCCATGTAGTACAAACACTTCAATACTTCAATAATCAATAGTCAATAAATATTTTTGAAGCACCTACTATGTGCCAGGTATTGTGTTAATTAATAAGCTTAAAAATCTAATGGAGAAAGACAATAAACAAAATGACTGGGGGAGGAGACAGAGTATGGGGGACAAGTCATAGAAACCAATAAGGGGAATAGCCAGAGAATCCAAAGAAGTCAAAAATCAATGTATAGATAAGAAAGGTGAGGCTCAGGGAGGATAAGTGACTTGTCCAGAGTCACATATGTAGGAATCATCAGAGGAGAACTTGAACCCAGCTCCTCTGACTCCAAAGTCAATGTTGTTGTTACTGTTGTTTTGTTGTTTTTTTCCACTCTATATCATATGACTCTTTCCACTGTACTAAGAGAAGCTCCTGTTAAACCCCAGGCAGGTGGGAAAATAGAATTGAAAAACTTAGAAACACACAAAGGGAGGGGGAAAGATGTGGATGTGGTGACCGATGTGATAATTTGTCAGAATCTGGGAACGACACTCGAGTGTTTTGTACAGAATGGAATATTCTGCTTCTGAATGTAAAGAATGTGACAGTCATAAAGGAAGAGCTTCCCAGGGACATACAAACATGTACATGCCCACATATATGCGTGTGCGCACGTGCACACACAAACACACACACACACCAAAAGTAATTTGAGAACATGCAACCCTTTTAGAGAATCGGGAACTGTGATGTTCCCACAGCAATATAACCTCACAGTCCCAATCTCGTGGTTTGCTCCATGGGCTTTATAAAAACCACCGCATCTCTACAAGGCGACAAAATATGGAAAGCACTAGCAAAATGCAGTTACATTTAACTCGTTATTGAAATTTCCCCACTGCCGAAGATGACAGGCCTACAAAACTAATTATCATCTCCGGACAATCAAAGCTAATTGAATAAAATTCTCTTTGGTATTTTCCAAGGGACTAAGAAAACACAGACAAGGAAACCGGGCAAATAGAAAACACCATGTGGGGCATATTAGAAATTGTTTTAAAGTAGAAATGCATGGATGGAAAATGTTGAAATGGGAGTTTCATCAATAATCCTCCACTGTAAATTGGAAGAAAATAAAACAATGTAAATGAGTTCGTGTAACTTGAGCGACATCACAGATGTACCGGTCAAATGTCAAATCCTCTCTCTAGGATATATAAAATTTTAAACACTGGCAAAACATCAAGGAATATGTTTACTTAGTTTGGGAAATGTTGTCAAACCATTCATTTAATTGGCTTCTTCAGCTTATTTAGGGGACTCGGTGAATTAAGGAGTCTCTATCCTCAGAAGCAGGAGCTCAAAAATGAAGAGATAGTGATGTATCTGTAGTGACGTACAGACAGCTGTACGTCTGTGGGTGAATGATTTCACTTCTCTGAACTTCAACTTCCACATTTTTAAAATGGAAATATTAATTCCCCTAATACTTACCCAGAATCATTGATGTGGGAATCAAATCATGAGATTTGTATAAAAAAAGTCTCCTGCACATAAACACTATGTCCGGCAGATATGCAATACGTGCAATCGTTTGTATGATAAGGTCAGATAGAATACTTGTATGAGCACATGAAATCGTTGACTTTTGTTTGGAAAAAAAGCAAAACCAACCAGGGTAGGAGATCTACCTTCAAAAGGATGGAGATTCATTGAGGGTAAAAATTGGTTCGTTTTTTTCTTTATATGCCTCAAAGCTCATCATCATTTCTACCCCATAGATAGTAAATATCAAAGGTTTGTTGAATCAATTATATGCTTGTGTGTATGTATATACATATACATACAAGCATACGTGTATATGTAATACAAATAATGTGTATGTATTTATATATGTATGTATATATAAAATATGCACACAGAGGTCTATATAAAAATATGCACACAGAGATATATATCTTATATATAAAAATATTATATATATTACATATATATAAAGATAGCATGTATCTTATATATCTGCATGTATATGTATGATTGTGGGTGTATAGGTGTGTGAGTGTATGGGTGTAGCCAAGCTACAACACATAGGGTCTCATATATACACATATGTAAACTTATGTATATATCTTATATATAAGTATATGACTATATCTGCATGTGTGTGTGTGTAGCCATGCTACAACACATAGGGTTTCTTAAAGCCCAAATGTGATTTCCCCCCTGAATCACTCCCTTTCTTACTTCTCTGTCTGTCTACAACTTCTGTTAGCAGTCTCTGAAAACTTTCCATTTTCATCAATGAGACACCCTCAAGCATATGCTATTATCATAAAAATGTTTTTAGAGTACACACAGGGGTCAAGGGTTGCTACTGTCTTCAATCACTTTTATTTCTGCTAATAATAATATTTTCCATTTTCCTGGAATCTTCCCCTCTTTATTATATAGAAAATTGATCCTAGAGTGCTTTTAAATGTTTTTTTGGGTTCTTTTCCCAGCCTGCATTTCTTTTCTCTGTATTTGGTCAGTCAATTAACATTTCTTAATTGCCTGCTATGTGCCAAGCATTGTGGCAAGCTTAGGCTGGATGGTGCAGCTGATTTCCTTGGTTTCTTCTTCTCGAGCACCACCACCATTTCCTTATACTGCAATAAGATACCAAGATATCACATTCCAAATTTGATAGTTCCATTGTCATCAATGAGGAGAATAGATTACTAAAGACACATTGGAAAATCTGTTCCTTTTCATTTCTAGTTGTAGTCCCATTTTAGTCAATAATCAATGGACATTAATCATCTACCGTGTGTACGGCTCTATGCTTAAATAGAAAAAAATTTTAATTAAAAAAACCATTTAAGCACAGGGGATACTGATTAAAAAAAAAAAAGAAATTCTCTGCCCTCCAGAAGTGTAAAATGGAGGGGAGGAGGGACAGGGGCAGGCATAAGTGGAAGATCAGTGGTACTCAGAGGATACAGGCCACCGGAGAAGTACACCAAGGATGGTTGGATCTTGCTGGATGTTAAGATTTGTCACTGATCAGCTATATAAGTGCTTTTGGAATAAGCTCATATAAAACAAATTTTAGGGGATACCATGATCATAGTATTCAGAAAGACCTTGAAGAAAAATCTAACCGTAGTAAGAACGAGATGTGATCATAATATATCTGTATTTATATCTACTTCTCTGTCTCTGTATCTATCACTTTACCAAAGAGAAAAATTAAATTTAAACAAAAATTGCCAGCTCACTATGTTCTTTTCATTTGGAACCAATAATCATAACAGTGTATGAAGGAAGATGTGCCTAAGGGGGATGGCAAAAAGTTCCTTCCATGTACAATAAAAAATTAAGGAAGCTGAGTTCAACTTGGATCATCCACTTTTAAAGCAATGAAAGAGCAAGACTGATTAAATTTCTGTGTGTGTGTATGTGTGTGTGTGTGTGTGTGCGTGTGTACACAGATAGATAATGGACACTTTAAAACTAGTTAGCTTCAGTAGTAGTTAAAATTCTGAATATCTTCAAAATGCTTTTAAGATCTGCACACAATAGTAAATTGTAAATGCAGGGTCATCATATAATAACTTCATTGGTATTCCAGGATCCTGGTCTCATGCATCTAGGGTTGAGGAGGAACTCACCTTGGAGTGGTTCATTTTGGCAAGGACCCTTGGATCTCTGCACCTGTCCTCCACACCACACAGGCCAGCCTCCTCATCAGTATTCTACAGGAGGATTATAGAACCATAAATTGTTTTTATCAGTCAACAATGATCCAGTCAACTGAATGCATTCTGATGCTTAAACCTTTTAGTTTGAGAGCTACCTGACATCCAAGGTCAATTCAAACCCTTCCCCAGTCTATTGTTCCTGAAGTGTACTTAGGGCAAACTTATAAAGTCACAACTTGTATAGATACAAAGCTTTCTTTCAACTCAATGTTTCTCAGCAGCCCCTTTTGGTTCTTCTGGGTCCAGAAGATCTGGGTTAGCATTCTGCTTCTAATCCTATCTCATGTTACTTAACATCCTGGGCCTCGGTTTCTTCATCTGTAAATTGATAGGGTTGGACTGGATTGCCTCCGATAACTGCTTTCAATGCTAGAGCAATGATGCCTTGAGTCCATAACGCAAAAGTCAGTGGAATAATGGAGCGCTAGATTCAGGCAGAACAGGGTTACAATGTCATCTCTAACATATCCTACCTATATGTAACTATGGTAAATTCTTTCATTATTCTGACTCTCAGTTTCCTTATCTGTAAAATGGGGATAATGATACCTATTGTTCCTGTCTCATAGGGTTGATTTAATGCTCAAATGAGACAAGGTATACAAAATGCTAAAGAGATGACTGACAATCATTATGCCTGTTTAACAACTTCCCATTAAATGTTTAAAATAAGTTGTTATTATATTGAGTCATATTGTTAAAGTGCTTAAACTGTTCCCCATTTATAATCTCATCCATTTTTCCAGCTACACTGAATTCTTGCAATTCTAGGGTGCTATTTAGTATGGCAGCAGAAAGCAATCAAGGCCAATTTGGGTAAGACTGGGTAGGGGCAAGAGGAAGGCAGAATAAGCATTTATTATGCACCTACTATGTTCCTGGCATTGTGCTAAGCAGTTTATAATAGCATCTCATATTATCCTCACAACTTTAAGAGGTGGGTGCTGAACAGATGAGGAAACAGACAGACTGAGATTAAGTGACTTGGCCAAGCTCATGTGCAGGATAAGCATCTGAGACAGTATTTGAATTCAGGTCTTCCTGACTGCAGAACTAGTGTTCTGTCCACTGCAATGCCTAGAAACCCTGAGTTCATGAAATGTTGGTATTAGAGAACATTCAGGTCACCTTATTTAACAGACAAAATACAGAAAGCCAGAGAAGATTGATGGTTTGCTCATGGGCATAGAAGAGGATGAGCAGGGATTCAAACCCAGATCTCCTGGAGGCTAGTCATTTACTCTTGCTAGCACACCATGCTGGAATCCAACATGGTGCTGAGTCAGTCCCATCGGTATTGCTGCAAGAGCTAAGTAAGGTTGGCAGCCCATGAACTGCTACACACCGTAGATGCACCATTTAGTCTGTGGAACTGTCCCTGGAACCATTGGCACCACAGAAGGTCCTTGAGACATGGAAGAGCACCAAGTGCAGCATCAGGAAGACTCCAGTTCAAATCTCACCTCAGACATTTACCAGCCTCTTCATGCTGAGAAAACCATTTAACCTCTTTCTGTCACAGTTTCTTTACCCATAAAATAGAGATAACAGCACCTACCTCACAGGATCGTTGTAAAGATGAAATGCAATAATATATGTAAAGTGCTTTGCAAAACCCAACATCCTCCATAAATACAAGCTTTTACACTTCCCAGGTTGCTTGCAATGTTATCTGTCCCTTAATAAGCCCTTGTCAAGCTCCATGCACGAAGTAAGCCCTAGAAATACAAAGAAAGGTAAAAGGGGTGGCTAGGTGGCTCAGTGAATAGAGCAGAGTGAATAGAGTTCAAATCCAGCCTCAGACACTTAACACTTACTAGCCATGTAACCTTGGGCAAGTAACTTAACCCCAATTCTCCCCTCCAAAAAGGAAAAACAAAGCAAACAAAACAAAACAAAACAAAAAACAAAGAAAAGTAAAAGACAATCCCTGCCCTCAAGAAATTTATGATCTAATAGGGGAAACAATTTGATAACTGCCATATAGATACAAGCTATACACAGTATAAATAAGTTGAAGGTGTCTCCACATTGTTTCATAGCATCAAAAATACATTTCCAGCTCTTAAATTTGAGCATTGTTTTCAAAGAGTTTCTAATTTTAGAAATATTATAGCCCAATTCTAATACTACTCTAACATAATAAGAAGGGTGTATTGAGCCCCTAGTAATGTCTAACTGCTAAGAGGAAGAAGGATTAGCTTGTATTGTGAGTACATTTTTTCTTTTTCGAAAACATATGGGTGTCTTACCAATATCCTGAAAAGGAAGCCTGAAATAGGCACACTCAAAAGTCACTTAAGGCCGAAGAGATGGAGAAACCCCAGGATATTGGTAATGAACGTCCACTTACATTTCTCTGTCGAAATCCTCCCTGGTAGCTTGGGGCAAAGTGGTGGATTGGGAATAGCTGATGTTTTCGAAAAAGAAATATTTTGGATAGAGAGCATTAAAGGCCCGTACTAAAAGATGAGTTCAGATCAAATCCAATGAACGACTGAACAATGTCAGTTCCAGAAGATTGATTGTGAAGCAGCCTTCCTCTTGTTGGAAAAGATGGTGGATGAGGGTTGAAAAAAGTCGTGTTCACGGTTGGTCTTTGTCACTGTGCTGGATAGTTTTGCTTAATTTTATGGTTGATAGAAAGCAAGAATCCTGTGTGCCATGGACCCCTTCACCAGTCTGGTGAAGCCTACAGGTTCTTTCATCTTGCTGGTTGCTTTCATCTTTCTTTCTCATAATGGATCTTTCACAACTTCTAAAGACTTTAGAACTGCATCGGTGCAATGAAAAATCATTATTCCAGAAGCCTGGAAATGAAACCTGTCACTTGCCTCCTGGCAAGGAAGTGTTGAACTTAAAAGTCAGTGAGACATAAATTTGGGGGCACGGCCAATGTAGGAATATGGTTTGCTGGACTACTCATTTATGATAAGGGTTTTCTTTTCCTTTTTTCTTTTTTTAACTTGTTCAGTTGGGAAGAAGAGGAAGAGGATTTAGGAGAGGCAGATTACAAATGCATATAAAAATAGATTAGTTTATTTTTTTTAAAGAATCATATTTTTAAACTCACAGGACTACAAAGGAATGCAGAATAGGTTACTAAAGATAAAGACACAATTTTTCCCTTGTTCAAGGTAATAGATTCCCTGAAATCTCTCAGGAGCTCAGGTTAAGAACTCCTGTTATAGGAAAAAAAAACCACCATGAAGATTTATTGACAAGGAATTGTATTTTTAAAAATGCATCAATACAAACATTTTTAGCAATTTTTGCCCAGGGCCAGCTCTGTCAAAGTGTCTATCTTGCTATTGAGTAGCATTTTAGATACTGGGAGAATCTGGCCTATTTGCAATTGAATCCCAGTTCAGGAACAGAGTATTGATTTCTAAGCCAATTCTCTATAATACAAAAATTTATTATTCATTCATTCAACAAATTTGTAGCGAGCATCTATACATACATGGCACTGGATTAGGTACCTTGAGCTATTCAGAGGTGAATGACCAGTCCTTGTCCTGAAGGATAACCTAGTCTTGGGGGTAACACGTCAGGTCTAACTACACTATGAGGAATCGTCTGATAAATGTCATCAGAGTGAAATAAACGAGAAATACTAGAAGTAGAAATGAAGGAGAGAACATTTCTTCCCAAGAAAATCAGGGATTTATAGAGGAGAGGATATTTGAGTTAAGCCTTGAGAGATGAGTAATAATGAGAATTATAATAATAATATATAATAGCATTTCTATATTGCTTTAGGTTTGCAAAATGCTTTACAAATACACACACACATATATATATTATTTATATATATAATAGATTTTATATATATGCATATATATTGCTCAGAACCCTCGATAGCTCCCCATTTCTCTTTCTCTCTCCAGCTATATCCCCATATCTTTCATATATATATATGTATGTATGTATGTATATGTATATAAAAGGAATATATATATTCCTGTCATTCATATATATATATATATATATGTGTGTGTGTGTGTGTGTGTGTGTGTGTGTATGTATATATACATTACTCAGAAACCCTCAATAGCTCCCCATTTCTTATCTCCTCGAAGGAGATTTCTTATTTCCTCAAAGGAGATAAGAAATGGGCAGCTACTGAGAGTTTCTGAGCAAGGGAGTGGTATAACTCCACAGCACTACAGGAAAATGAATCTATCACGTCTGAAGAGTACATTGAGAAGAGAAAAGACTTTTTGGCAGGGAATTTGGTTCAGGCACCATTTCAGTAGTACAAGCACAAGATAAGACCCTGAATTAGGGTACTAGGTAGTAGAAATGTCTAGGAAGGAACAGATGTGAAAGATATTTTAAAGGATCGTTAGTCCTGGGCTTATTTTAAAATTCAAAGATATCTACCATCTACCGCATATATGAGTCACGAAGTCATCATCTTCATTAGGGAAGAGACTGGCAGTGGGGGGGTGTGCAACAAGGAGGACACCTATACTGCAGTTGGAAAGTCTAGGTGTATTTTTAGCTATGTTATGCTAGTCTTCTGCTGCTTTGCACGCTGATGCAATTCCAACATAAAACATAATCCATAATATTCCAGAGGAACAAATCCAATTCTTAGTCATATAAATTTTCATATAAGTCCATCACAATTCATTCCAAAAACATCTCATTCTCTTTGAAAGCTGAAACTGGAACAAGGGGTAAAAGAAAGTCATTTAAAATGACTCTGGAATTTCCAGAGATGCTAAATCTAACTTGCCTCTCAGTACAGGACCAATCCCCCAAACGTTAAATCAGAGGCAAAGCACTGCACCCTTGAAAAGATATATTCCACAAAAGTTTATCATGGTATATTAAAGTCCAATGTGAATTATTACTGACCAGATCTGGAACTGATGTCTCCCTTTGATTGCCCTAGCTAGACTGCAGTAAGTATTTTCCAGTGAGATATATATTTTCCCTCTTTTCATCTGCCTTTTGCTATTCACAATAGAGTGAAGAATAACAGCCCAGAAGTGGCTATACAGGGTTTGAGCAAAGGGCAGATCCCACTCCCCTGGACCCCAAACAGTATTTCTGAAACCCTAGAAATTCTTGAGCTATGAGAGCAGAGTAACGTCCTATAGGAAAAAATCTAATGAAATTGTCCAGAGTGCCCCTTTAATAAGCTGGAGAACATCCAGACAGTGTTGTTTAGAACAGTGAAGGGTCTTGACACCAGGGACTAATTGAAAAAATATATAACAAGCACTTACTATGTTCCAAGGCTCTGGGGATACAAATACAGAAGTGAACAAGGTCCCTATCATTAAGGCTCTTACATTCTAACAGGAGATAACACATAAAGGGGACTGGTGACCAGGGAGGGGACGTTTTGGTTTGGAAAGTTACAGGGAGCATATCCAAGATGGTGGAATAGAAGGAAGTAATACAGCTTCTCCACCCCAACCACCAAGCTCATATGCTGTGCCAACTAAGATCTAGGAAAAAATAAAAGAGGTAACTGGGAAATCCAAACAGAAAAGAAAATGAGATATTTTCCCAGTCAAAAGAGCAAGAACAAGAGTGTGACTTAGGGTAGGACCTAGGCAAGGATAGTGGCAGATCTTGCGGGGACAGGACCTGATTCTGTAAAGGGCTACAAAAGGAGCCAGCCTCCAGCTATATGGCCCTGACCCCAGAGCCGTGTGACTAACACAACATGGATTTAGAAGAGAAACTGTAGGGCTGACCAGTTGTTCTGTTCAAGGACAGGAAGTTGTAGCAGGCCTAAAGATTCAGGTTGGACCTAAGGCCATACACTGGGCAAGAAACAGACATATGAACTATGTGGCACTAACATCAATGTGAGGTCACAGATTCCACTCCTGGTCATGTCTGAGATACACCATTGAGTGACCAGGCTGGGGAGTTCAGATGAGAGTGGCAGGGAGCTTTGGGGGTGGGGAGAGGAGTACCCCTGTGCATCTGTTGATCTTAATTTAAAGAACCTCCCAACTAGCTCATGAGGATTAGGACCAGTAGCAACAGATTAAAAGTCCACCCAGGGACTAGCCTACAGTCATGCTGCTGAGACACAAACTTTGGCTAGGAGATTCCATAGCTCAGGTGAATAGGGTTGATTACAACAGTTTGAACACAATTTAACCCTAGATCAGATGTTTAGGATAGACGCACTGATAGCTTATAGATCCTCAGTCTGAGATCTTTTAACAACATAGTGCTCAATGCCCTGAGAAGGCCACAAAAAGGTGCTAGAATTTATAAAACAGAGAGAAACAAGGCCTCAATATTCACTTCAGAAGCTCACAGGGCATGTCATGTTCCTAATACAAAATTATGATTCAGAAAGCATGGCTAAATGAATGAGCAAATAGAAATAAATCAGTAAATCCCATCATAAAACACTATTATGGTGCCACCAAAGATAGAAACCATGAAATAGAAAGCAACTCCAAAATAACTAAAAGCAAAGTATCAAAGAAAAACCAGGGTTGGTCACAAGTTCAACTAGAATTTTGTGAATACATAAAACAGGAGTTGTTTTTAAGAAAGAAAATAATATCGTAAATGAAATGAGAGTACTAGAGGAAACAACTAGAAGAGAAGTGAGAACATCCAAGAAAAAAAATCACCTAAAGCAGAATTAAAAGTTTAATACGAGAAGCATAAAACTTTATGTCAGTAATAGACTCCTTGAAAATTAGAACAGAACAAACAAGTTAACGACTCCTCCAGACAAGAAATATTAAAACAAAGGCAAAAGACTGAAAAATAGGAGAAATGTAGTTATCTATTACAAAAACACAATAAACCTGGAAAACAGATTAAAGAGAATAATTTTAAAATCAACGAACAAAAGCCATTGGTTGAAGGTACTGGAGATGTTTAACCTGGAGAAGGGAAGATGTAGGGCAAGATGGTATGAGAATGATATTTCTTCATGTATCTTCAAATATGAAGGGTTATCATACAGTCTTAGATTTGTTCAGTTTGGCCACAGAGAACAGAACCAGGAGAAAGAGGTGGTAGATTTCAGAGGCGGATTTCAGATTGATATCCTAACAATGAGAGTCTGTGGAATGATTGATATAAGTCAGAAACCTAGACAATCACTTGATAGGTTTAAAAAAAAATCTTCCTGAAGTAATAACCAAACTGCCCAGATTCTGAGATGCACATTCTAATTGTAGTTGGGGCTAGTCCCTTCTTCCTCTGCCAATAACTAGCACAGTCTGAATTAAATTCAATCATTATTTATAGAGGTCGTACAAAAACTATTTGAGTCAAGTTAGATCTAAAGTTGAGTCTACTGGGTGTTGATCAAGTAATTTAAAAACAATCCTTGCCTAAGTACAAGCTAGCTTTGATTTGATACTCAGCCCTTTGGAGTGATCAATGCCAGATTCTCCAAGGAGGAATGTCTCACAACAACCTTCTCATGAGTTATTTACAAAATTGATGATCCAGCCTGTGGGGTAGGTCCTAGCAGTTTTTAATTTAATAGTCAACCAAAAGAGAACTGGGGAAGATCCTCTCCATTAAGTATGCAGCTTTATCTTTCATAGACATCCCACAAAGTCAATGCTATGAGACAACTGGGTAAATCTCTCTGACTCTCCAAAAGCTGACTGGTCCTTATTCCCCTGAGTTAATTTGGATGAGCCCTTAATCACATTAATAAAAGTGTAATAGGGGTGGCTAGGTGGCACAGGGGTGGCTAGGTGGCACAGTGAATAGAGCACTGGCTCTGGAGTCAGGAGTACCTGAGTTCAAATGCGGCCTCAGACACTTAACACAAAAACTAGCCATGTGACCTTGGGCAAGTTACTTAACCCCAACTGCCCTCCAAAAAAAAAGCAAAAAAAAAAAAAGTGTAATAGAACAAAAGGATTAAGGAGAGTTAGCATCAAGCCTCACTTACCTATATAAAACCTTCAGTCCCCCAATCCTAGCCACATTATGTTAAGGAACCATGCGGTATACTGTCCCTCCTACATGAATGGGAGAAGGTAAGTGTAATTATAACTAACTTGTTTCCTTAATTCAGAAAATATGATATGTGTAGTCTGGTCCCAAGGACTTTATTTCTTTCTCTACTTCTTAGAGCATTTCACTGCATTGACAAACCATATTTGGATCTGGCTAGTGCCTCAAAGGGGTTGCTTGGTCTTCTTGTGCCTTAGTCCAAGTGACAGAGTAAATGGCATGGGTACATGAGCTCTGTCTCAAACACTACTGCCTTATCTACTAGCACTTTACTTTCAGAAGTCCCTGGGCTCCTTTGGCAGATAACATACCTTTTCTTTTCCTGTCCCGTACTCTGGCCACTAACTAGGAAAATGAAATGTGTATCACCACCTCAGGACCACTGGACGGCATTGTTATACCTTCAATGAAGAGGTCTGGCAGCTGGAGCTAGGGTTCTGTGTTTTCTTGAAGCAACGTTACAAAGGGACCTCCTGTGCTTTCCATTAAGCAGAGGTTGAATGGCCATGTATCAGCAAGGTTACAGAGACAATTCAGGGTCAAGTTCAGGTTGATAGAATTTACAGATGCCTCCCAACCAGGAGCTATGTGATTGTGATTCTGTGACTTGTAAAGAATAAAATAAGGGAAAACTAGATAAAATCACAGGACCTAGGTTCAAGTCCACATTGTTCCATTTTCCACCTGTGTGACCTTGGGCATACTTAACCTCTCTGTACCTCAGTTCCCTCATCTGTAAAATAAGAGGATTAGTACTGAGCACAGGCTGGATTGTCAATTTTGCAAATAACCCATGAGAAGGTTGTTGTGAGACATTCCTCCTTGGAGAATATGGCATTGATCACTCCAAAGGGCTGAGAATCAAATCAAAGCTAGCTTGTACTTAGGCAAGGATTGTTTTTAAATTACTTGATCAACACCTACTAGACTCAACTTTAGATCTAACTTGGTCCAGATGGTTTTTGGACCTCTATAAATAATGATTGAATTTGATTCAGTCTATACCATGAGAACAGGGACAGAGGCATCCACAAGATGGTGGCAAGATCCCTACCAAAGGCCTGCCACTGGTCCTGCCTTCTTGCATCTGTATAACAGAGTGGTCATCTCCAAAGACAAAGGAAAGGGGTTGAAGTCACCCAGCATGCAGCAGAAACAACAAAGCACAATGTCTCTGCATGGCCATGTGACAAATAAAGGCCTCTGCAGAAGCAAGGGCAGCACACACAGCTTAGGCATGTTACTATGCAAAGACAAGAGAAGTGAGTCATGGAGCAATAGAAAAGTTCACACTTTCCACACATAAACTCATTTGGGGCTCGCACCCTGTTATTACAGATCTTGCTCCCATTTTACAGATGGGAATCATAGATTGGGAGCTGGAAAGGCTCTCATAGGTCCCTTTAATTATAACTCTGTAATTATAGACCCTCCCTCTAATTCTAAAATAGGAAACTGAAGGACAGAGTAGCAGCTGGCTCGGGGTGATAATTAGGACAGGTTAGATTTGAGCCGACATTTTCTAGCACTATTTCCACTGCTCCAGATTCCTCTTATAAGTTAAGATGGGGTCAGCTTAAATGACTCACCAGAGATCAAATAGGAAGAAAGTAGTAGAACCAAAACTCGAACCCAGGTCCTGTGCCTTCAAATCCCACCCTATTTCCAATATACCAAACTCCTCTCCATGATCCTGGAGCTAGTATATGGCAGAGACATGATTTGAACCCAGGCCGTCTCGATTCCAAGTTCAAGAGTCTATCCTCTCTGTCACACTGTAAGGATAACAGGCGACAGATGCACCTCCTCACTCACAGATTAGATCCCACAGGACCACAAATAGCCAACCAGGAGGCCAAAAACTCAGTGGGATGCGCCAATAATCTGGTTTTTTAGACAGAAATAGAAATGCCTGTCAGCACCAGGCTAAGATGTGTTGGCAGACCCTCACGGTACTCTGTAGGTGGGGCTGACTTCAAAAGCCACCACTTCCAATATTCAGTCAGATTCAAAGCATCATTCTGGCTTTAGCTCTGCAGAATACAAGTAAGACCCTCTGAATTTGTGTGTTTTCTTGACCTGGTCCTTTTAATCACTTACGCCTTCTGTTACTGTTTGCTCAGCACACCCACTGATGTTCCTTTCATTTTCCCATCCCTAAGGTGCTAGTCAAATTTTCTAGACTGTTGGCCTCAGATCTGAACTTGATGAAGGCTCCCAGTCTGCCCTTACGCCATACATCTTCCCCTAGATTTTCTTTCCCCACCCACTAATATGCATAAGTGCAGACATAAGATGTTAATTTCTGGTATTCCATCACCCGTCAGTGTCTCAACTTCCCCCTCGATTCTTTTTTCTGCTTCACTCCTCTCCCCCATGATCCATTCCTTTTCTAGGGCTTATTGATTCCACCATCACATCATCTCTGTCCCCTTCCGTCCACTCCAAAGGCCACCCACAACCCTAGTTCAAGCCTTCATCACCCCTTGCCTTTTGCAAAAGTCTACTGAATGCTCTCCCTGACTTCAAGCTCTCCTCTCTAATAAGCCCGTTTTACCTGACTGACAAATTAATTTTCCTAAAGCCCAGTTCTGAACCTGTTCAAGAAACTTCAATGTCTCCAATAGCCTCTGGCATAAAATACAGACTTCTGTATTTGGCACTTAAAACTCTTCACATTCTGGCTTCTGCCTGTCTTTACAGTATTTTTTCTTCACATCTCTCTCCCTTATGCAGTTTATATTCCAGCCATACTGGCATATATGGCATTCCCTATACATATTACATCTCCTGCTCCTCTCTCCTTGCTCAGGATGTATGCGATGCCTGGAACATGCATGCCATCCTCAGATTTGCCTCTTAGAATCCTTAACTGTCTTCAATGCTCAGCTCAGATGTCACTGCCATCTTTGGGATTATTTGATGAGCCTCCTCTCAGTTGTCAGCATGCTGCCCAATCATTTTATATATGCTTGTCTATGTACATATGGCATTATACTACCACCACCATTGCTGCCACTCCTAAGAGACTAGAAGCCCCTTCAGGGCAATGCCAATTTCATCTTTGCCTTTCTAGCCCCAGAACCTTGCATACTTTCTCACTGGGCTTTGTGGAACCAAATGTTGGATTTGCCATCAGAGGTCCTAGACTCAAATAAATCCTGGCTCTACCACTAATTATCTGTGTAATCTTGGATGAGACACATAACTTGTGTGGGTCTCAGTTTCACCAACTGTAAAAAAGGAAAGACACTTAGATGAGATGAACTTGGTGGTCCGTTTCATCTCTATATCTGCCATCCTATGATCCAATGACATGTGATTTCATCAGTGTGAGGAACTCCTGTTCAGAAAACTCCCTCTACTGATAGAGATCAGCAACTCATTTGTCTTAAAGAATTTCCTGGGACAATGGGAGGTTAAATGACTAGCCCATGGTCACACAGAGAAGTCAAGTCAAAGAATATCCACTAAGAGCCTACTATGCTCCATATGTGATACTGAGTGCTTGGGGAAACAAATGACTGCAAAGCTAGTCCTTGCCCTCAAGGAACTCACAGTCTAATAAAAGAGATGGCAAGCAAAAAAACATGTACAAATGAACTATACACAGGATAAAACGGGGATAGTCTCAGAGGGAAGGTACCAAGGCTAAGAAGAGTTGAAAAAGGTTTTCTGCAGAAGATAGAGCTTCAGCTGAGAGTTAAAGTCATGCAGGGAGGGTAGAACGTGAAGATGACAAGGGACAGTGCTCCAGGATTGGAGGAGAGTCATTCATGAAATTGTGAATACCTTGCGTAAGTATATTTGATCCTGGGAGGAATAGCGAGCCACTGGATTTTACTGAATGGGGGTGAGAAGGAGGGGACCTGATCAGACCTGTGTTTAGTAAGATCGCTTTGACGGTTGAGTGGATGATGGACTGGAAATAGATGAGACACGAGGTAAGGACAACAACCAGCAGGTTATTGCAATAGTCCAGGAACAAAGGAATGAGGGCTGCATCAGATTGTAAGAAATGTCAAAGGAAAAAAGAACATCTATTTAGAAGAGATTCTGGAGGTAGAATTGACAGCATTACAGGATTTAGCAACTGATTGGATGGAGAGAGAGAGAGAGACACGAAGAGA
>CM053599.1:27872823-27920285 GCA_028646575.1 Pseudocheirus occidentalis | reverse complement strand
GGAAGCTCTAAATGAAAAACAGCATAGCATAGGTGAATGACTTGCTTGCATTACAATGAGAAAGACAAGGTTTCAGATCCCACCTCAGATAAATCCTAGCTGTATGATTCCCTCCCCCCACTCCCCCCAAAACACTTAAATTTTCTTAGCCTCCATTTCTTAAACTGAAAAATGGTGATAGTAATATTAATATCTCATTTATGAGCTACTAAAATGGATCCGTGATCTTCTTGGTTAGGCAGTTCTGCAATGGTGGAGATTGCCTCAGAAGCTCATCTTAAGTGTTCATGCCCAACATCCTGAAGACCTTCTTCAATTTCTCCTGATGTTGAGAGAGTACCAATGAACTGTTTGTCTGTCAGCCCTCCTTATTGCCACATGACCACAATCTTTTCCTCCTTTCATATAGTTCCTTGATAATGTCTTTTCCTGCTGTTTTTATTATTTAGAGATAATAAGATAATGTATGTAAAGCCCTTTACAACCCTTAAGAGGCTATATAAATGTGATCTATTGCTATCAATAAATCTAGAATTTTTCTATGTTATTTTGTATCCCCAGAGTTTGACTGACTGAGAAAGTCCAAAGATCAGAATGGGAAGGGTGAAAAAGAACCCTAAAGGAGGAATTGTTTCAGATCGACTGATGGTGGTTACCATTTAATTTACTGGTGTCAGGAGGATGAGCTAGTTCCCAGTACAGAGAGAGGGAATAAATTCTCTTTCTCCCAAGTGCCATCACTCAATCAATCCATCAACAAATATTTATTGAGACCCTCCTGTTAGCCTGGCACTGGAAGAGGTGCTCTCATTTGGTTCTCCCTTTGGGGACCATAGTTGCCAAAGAAAATGCTTCCCAAGAAAGTGAATCAACCCCAAATCAGACATCCTGAGCCCCATCTCCAAATGATGTAGCTTCAAAAAAAAAAATTCTGGGCTAGCAGACACTGAGCCTCCATCTGGTTTTCCTCACAGCCACTAAAGACTGGGAAACTCTTCAACATGACTTCCAAAAGAAGGTTGTGATTTTGCCATAGCCCATTTGTAACATTTATTCTCTTTCTCTTCAATTCAATGTAAATCAGCAAGGATTTATCAAGTACCTACTTTTTCAAGACATCGTATTAGGGGATTAAAGACACAAGACCAAAAATTAGCCATAGTCTTCAAGAACCTTATATTCTACTGGGGGGGGGGGGAGGGAAGGAATCCAAATTTGCACAGATGAAGAGTTTCAGAGAGAAAGTTAATAATGGCTAACAAAAGTGCTAGGAAACGCCTATGTGGTGATACTTGAACCTAGCCTTGACTACAGCTAAGAATTCCAAGAGGTAAAGATAAAAAGACCACAATGTCATGTACCTGGTACAACAATCAGTCCAGGTTGGCTAGAACGCAGAAGGCATAAGGGGGAGGAAGAGGAACTATCCTAGAAAGACAGCCTGGAGTCAAATTGGGAAGGGTTCCAAACACCAAGCAGAGGAGTAAGAGGCAAGAAGCAAGTAGCTTCTTGAGCAGGGGAGGAACACAACATTGAGGAATATCTATTTATTAGCCATACAGTATATACATCAGAGAGGAGAAAGATTATAGGCAAGGCTAGACCAGTAGGAGGCAATTCTATCTCAAGGGATTTACATTTCCTTTTTTTTTAACTCATCACCAACCAGTAGGTGAGAAGGTCCTGGTCTACTTACTAGACATTTTCCAGATCACTGAATATCTCATAGGTTTGGGGCTGGGGTGTGTGTGTGTGTGTGTGTGTATCTTTAAGCAGGAATCTCAACATTTAATGCCCTAATCCTAACGGTTCCAGGGATTGGAGGCTAGGTACTATAAACTATTGGTGAGGGGAGTGCTAGAGACAGCTCTGAGAACTGGTTGCTCAATTTTCAGTGTGAGTCTTGCCTTTCAGAAATCCATAACCATTACAAATTAGGACCCAGCTTATTGTTTTTGTGGTTGTCTGGACTTAAGAAAGTAATGGAGAAAATGTAAATAAAAGTGTGTCGTGTGCATTTTTTCCCTAGAGATTTGGTTGCTCAACACTAGCCAGCACATTGCTGCAAAGATCCTTCCTTCATTTGTCTTCCTCAGGCGCCAAAGCTTCACAGACCTAGATCCAGGTGAGGAAGGGACCTTTGAGACTAATTGCCTAGTCCAAGGCCCTCAGTCTGCTGCCAAGGAAATTGTGCAAGTGATCCAAGTAGGAAGGAACAAAACTGAGATTTGAGCTGAGGTCTTCTGTCCCCAAAGCCAGTGTTCTTTCCATTGTACCCAAGGCAGAGCTGCTACTATTGGGGAATGGTTCCCTTACTTGTTTCTAGAAAGACCAGGGTACTATAACTTGGGTTTTATTCGTGAAATGAGCCAAGAGAGTGTTTTAGCTAGAGTCTGTAGTTCTGACTTCCAAACAAGCCACGTTCTCCAACAAGGAAGAGTGTTAAGACACCGTCAGTAGTCCCTGAGTGCATCAGGCCTTGCCTCTATCGTGTTCCTATTTCCTCATTATGGGATCCTCCCCAGAACTTTTTTTCCATGGTTAGCAATCCTGCAGTAGGGAGGGAAAGCAAAGAATTCTCTGCGGCTTTCATCATCATAAATAATTCAACATTAGAGTTCTGTAGGGTCCACAAAGAAAAAAAAAAGGAGCATGCATATGGACAAAACAGACTTGCAATCCTCTTATATGGGGAACATGCATAAGTCCGTCCAAACCAATTAGTAAAAGGCGCTGATTTCTAAGTGATCATCCTGCCACTAATCACCATGACTTTAGGAACCTGAAGAAGTGATGAAGATCATTAACAGCACAAGTGCCCCCAAAGTTTCAACATCTGTTCCAAATAGCAGCAGCTAGAAGGCCAGAGTGTGCCCAACTCAGTATTTAAGTGAAAGTCTAGTCCACATGGGGCCACAGGACTTTGATCCGCCTTCTTTTCATAGAAAAAAAAACCAGCAGCAATTTCTCCACTCAGTTACACCCAAGAGGATCAAAGTCACCAAGGTAGACTGAGGGACAAAGTATCCAGACAGTTTAGTTAGCAGAGAGGGCCTGGGGGGGAAAAGGATAAGAAAGCATACATCCCTTCTTTCTTTGTAGAAATGGGGTGCAGAATATGGCACACACTGTCAGATTCAACTGATACACAAGTCAGTTTGGCTGAATTGCCTATTTTTGTAAAGAGGGGAGGGGAGACGTGTCTGATAATAAAGGTGAAGTAGAAACAAAAGTTGTCAATATAAATTAAACAAACAAACAAACAAAAAGATCAGGCTAGTAAGGAGAGTCTCACAGTAACAAATAGCTAACAAGAAGTCCTCCCAAAAGAAATCTGGGATAGAAGAGCTTGAGGGAGGAAGGAAGGAAGGAAAACCTGCAGAAATTACCCAAAGTCAGTCCAAAGTCACAGGGGAATGCCAGCTATCTGAATAAAGCAGAACCACACCTTTGCTTGAATTGCCAGGTAAAGGAGAGGTTTTTACTCAATGATCCTCAATTCTGACCAGACATAACTTGCAATTTCTTATTCAGAGTTTTTAATATATAATAATTTAAAAATACAGTTGCTTTCGGTTCCTTGAAAGTATGGCATTAGCATTCATTAAGCCATTCAACGAGTATTTATAAATTCCTTCTATGTGACAGGCACTGTGCTGGGCTCAATATTAAAAATTAAAACAGGACCTACCCTCAGGAAGCTTTTGTTCATCTGGGGAAAACAACACACACACATACACACACACACACACAAACACACACACACGCACACACACTTTGGGCTTACTCAAGATTACAAGATAGTAAGTATTAGAGTAAGAATTTGAACTCAGGACCCCTGACTCTAGAGTTCATGGTCTTTCCACTATGACAAGCTGCCTTCAAATTCTCCATACCGATGCAATTAGCACATGGTTTGTAACTGAGTCTCAGAGCTGCCTCAAACTTAAGGGACTTCTCCAGGCTTAAGGGCTAGACTTGAATGTGTGTGTGTGTGTGTGTATTGTATAATGTATATATGTAAGTTGATGTGTGTGATATTGTTGTGATTCATCCTTTGTTTTCATAGAGGACCAGTGACATCACAGAAGATATCTTGACTTGGGTGTGAATTGGATTTAAGTGAGGCAGAGTCATGCAAAGCCATCAATCTCACTGTATCTTCCACTGTATCAAAGTCCAGTGGTAAGACAAAAGTCAGGTTGATGGGTGGTGGCCCAAGATGCAGTGGATGTCCTTGGCAGCTTTGATGCCTAACTAAGCTCAAAACACTCCACAGCGCCCACTTCAGTCACCTTCATGGACATTAGAACAATTTACTCTCATCTGCCCATTCCAACTGGGTATTCCCCCATATATATTTATTCACTTTCTTGTTGCTTCCTTCAATGAAATGTGAGTTCCTTAAAATCAGGGACTTGTTTTCAGTTTAGTTTTGGCAACCCTAGTGCTCAATGTAGTCCCTGGAACATAGTAGGGTCTCAGTAAATGCTCTGGATAGAGCAAGAGAGGAAGAGACAGACAGACACAGGAGAGAAAGAAACCAAAAAAGGAGACAGAGAGAAAAACAGAGAGACTGAGAGGAGAGAGGGAGAGACAGATGGGGGAGAGGGAAAGGGAAGGAGGGGAAGACAGAGAAGAGAGAGAGAGAGAGAGAGAGAAAGAGAGAGAGAGAGAGAGAGAGAAATGAATAGTTAACTGAAAAATTCATTCATAATGAAGTTCAGTGAAGATGGGAGCTCAGTCTCTGTGGCCCTAAATTAGAGAGAAAGCCCTTATGGAGGACTATCATACCACCTCCTGTTCCTTAGGGCTTTTTGAGATTTATGTTTGAATTAAATTGAGCTCAAGTGAACCTCCTTCACATTTGGGGGCTTTCCCATAAATTAAACTCCATGAAATAATAGAGAACAAGCTAAAGTCACTAAAACTTAATCTTCATTGGGAAAATGAACTGATAGACAGTAGAGACTCCGCTGCCCTTAGCAGAGAGTTAGCTGCCCTCCAGCCCCACCTGCTTCCCGTCCACCCCACGTCAAAGGCAAGCTTCCCCTGGTCTCCCGTCCCCAGAATGCTCTCTCCTGTAATCCCAGTTTAAGGGCCAGCTGCACTCCTGAGCCTGTTCCCCATGCCTGCAGGCTCAAGTACACTACTTGGCAGAAGCCAGAATCTATATGGGCTCATGAAGACTGTAAAACATTTGGTGCTGAATGGAAAAAGACGCCTGTGAGCACTGCCAGACATTTTCAGCTTTTTTGCACCTGGGCCAAATGTTTTTTGGATTTGGGGAGGAGGTGGGGGTGGGGATCAAGATTTCATGTAACATATGCCGTACAAATTGAAAACGTCTTCACTGACAGCCAGACATCGGCTTCCTCCCCTGTCACCTCTCTGCAGGCAAGGCCTCTACCCAAGGCTGGGTGTGAACATGTATGGAGATTGAAAGGGGCAACCAGATAGAGGGATTCCTCGGGTCTGAGCCAGAATGCCATCCGAGTGCATTCTTCAGGTCCTACCCTAATGTCTCGCCTTTTTCTTTTTAAAAATCCCAGTTCTGAACTCTCAGCTTAATCCACACTGCCCGCCCGCCACGGGTGCTAATTTGCCAATTATTTTGGGAAAATCAATTGCACGTGAAGACAGCTTATACCATGAAAAAAAAGTGTGTGGAAGAAAATATATGTTTCTTATAGGAAGACTCAAAATGTTTCCCGATCAAAGTCTGAAGGTGTCTAAACATAGATGACATGGTAAAGATCACAGGAGAGATATTTGGAAATTAAATGGGAGCCATGCTGGTGTTTCTGGAACAGAAATCAGCACAGGGCCAGTCCACCTTGAACCATAGTCATCTGGTGTTGAGTGACCCAAAAACTTGGGACCTCAATTTCTTCACCTATAGAATGAAGGACTGGAATTATCTAAGGTTCAACTTCTCATTTGCTACATGGGAATCTTTGGACGAGCCACTTACCATCACTGGGACTCAGTTTCCTAAACTATAAGATGCCTGGGTTGGATTAGTTAGAGACAGAGAAAGAGACAGAGAGACAGAGAAAGAGAGAGAAAGAGACAAAGAGCCCAAAAGGGGAAGAGAAAGAGACAGAGAGAAGTAGAGACAGAGAAGCATATAGACAGATGGGAAAGGAGAGAGGAATAGAGACAAAGAGATATATAAAGGGCGGCGGGGGGGGGGAGGGCGGGGGGAGAGAGACACACACACATAGAGAGAAACTTCTAATGAAGAGAGCTGGCCAAGAAAAGGAATGGGATGACTTGAATGCAGCAAGAAAAAAGGTGGCTGGCCACATATCATATCTTGAAAAGAGACTCCTATATTGGGTAAAAGATTAGAATAAAAAACCACTAGAGTAATTTTTAATTCTAAGCACCTGTGATCCATGTGGTAGCAGAAATTTGGGAGTGGATCCCAGGACACTCTGGTTAAACCACCAGTTCTCTCTCTCACCATTCTCATCATCATAGCCCACATTTACATAGCACTTTAATGTTTACAGACTATTTTAAAATATATTCTCTCATCTGATCCTCCCCACTACTCTAGGGGAGGTGCTGTTTACTCTCCCCATTTTACAGATAAGGAAACTAAGACTTCAAGAGGCTAAATGACTTGGCCAGCATCACATAGCTAGCAAGTTCCTTAGGCAACATTCAAGTCCAGGTTTTGACAATTCAGTCTATTGCACCAGGCTGCCTCATTCCTGCTCTAGCTCAACAAACAGCTGCTATTTTCAGTACTGGGCACTCAGCACAGAAAGATGAACTCTTAGCCTCGGGTTATAGCCACTGAGCATCATTCCCTCAATAATTTAACTTATTTTCCTCCACTGCTCTGACTCTTCCTCTAACAGCCAAGGGTGCATTAGTGGGAGATTTATGCTAATATCTCAACAGAGGAAAACATGAGGATCTCTAGATTCTCATTCAGTCTGAGACAGGCAGCCGGGATGTGTCCTTTCACAGTATTTCCAGGAATCACACTGCAACTTGAGAAAGGCTGATTTGCTGGTGTGCATGTGTGTCTAGAAATACATGAATATATAGATAGATATTTTTATATAGATAGATATATAGATATATCCCCCCCCCACTCCATGGGGAAGAAGGCAGATCATAAGTGTCTCAGAGTCTTAAGCAAAAAATTCCTGTTGACAGCCCCTCCCTCCTCCATCTATCCCAGGCACAGTAAAAGAAAGCAAACTTACCAGACAACATACTAAGTAGAGATTCTGCTACAGCAAGGTCAGAGCCTGGCAGAGAGCCTGGAAGAGCCTGTACCAGACATTCATACGGCCCCCTCTGAGGGGTCATCTATCATCTGTGGCATCTCTAAGAATGGTCCTGCCAGGAGACGCAACACACAGCCAGTTCAACTTGCTAACAGCGATAATGTATGATGCCCAGGGAGTGTGTGCTTAGAGATACATAGCTAGGTGTGGAGCATGGGTTATTTTCAGCAAGTATACATAGAGGTCATCCAAATGTATACTCTGCAGGCACATAAAAAATGTTGTTTTGTAGATTTCTTTTTTAAGTATACTTTAAAATTTATATTTGATTTTACATATATATATGATACATACATATATATACATATATTTATACATATATATATATATATACTGCTTCTTAAAATTATGTTTTGACTGAACCTGTGATTGCTGCAAGTGTAGAAAATTCCCAGTGAGGAATTTCCTCTACGGACAGAGTCAGAACCTTCTTTGTAATGAACAGTCTTAGAGAAATGTCTTGAACATTGAGCACTAGGTGACTTGGAAAACTGAGATCTACACTTACATATGTATGTAGGGTCACACAACAATCATGCCAAAAATAGGTTTAGAACTCAGTTCTTCTTGACTCTGAAACAAACACTTTCTTTGCCTCACCAGGCTTCTTCATCTATGCACATAAAGTGGAATGGGATCAAAGTATAAAGAACTGAGTCCACTAATGATTAAAAAAAATCAAATATTACTAACTGAAAGGATCATTATATGAAAAACAGGAAGAACTCAGAGCAATACAGGAAAGCTTGTGTGAGCAATGGCGTCAAATGAAGCCAGCAGATCTATGAGAACAATGCCTACAATGATTCTGACATCAGCAAAAGGACCAGATAATCTAAACCAAACAGGAATGCATTTGGAAGGACAAGTCTCAGACTCCAAGACAATATGAAATATGTGCCCTCCTCCCTTCCAAGGAGAGATGAAGAACTACCTTAGAGCCTTTCCTCTATTGATTATCTTTTGTTTCCCTTGGAAATCTCTCATTTATAAAGAGTTGCTTGGCTTCCTCATTAGAATGTGAGCTCTTCAAAGGCAAGGACTAACTTTTGCTAATCCCCAGGGTTTAGTGCAGTGTCTGGCACACAGTAGGGACTTTATAAATGCTTGTTGACTGACTGACGCTGTGAGTACTACCAGACCTGTCTGGTCTCTGTGTCATTTGCTTATTCTTTACTATTTTCTTTTGTTTCGAGGGAAGGCTGAATGGGGGCATGAGGGTGGGGAGTGGAACAGGTTCAGCAACAATTGTGATGTAAAAACTATTGGCAACACCAAAATATGCTTTTTGAATTAAAAAGGGAAAGTTTAAGTGTCTTTTTAAATGGTCACTACACATTCTGAGATCCGGGTCAATATGTGAGATTATGGAACCATCTTCCCTAGGCGTTTTAACAGTTTGAGATGTTTTGGATCGAGTTTTGGACGGTTTCTGCAATGAGAGTTTGAGATTACGAGTAGATTAGGGATAGCCTAATTAATTTAAGCCAAAGGAAGGTATAAGAAATGCTATAGAACCTGGAAGTGACAATAAAATTGCCCATACTTGCAATCAGGTATATACATATTCCTCATGCCTGGAATATTCACTCTGCCCACTATTCTATGTCCATATCCTTTATGAAGGTCCACCCATCCCCATTCCTAATTAATCACAGAGGGTCCAGTCATCCCCCCAAAAATCAGTGAACCAATCAAAAGTAAATTAGATTTGAATAAGTATTTAATCTGCTTGAAAGGATCAGAGGGACTGTGGATGAAAGCAGGCCATGACACACAGAAAATACCTTCCATTGGTTGTGAACAATGAGCAATTTCCTGGGAGACTCCATTTAAAAAGAGTAAGCTAGTTTGAAGCCAGTCAACTGAGGGGTAGTTGAATCTAGTAGCAAAGGATTCCTGAGAAGGAATTACATTTCAGAAGGAGAAGCAAGTTTCTTTTAGGCGCACGTGCACATGCATGCTTGCACACTCACACACACACACACACACACACACACACACACACCAAGTGACAATATTGGAAACTTTAGAGCAGCAGAGCCTAAGAGACAGTGTTTGCCACAGGAGCTAAGATGCCCTGAAGACCAAATACACAGAGGAGAGGTGATTCCTTGGGGCAGAGAGAAGTGTCACCTATCAATTCTACAAAGGCACCGAATCTCGAGTCAACTCAAGAATTACTCCTAAGGGGAACTTCTAGAAGCTATAGAGATATTGAAGGGCTTTAGAGGCCAACGCACTCATTTTGAAGATGAAGAAACAAATACACAGAGAGGCTGTGACTTTCCCAGGGTCATGCAACTAGCAAGTGGTTGAGACAGAATCTGAAGTCAGTATTCCTGTCTCCAAGCCCAGCAATCCAACCACTGCGTACTACTCACTGCCTCATCACATCAGTAATTAAAGGAACATAGATTAAGAGCTGGAAGCAACTTGAGAGGGCATCTAGTCCCATAGTTTTATAGATGAAGAAGCAAGGGCCAAAAAAGGTGACTGGACTAAAGTTACACAGCGGGTGAAGTCAGAATTTGAACCCGGCTTCTGACTCTCAAAATTTAGCACATTTTGTACTGTCCTACATCTTTTCTTTGAAAAGAAAACATAGCTTTTGCTCCTGCTCTAGTGAACATGTCATGCACCTTGTTTCTTCTCTTACAATTAGCTGAATAGGTTCATACCAGACTTTTGTAGTTCCCCCAGAGCCTAGCACTGTGCTTTTAATCCATCAGGGTAATGGTAAACAGTTGTTAAATTAAAGTACTAAACTGTACTGAGACTGAAGTGATGATTCTAGTGTATCAGCAGCAATGTAGAGCCAAACATTCAAGTCATCTCTGACAATGAGCTCACTCTTAGTTTGAAAAAAGAGGATTATTTGTTCTTCCCCACCATTCAGAGACATCAAAGTAAAGTGACAGAAACAATGAGTAAGGAGCTAGAGGATCTAGCATCAGATCCAACCACGAGCACTCACATCCTGCCAAGGTCATCACCATTTCTCTGTGCCTTAGTTTTCCCATCTTTAAAATGCTAAGAATGGTCTAGATGACCTCTGAGGTCCTCTCTAGCTCAACATCTACAAAACTAGGATATAATTCTAAAATTTCATGCAAGACAAAACCAAAGTAAAACTAAAAATTACTAATCCTTCCTCTTGAGGTGGGGTTATGATTACTCATCATCTTGGGGGGGGGGGGGAAATGGCCATCCATTGCAAAGTTGAGGTCAAGTCAGCTTTGATCAGTTCCTCTGAGAGTCACATTGATAAGCATTTATTAAGCTCCTATTATGTTCCAGAAACTGTGCTAAGCTATGGACAGAAAGGCTTTTCGGAGAGCAAGAAAATTACAGGGAGCAATTGGAGCCAAGCTGGTGTAATGAACTTTTTACCCTCTCACTCAGTCCAATAAGAACTGGCAGTAGCCCTGACTTGATGCCTTGGAACGCTCACAGAGTTAAAAAATAAAACTTTGTTGTGTTTTTTTTTCTCCCTCTCCCTTGCAGGTGGGACCATAAACTCTTTGCAGCATGACGCAGAGAATTAACCATGGCCAAACAGAGGTTGTCACTTAAAAAAAAAATAAGCAGTAATGAAATCAAATAACAACCTAAAGAGGTGAGGGAAATCTGTTTGAGTTCCAGTAATACACTAGTCTATAAGGAATTTGAAAAGATTTTGCCTGGACTCTAGTTTCATATTGAATAAAGGCAAAAAAACAAGAGGAGAAAAAGTCTAACAGAAACTTTTCAGTATAAAAAGAAAAGAAATCTCATTTCTAATGGCAAGGATAGGCTGTCTGGCTGACATCATTATCACTTAACAGATTTTTCCCTAGATGTTATCTGATTGTCAAGTTGGTACCTGAACAGAAAAAGCCTGAGTCAGTGCCTACCTTGGAAGACACTTATCAGTCCAAGGTACCCTGAGAAAATGAAAATCATTGGGTTGATGGTTCTCTACCTTCACGCTATCTGTCTCTATTCCTATCCTACCAGGTGACTTGCTGAAATCCCAAAATGCCCGAAGGTTCCTGTCCGACAGCAACAGCACATAGCATGCAAACCCTGAGATTAAAGAAATTTGGTAGAATTTATTCCTCAGGGAGTCAGTCACCTCTGTATTTCCTTTGTGTCTAAGGCAGATGATAACTTTTGGAAACTGTCCTCAGAATGTAAGGGAATGGACAATAATAATAAAAAGAATAAATAGGATAGTACTTAAAGTTTGTAGGGGGCCTTACTTAAAAAAAAATTAATGAACCTGAAATCTCAAATGTATAGGATATTTTCGATAAGGAACCTAAAGCACTTTCTCTACCTTGCAAAGCATCATTTTCTAAGGATGCCTGGGGCACTGAGGGTCACCCAGCCAGAGTCTGATGGGGTACACAAACCCATCAGACTCCCAGGCCAGCTCTCTATCCTCAATGCCACACTGCCCCCTTACATTCACGTGCAGAGAAGACAGTGCAATAGCACAAATGCTCACTTCTCTGCTGCTCTTTTAAAACCTGAAAATTAGCACACTTGTGCCTCTTAGCAACCTTATGATGTAGCTCCTACAAATATTAGAAGCTCAATAGGGTTAGATGACTTGTCCAATATAAAATATCTAATAAGAGCTAATGGATGCAGAGAATGTTTGAATTTTTCGAGGTATTGTTCAGTTTTTCTCTCTTTTCCTCTTTTTCTTTATTTAAAAAAATCATTATTACAAAGGATGGCTCTCTGAAAGGGGGAGAAGGAGGGCACAGTGGGAAGTTTAGGTGCTATGAAAATAAAAGATACCAACAAAACTGATTTTAATAAGTCAATGGAAGGATTCAAATCTAGGACATAAGGTTGAACATTTAGAAAGGGGCTGTAGAGGTCACCTAGTCCAGCCCTCTCTCTTTACACATGAGGAAACTGAGACCCAAAGAGTTTAGGTGCCTTACCCAAAGTCTCACATGTAGTAAGTAACAGAAGTAACATTCAAGGCAGGTCCTTGAATTTCAGATCCAAGATTTAGTTACACTGAAGAGAGTGGAAACATTTCCCTTTTAGAAGGGGTTGTCTTTTACATGAAGGTGACGCCATTCAGCTAGATAATCCCAAAATGAAAATTATCAATAATGAATATTACTTTTATTCCATCAAGGTACAATTGGTGTTTTGCTTGTTTTTCTGTTCTCGGGAGTGATTTTATTTTATTTTTAATTTACAACTATGCACATAAAACCTGGGAGTACTTTGAGCAGCAAGGCTTCAATATCCCCTGAAAATATTTTTCAAGACATTCTTCACAATATCTCCAAGAATTGAATACACCAAAGTGAAATTAAGATCTTATATAGCCCTCCTTGCTACCACCAAGTTTACTAGTGACCATTTCTACACACTTGTGAAAAACATGGGGCATTTTCTCCTTGACATTTTGCTATACAGTTTCCATTATTTTTAATATGATTTCCATAGAGTTTCCAGGGAGAATAAATCTCCTAATTTATGAGAAATGGAATGCAAAAAAAAAGAAAGTAATAGGAGAAATGGGACTTTTTTTAACATGCATTTTCTAGACAGCAAAAAATACAAGCCGTTATTACTGGCGCTCATTCTCTGCAGCTAAAGAAATCACTGAGCCAAATTTTGCCCTCTGACGATTCTCCTTGAAGTCACTAGAACCCATATGCTTCCTAAAGTAGAATGTGCTTCATTGCATTTCAAGGTCTAATCTTACTTACCGTTATTACACCGGCAGAATCTCCATGAAATTGAATTTTTGTTTGTATAAGAACGGCATATTTGAATATTTCCTGAAGCAAAATATGGTCATAGATGGTGGAGAATTAAGGTTAGTGGTAAATCCAATTGACATATCTCAAAGACTTCTCTGCACTTGCTACTGTGTGTGTGTGCATGAGTGTGCGTGTGTGTCTCCGTCTGTGAGCATGTGTGTGGGGTTTGCTTTCTCTCCCACTTTGAAAGGACCAGGAAGAGTTCTGAGAGTCACACATCACAAAAAGACACAGATAAAATCATCTTGATTTCTGTTTATAGTTACCGTAAGAAAATTAGTGTACCATTTTCGAGAGACGTTATGATACAATGGATGGTGCTGAATCTGGCTGTATCACTTCTCAGATACTTATTATCTATGGGACCCTGAAAAATTCATTTCATCTCTTTGGGCCTCAGATTCTTATCTAATCCAACAAGAATTTATTTAGTATGCATTGTATCAGGTACTTTTCTATGTGCTGAAAAATTAAAAGACAAAATTTCCTTTCCTTCAAAGGGCTTACATTCTACTGAGGGAAATCACTTGTACACCTCTTCTATACATTATTCAATTTACTCAGCCAAATTTCTTAACTAAGCATGTTATCTCACTATGAAAATAAAAGCAGCTGGGTGGAACAACATATAGAGTGTAGAACCTGGAGTCAGGAAGACCTGAATTCAAATCCTTCCTCAGACATTTACTAGTTGTGATGAAACTGAACAAGTCACTTAACCTCTGTCTGCCTAAAGTTCCTCATCTGTAGAATGGGGATAATAATAGCAGTTCTCTCCTGTAGTTATCTTGAGGGTCAAATACAATAATGTTTGTAAAGTGCTTTGTAAACTTTAAAGCACTATATAAAAGCTAGCTATTATTATTTGCCAGCTACTATTGAAATGAAACCCAGTCATACTTTGATTTCTGCCACATTTGTAAAGTCAAGATCACAATACCTGTGGCAGTCACTTCACAGGATTGTTGCAAGGACTTCTAAGAGCACATATGCAATATATAAACATATAATTATTACATATTTTATATATGCATATTTAATAATATGGAATTATATATGCATAATAATATAAAAGTATGTAAAACATACATTCTATATAAAGCTCGTAGGCATCTCTATATTATTATCTATTATATAGATATAGATATTACTTATATATATTATAATATATATGTAGAGAGAGAGATACCGTTTCTATTTCTATTATAGTCTTCCAATGGCCCTATGAACTCACCAATTTGGATGTTTCATCCAACAGTGAAGATAAAATACAACTTGACCTAACCACTCTGAGCAAACCTGAAAGCATTCTATAAAGGTTGGTTATCAGGTCTTTTCAAGATTTTTTGTTATTTTTTTCAATTCAGGAAAGATTAATTTAATCAAAGCCAGAAAATGAAATGCCTAATTACATGTACATCAGTGAGGATGGGAGAGTGAGGAGGGTGGGGGGAAAGCCAGACTGCGAATGAGTTTGCTTCAATGTGGGGGTTTTTTTTTTCCCTTATTGGTCTGATCATCAGTTTAATGCCATCTGGCCATTAATTGAGCTGTATAAAGTGAAATATTACACGACTTTCTGTATAATTAATGAACCTTAAATTCAGGAATAAAATAAAGCAAATGCCATTCTCCTAGTTCCAGACATTCAGGAACCTCAGTAAAACATCTCAGATCTTCTCCATTTTTCGAAACATTTGTCATTTTCCCACTATAGACCTATTCATCGACTAGCCAGAGCTACCTGCTTCATTTTTCAAATAATAAGTAAAAAGAAGGGTGGAGGGAATGCTTCGACATCTGCACAAAATATGTCTATCCTCATTAGATCCATTTTCTCAATTAAATTCAAGTTTCTCTGTCCAAAAGGCATAAATCGGAGTATTGATTTAACTATAAAATAATGAAACTCCCGGTAGTCTTCTAAACCCATTTTACTTGGATGAGCATATAAGCTTTTAAAATATCAAGTTATTCCTGTATTTAATACATATAACTGCTTCCAGAGGTCTGCAGGCACTAAGGCACAGCTCCCCACTCCATTTGGAGAACCGCACCTAGATGCTTCGCCAAAGCTTCACTACCGTGGGTTAGGGTTTTTGGGGTTTTTTTTAAGCTTTTCCTTGTATTTTATTCAGTATGAGTTTGATACCTTCTGAACACGAACTCCATACCCAGCAGCCAAAATCAATAACCTATCTAATCAAGCCTCTATAAAGTAACAACAGACCCTCAGTGTTCTGTTCCTATAAAGAGTAGTTCAGACTAAGTTCTTCCTTCCAAACGGGTCTAGTTCTAAATTTATTAGTCTCTTCTGACAAGGTTACTGTAGTGCTGTCTACCTGGAGCTCTGGCAAAACCACTTTGGGGAAGGAAATCAATTACTTCTCTAAAAAGGGGAAAAAGAAAAATTCTCTCCACTCACCTTGAGGTGTTGGGGTTTTTTGTTTTGTGTTTTGTTTTGTTTCTTTCTTTTAGGCCTCAATTTTATTTGCCTTTCTTTGGAAACCAAGGAATGGAAAGTGGCAGCTGTACTGAGCAGCCACTGTTTTTCAAATTTAAAAATAAAATAAATCCTATTTAAATATTTCATAATAGTATCTCCAGTGCGAACAGTAGAACAGGGAACAAAGAAATGTAAAGGAAGTGTTTTGATAAATAGCGTCAGATCAGAAATACAAACAGTTTTCCTGGTTCTGGGGAGTTTAAGCAGCAAATTCTCCTTGCATAATACATCATATGCTCTTTTGATATCCAGGAAAAAAAATTTCTGAATATTCTTCCCTCAATGGTTTTGCTGTACATTTGATACAGATACTCATTTTAAGTTTTTTCAAATAATGTTTTCTCACTAACTACAGGGACTGATTTTTTTTACCCTTGGAAGATTTTCATGGCTGGTAGTAGAAGCTATATTGGAATCCATCCGCATTAGTTTTTGCTCTCTGTACCTTTAAATCTATGTCTCTGACTCTGTTTTAACATTGTGGAAGCATCTATTAAGCCCGATAAATTTAAGGACAACACATTAGTGGTAAAAGTCAATATATGTAATATGTTTTCTCTTGGTAGCCCCTCATCTATAGTTACCTTTTGGTCTTTCAGGAAACCATAGCTAAATGTCAACATTATAAACAACCAAAGTATGTGCTAACAACCCATCCTAGAGATGCAAAAAGGACTGCCGAGTATCTTTGTGCTGAGGCCTAACTTTAGAAAAGCAAGGCCATAAAAAGCTATCGACATGGGAGCTTTTGTGCTGAAGTCGGCTACCAATGCCTATGTCTCCTAACGTTCTTATCTTCACTCATTGATCTCACTGTAGTTTGTCCTCCCACCCCACCTCAGTATCCACTGATCACCCCATATTTCAAAGAGCTAATCTCATCTGCTGCCTTAAAAGATGTAGCTTTCACATCCATCCTCATCACTAGTATCTAGACTTAACATTCCTTTCAAATTCTCTGCATTTCAACTGACAACACTGCAATTCTTCTTTCCTATGATGTAAGTTTTAAATTAAGACTACGGCGGGACTGGCATTCAAAAGAAATGGCCACCATTGACTCATTCTCAGTAGACTTTGGTCTCTCCAATAGTAATTGGAGACCACTCTGTTCTCCCAGCCACTTACAGCGTCTTTCAGGAAAGTTAACTGAATGAGGTGTCTGTATATGAGAGGTTCTCCATTCCTGATAGTGATGAAGTACCTAATCTTGATCTCAAAAAGATGGTCTTCTCTCTATTTGTATCTATATTTCTAGTGCCTGGCACATAGTAAGTAGGTGCTTGTCAACACATAAACATGGCATTCCAACCAACTGAGTCAAATAGCAAAGCCCAAGAGTGAACAATAAATCAATTTTACAATTTATTGTAAGGACTTTCTATATTCTAGGAGCTGGGTTAGGTGCTAATGATACAGACGCAAAAAGGAAACAGCCCTTTGTCACGTTCTATCAGAGGAGAAAACACATAAGTATGTGTGTGTGTGTGTGACTATCATATGTGTGTGATGGTGTGTCATTTCTATTGTGTCCGATTCTTCATGACTCCATTTGGAGTTTTCTTGGCAAATGTAGTAGAGCAATTCACCATTTCCTTCTCCAGCTCATTTTACAGATGAGGAAACTGAGGGAAACAGGATTAAGTGACTTGTTCAGGGTCACATAGTCGGTACATGTCTGAGGTCAGATTTAAACTCAGGAAAATGAGTTTCCCTGATTTCAAGCCCAGCATTTTATCCATGGCAACCACCTAGCTGCCCATATATGTATGTGCTTATGTGTATATTTATGCATATATATACACATATATGTATGACTATATGTGTATATAGAACAAGCACAAAATTAATACCAGATAGAGAAAGGAGTCGCTAACAGTTGGAGGATCAGGAAAGGTTTCCTATAGATGAAAAATCTTAAAGAAGTGATCAAATATTCTAGGCATTTTGTAAGCTTTAGAGACCTCACTTTTTCCTAGTATCATAAAATCACATACTTATACCTGGAAGGGTCCTTAACATCATCCACTCATTTCATAACATCAAAACCTCATTTCTGAGAGGTGAAATCACTTACCTAAAGTCACAGTTAGTAGGTAGCTGAGCTGGGATTAGAACCCAGGTCCTCTCACCAGAACTCTAATGCTTGTTCCCCTACAAGGAAATTGAGCTGTTCAATGTCAAACAATGAGTTTTCTGCTACAAAAGATAATAGATAATGATGAAAGGAAAGACCCATCGTAGCCTACTCTCTATTTCACTGAATCACCAATGACCACAGCTTTTCCTTAAGTCTGAGATGCTAGTAATGGGGTTTAACAACAGGACTCAATCTACTTGGCCCTTTATTTCTCCTTCCTCAAATCTACTTTTTAGAGGCGTGATGTTCTCTGCATGGGCTGTTTTCCAAGCATCTACACCATTCTCTTTTCCCATTCAGATGTGGTCCAAAATCAATAGCTTTCGCCTGCTTTCATTACCATCTGCTTGAGTGATCCTTCACACTCAGTGATAAGGACAACATTAGCACCACCTGAGATTACCGCTCGCTTTTCTCCAATATGGATCCTATCATGGCCACCATCTCCAGCAGTGCCCATTACCATTAAAGATTTAACAGCTGCTATGTCATAATGCAGGCTCGGCTGATGTTCATCTATTGAAACGCCTCTGGATGTTCCCAAGAAAGCTGATGCATTCAGTTGACCAAATAGCCTACCGATGTCTATCTTCCAGGGAAGAAATCACAAATTTTCTAAGAAGAGTTTTAAAAGGAAACTGACTCCTATCCCTGGGCTCTGTGTCTCTGAGATCGGTTTTCTCATAGGACCCCACCCCCACCCTCTTTCTTTTATGTTCCATCATCTCCTAAATGCATGACTGATGATGTCTCATTTAACACTGATCTCTGACTTATTATGTAAAGCCCATGTTTAAGCACCTAGAAATGGGCCAAAGGTCTCTCCACCCAGCAGCATTTAAGGGAAGTGGTGCTTTTGAGATAAGGCCTCCCACACTTATGGGCAATATTTGACAAGGAGATTGGCTTTTAAAAAGTGCTGAAAGTTTTGCTCAGCTATTACTTTAAGGGAAAAATCGTTGACCTTATTATCATAACCTTGACAAATTATCCATATTTCTGCCACTTTCCCTGATCAAGTGAATTGTCTGGGAATCTTTGTACCAATTCTGTCTCACATAACAAACATTTGTTAAGACCCAGCTATATAGAGGGTACCATATTGGACACTAAAGATACTAAGATAAAATAAAAAATACGCTTTGCCCTTAAGTAACTTGTATTCTATAGGAAATAATATAGCGTATAAACAGATAAATATATTCACAGTAGTCTGAGATGATAGGGAGCAGCAGCAACAAAGTAGAAGAGAAGAAAAGGTATCAGGACAATATTCCTATAGATGGAGGGGTAGTTAAATTGAACATTGAGTGAAATCAGGGCATCTGAGTCCTGGAACTGAGAAAGTGGGGAGCATGGCAAAGAGACTGAAAACAACACACACACACACACACACACACACACAAGAGAAGTGATATTGAGTTACAGATACAGTAAGCAGATTCATTGGCAGGAGTATCAAGTGTGTAGTGTAATTAATCGAAGAAAATTGATAAAGCACCTACTATGTTCTAGGCACAATGCCAGGCCATATGTCCCCCAATAAGGAACACTCTGTTTTTAATCTCTTTATTTCCCTGACCTTATTCAAGATTCAGTTCAACCACCTTTCCAGTAACCTCAGCTGGTAGTGCCATCACTTTTGAGGTTACCTTTTAATTAGGGAGTGTGCTGGAGCCAGCTTGCTCCAAGACTTAATTGTTTAATATTCGATGCGAGCATTTATACTTCATTGGTCAACAAAGCAATACTTGATTGTTTTGTTGATTGTCTAGACATACAAAACTGATGGAGAAAAAGGTGAAAAAGCAGATTAAATTCGGTATGTACAGTGTCTTGTATTTTTGGAGAGCCAGTTATTAAACATTTACGGGCACATCTATCTACTCTGTATGAATCTTGTGTGTACTTGTCTATGAACACATTGTCTCAAACATAAGATCATAAGATCCTTCAAGGCAGGGATGCCTCCAGTGCTTAGCACAATGCTTGACATATATTAAGTGCTTAATAAATGATTGCCAGGAGGCAGCTAGATGGCAGTGAATAGAGAGCCTGGCCTGGAGTCAGAAAGACCTGAGTTCAAATCCAGTCTCAGATACTTAATAGCTGTTCAACCCAGAGCATGTCACTTAACCCTGTTTACCTCAGTTTCCTCATCTGTAAAATGAGCTGGAGAAGGAAATGGAAAACCACTCTAGTGGCTTTGCCAAGAAAACCCAAATGGGGTCAAAGAGACTCAGATACAAACAAACACAAATGATGGTGACTTATTCAGTGGTCTACAAGGGTCTAACAGCATAACTAATTTATTGAGTGTAGAATATCTGAATTAAACATTAATGATGATAAAAATAATTATAACATTGATAAAGGTTCGTGTTTCTTGAGCACTGTGGGATTTCCCACAACCTCCCTCCCAGCATGAATCAGCTTAGGTTACTCTTCTGTTCAAAAGTCTGCATTGGCTCCCAATTGCCTCAGACACAAGCCTTTGTCAGGCATTCAAGGCTCTCTTCCATCTAGATATTACTCTACCTTCCCCATATTCTCTCTTATTTTTCTCCTCATTTTATGCTAAAATGAAGCCACATTGGATCTGCTCTTTACCCTGCAAATGTTGGTCCTACCCACCTACAATCCTTTTCTACACTGCTCCCTAGAATACTTCTCTCTCTCTCTCTCTTTTCATCTATAGAATTTCATCCAACTCAAATGATACCTCCCTTCCAAGTCTTTGCTGATTTGGGGGGTCCATAACAATCTTCTCTGTCCTATTTGACAAAAATCATTATATATATATTCAATTTATGTACCTGAATATGGAACCTGTTGTGTTCTTCTCTGCACCAGAGAATATAAACTCCTTGAGGGCAGGGACTACTTTTATTCTTTCCTTTGTATCCCTAGATCAGCGGTTCTCAACCTTCCTAATGCCATGACCCTTTAATACAGTTCCTCATGTTGTGGTGACCCCCAACCATAAAATTATTTTCCTTGCTACTTCATAACTGTAATTTTGCTACTGTTACGAAGCATAACATAAATATTTGATATGCAGGATGTATTTTCATTGTTACAAATTGAACATAACCCACAGGTTGAGAACTGCTGCCCTAGAACCTAGTACAATATCTGGCACACAGTAGGTCCTTAATAGATGGTCATTGAATTGTTGAATTGAATTGCGATATTTGTTATGTGATACTCTATACCATTCTTGTCTGTCTTTTTCTTCTACCAGATTATAAGCTCCCCAGGACAGAGATCAGTACCTTGTTTACAATTTGCATCTCTCCTAGTGTTTAGCATGGTTCTCTTTCTGCTATAGATTCTTGATACAAATTTGTTGAATGAGTGAACACTGTGATGGAGGTAGTTATCTGAATAGATGCATGTCATCAGGGAAGAAAGGAAGGAAGGAAGGAAGGAAGGAAGGAAGGAAGGAAGGGAGGAAGGAAGGAAGGAAGGAAGGAAGGAAGGAAGAAGGATGGCAGTGCCAGATATTATACTAAACATTTTATAATACTATCATGTTTGATCCTCACAACAACCCTAAGAGAGCCATGCTATTATTATCCTAATTTTACAATTAAGGAAACTGAGGTAGACAGATTAAGTGACCTGTCCAGAGTCATAGAACTAGTAGGTGTCTGAGGCTGCATTTGAACTCAGGTCTTCCTGACTCCAGGCTCCACTGTGCCACCAAGCTACCTCTGTTAGACAATAGCCTACTTACTAATATATACAAATATTCAAATAGTACTGTGGTCTAACAAATGTGGGCATCTCCTCCAACAATGAAAATCAAAGCCATCCATGCCTGCCCACCCTGAGTCAGTCATGTTCATACCCTTGCCTCTGTTCACCACAGACTCCACTCAACATTCTTGGACCTTCTTTGTTTATTCTTCACATCGTAAGGATCCTAGTTGAGTAGGCAGGCTGCCCATCAGTTGTTACTCACCTCCAGTCTGTCACCAGCACATTTGTTTTTCTGTTCCTGTATATCTTTGACAACATCCTTAATTCAGCTTCTCCTTAGTAATTCCCCTTTTTTAATGTACTAGAGCCTACTCACAATCACTATGCAGCTTTTCATTTGCCCTTTGGGTGATCCCCACTTTCCATCCTCCAGAGACTATAGAGTTCCAAGTCTCACAACCTTACAATAACACCAAAAGAATAATAGTATTCAGACAAGAGTCTTTGTTCCAGAGAGAAGCTCAGAGTAATTAAAAGAATAGAGAAATCCACCTACTACCTTCCTCCTATTCAATTCTAGGTCCAACTCATTGTCCACTGCCAACATCAGTGCTAGAGTCCATCCTGATGGATGGTCTCCATAGGCTGTGGATCCACCTGCACATCATAATCTGGATAAGAGACACTGATTAATAATAAAAAACAACAGTCATCATTAAATGAAAAGTTTGTTGTCTTATGACTTTTCAAGAATAATTTGGCTACATTTTATTAAGTTTGGAATACGTTGCAACATTAGGAAATTCCAAAATCTCCCTTAAGAATTAAACTGATTTAGAGAGAAGGCAAAGTTACTGAGAGAAATCATAGAGATAAATCAATCCCCTCATTTTATAGTCACTAAAGTCTCATAGGTCTAGTATGGATAGGCAAGAAATCTATGATTTTGTGTCTATAGAGAACTCCTGGAGGAGAAAATTCCCTCTACCAACAGAGATCAACACCTCCTTTGCAACTTCTAGGATTAGGGAGTTATCTAGAGG
Organism: Pseudocheirus occidentalis; assembly: GCA_028646575.1. Taxonomy (NCBI): domain Eukaryota; kingdom Metazoa; phylum Chordata; class Mammalia; order Diprotodontia; family Pseudocheiridae; genus Pseudocheirus; species Pseudocheirus occidentalis. The sequence continues at coordinate 27,897,801 of CM053599.1, read as the reverse complement.
ACTAAGAGGTCAACCTGCCCAGCATCACACAACCAGTGTGTATAACAGGCAAGTCTTGGTTCTGAAGGTGATTTTTCTATTCACTATACTCAACTGTCTTTAAAAAAAGGTAAATAAATTTTCATAAATTCGTAGGTTATTTAATGGAAGAATGAAGTAAAACTCAGATCTTATGATCCCCAAGTTCAGTTTATTCCCCATACACCATGATGGAAATATAAGAAAGAGCCATGAAAAGCACTTTACATCATGTAGCACGCAAAATATAGTCAAGTAAGGTAACTGATAAACACTTAGTGTGAGCTAGGCACTGGGGATCAAAAAGAGGCAAAAGACAGTCTCTGTCCTCAAAGAGCTTACAATCTAATATATTACATTTCCAGGCTAGATTGGATGGCTTACATGTTATTACCTGACAATTTAGTTACTTGAGAATTTAGTGGAGAGTAAAAAAACGGGGGTCCACTAGCACCACTAGCACCACAGATTACAGCGACCAAGTACCTACCAGATGCTTACTACATATTCACTGAAAAAATCAATAAATGAATGTTGATGAAAATATTTTGAAGAGTAGAGAGTGTTGTACAAATATAAATTAGTGTGCTGTTTTCCACTTAAGCCAGAGGTAAATTATACCCAACCACCACTGCAGTTAAACTGAATTTAACAGGATTATAAGGGAACCCAAAGATAAGCCTGCTTATACAGCCTTGGAAAGTCTAAACACTCCAGGGACCCATGGAAATGAACTTGCATTGACAGGCATGGAGGGTCAGATACTGCAAAGGCTTTACCTCATGGAATTCTAAGTCACCAAGGTTGGTGAGTCGCCAAACTCTCCCAGTGCCTCTGAACATCTGGCACCAGTTTTGTGAATGGGATCCCAATTCTGATGGCAGCATTCACAATTAGCCTTTCTTATTAGTAACTTCTTAGCAACTCTTTCTTAAAATAGAGACTTCCAGTGTAAGCTTTTATCTTATATAATCCTTTTTTTAAAAGCTCAGACACCTTCTGGGACTGTGAACATCAAAACTTCAACCAGAGACCTGTCTTTATCAAAGGAAATAGCTGCTTTATCTATGGTTTATATTCTTTAGATGATTCCTAAATCCTGCCCCCCCACTGCCTCTTTTTTTTAATATAGCTTACGACAGATAACCACCTACATCATTTCATTTTTTTGTCATTTTTTGATGGGATCTTCAGATTTCCCATTTAAATATATATTTAACATTTTACCCTTTTTGACTTCAAACTCTATTCATGTCTTTGCTGAAATGTCAGTAATGCCAAAGTTTACTAATGCTTTTTGAGCTGAAAAACCCTAAGCTAAAAGTCAAGAACCTTGCATTTTCAGCTTTGCTCTGTCACTGACCATAATGTGATGGCTGAGAAGGCTTCTCCATCTGACATCTGTGCCAACCTGTGTACGCTATCCACAGGTATGCTGATAGCATTACCAAGATCATAGACAGGAAAATATTCTGGGTACATGAGCACAATATTCTACAGCAGTGTAACGTACCAGGAAGGAGAACAGATAGAGAACAAGAGGACATTTCAAATCCCAGATTCCCCCTGTACTAGATACATAAAACATCTTCTCTGGGACTTTGTCTCCTTTTCTGTAAAAGGAGGAGATTGTGATAGACAGTCTCTGAGATCCCAGTGAGGTCTAAGTGACTGACGCCTCTTACCTGTTAGAATTAAAGTATCCAAGAAACAGGGATAGCATCGTATTTCTACCTTTGAAACTCAAGGCTTCTTAACCTGGGTCTGGGATTTGTGGGTTTTTTTAAATTTTGATAACTATTTTAGCATACTTGATTTCCTTTGTAATCCAATGTCAGCCAGTGACTCTGGGGATACAAGGAAGGCAAAAGACAGTGCCTGCCCTCAAACGTGAAAACAACTATGGCTAATTAAGTTCTTTTAAAACTGGACCCTTTCTTAGTCTGAGAAGGGGTCTACAGGTTTCACTAGACTGTGGAAGGGATGTCCATGACCAGAAAAAGGGTTAAGAATGCTTGCCCTAGTGCCCAGCACCACGCCTTACACATTTATGTAATAAGCACGGTGTTCCAAAAGTCTTAGTGCAGTGTTACACCATTAAAGCTCAAATATAACTTACATAAGCACCTAAATATATGCATGTGAATTTATGCATATGTATGGATATATTTATTTTTCATTCCAGATCTGTGATTTCAAATGTTAGTTGAATTATCACTGTAGATTGGTAATGGGTAGAACCACCAAAGATAAATTCTTATTGGTAACAAGGGAAGAATAGAAACTGGAGTTTAATTTTTCTCTCCTGACACTTTCTAGCTGTGTGACTATAGGTAAATGATTTCAGCTGAGTCTCAGTCTCCTCATCCAGAAAGTGGGAATAATAATACTACCTGGAAGTAATAGTTGTGGGGTTCAAATGAGGTGATGTGCTTAAAGTGCTATATGAACCCCGAAATGGCCAAAAGTGACCCTTGTTGGACCTTGGTGGAGATTAAGAGGTCCTCTGAAAGACAGGAGGGAAGATCTGGATTCAGGGATTCCCATGGACACATATGAGATGCATGATTGCAAACAAAGAGAAACTAACCTCTCAATACATGAAACATATATGTGTACGTGTATTTGTATGTCTACATAGACTGTGTATATCAGCATGCATGCATATATATATAACTATTTCCAGTAAATTTCATTTTAAATTCAAAATTGTATGAGGGAGTATTTAGATAAATAAACACACACATAATATATGTACATTTACATATATATATATATATATATATATATATATATGATCTCAACACCACACAATTGATGGTATTATGGTGATGATATGTACAGAGACACACATATATACATGCAAATGCATGTACATACTCTATATCTTGATCCCCATACAAGTTTAGATTTTAAAAGACAAAGATTTCTAATAAGTGGAAGGAAATCTGTCTGATCTTTTACAGATTCAAGCTACTGTTTTAAAAAGTGATGATTATTCTTCATGCCAGTCTCTAGCCACCACAAAACTGGGATTCTTGTGCCTTTAATTCTTATTATGTTTTCGGTAATCAGAAGATCTGGTTTCACTCTCTGCCCTTGTGCCTGTAAGTGAGACCCTTCCCCTCTCTTCTCCTCAGTTTCTCCTTCAGGACAATAAATATGTTGGACCAGACGATTCCTAAGATCTATTCCTGTTGTAATTTCTCTGTTGGGTTGGTGTTTGACTTTCCTTTCCAAGAGTTTACTTTCCAAAGCAAACTACAACTCTGCAAATGCAGGTCCTCATACTGCCCCAAATTCAGAACAATGCTTCTTATACCTAGTGTCTTTTGTTATCAGAGACAATGGGGGTGGGGGGAAGAGGTGGGAAGGAAGCTTCATTACCACAGAGGGCAATTTGACTACTGGGAAGCTAATTAAACAGGCCTCATGTATATAAAATATATCATCAAAAGATAACAGCATATGGTTAAATTCTTCATCTTATTAAGAGCTTCCATTAATGCTTCTTCCACATAAATTTGAAGCAGAGACAGGTGTTATTGGAGAAGACTCACAATAGGACTGACCTGAATTAGGGTGACAGAGGCAAGAGATGTATCACCAGTGGCTGTCTCACCAAGAAGAAGAATGAGTATTCTATGCTCCATTATGGCCCTAGACTGATGTGTTAGCATTATCTCCTGCACAACCTTCCTCTGGCCTGGCCTCGCTCTGCTTTCTCCTCTTTGGGATTTAGCATATAGAGAAAGGAACCCCGAGACAATTTATAACAGAATGTTAGAGCTGGCAGGGACCTCAGTGATCAGGTGGGACACTTCCTCCATCCCCCACTTTTTATAGATGAGGAAACAGGGGCCACAAGGTGTCATTCCTGGCGCAAGGTCACCGAAGATGACAATCCCCATTGTAGGTTGTAAGGGTAGATGGGGAAAAAAGCCGCAAAAGTTGTCTGTGATATTTTATTTCTCTCCAGGAGACAGAAATGAGATAGGATTTCAAAAATTGTCTTGTTTGGTTTTTGTTCACTATCATCCAGGTCCTAACTGTGCCATTAACATTCATCAAGGCCCCCATCAATTTCAAAGGAAATTCAGTCCTTACTCCCAAATATACCCAGGGTTCCTAGAAGAATAAGCCCCCTAAGGATGTCCCAGAATTTAGGGTAGCATGTAATGTCCAGGACTGGGAGGTCACTAGCTCCATCTTTTAACTATTGATGGCTGTTCTGTCCCTGGTGACCCTGGGAAAGAGCTGGAACATTCATGTCTGGCTTTATAGCCCCATCCTGCTTTTTTGTGGAGAAAACAGGACAATTATCTAAAGACAGGAACATTCCCCAAGTTTATTATTGGAGCTGCAGAGAAGAAGTCACAATGTCTTTCAAGGCTTCCAAAAATCAGAAATTCCTGAAAATTAATGGGAGCTCTTTCATTGACATTGTAACGTTTCTGTGTATTAGACGTTTGATTGACACCACGTCGGCTCTTTGAAAGCTTAGACTACGTCATGCCACTGGAATAGAAGTAAAAAAAAAGCAGTATTTGACTTTGCAATGGCAATTTGAGATTTAGAAAAATCCTATATGTATACACACACACACACATACATATATATATAAATATATATGTATGTGTATGTGTGGAGATATATGTGTGTGGATACATATATATATACATATATACATATATATATATATATGAAAAACACATATATTTTCCATTAACACTTCAAGGGTACTTATATCAACAGAATAATACCTCTTACAATGGGACAGTTTTCCTTGAGAGGGAAAAAACCTCCCAATGATGACACGTTGGCTCGGCAACCCTTCTGGATTCATTAAAGGGCCAATGAAATTTCTACTATTCATATATTTATGCCCTGTATGAGACACTTCGGCTGAAATTCAATTGTGTCGGCAGAAGCTTCAGACCAGATATCATTTTAACAATTTCTGCTACTGGAGTGGTAAGGCCAAATAGCTATTTAGGATTCACATTTCCCTTTTCCAATTGATCGTGGGGCTCCCCCTGGAACGCCCCATGCTCCAACTACCCTGACTTTCGGATTCATTTTCACCAGAAAAAAAAAACCTAAACATGAAGCAGTATCTTCTATTCTGGCTGGCACAGTGGTTCCCCTAAGGGTATTTTTGTGTTGAAGTCAGTCACTGAGTAGCAGACTGATAGCTTTTTGTCTTCTGAAGCTCATTGACTAAGAAAATAATACACATAAAAGCAGTCTATTCCAACAATATCCCAGAGGGAAAATAGTCGATTGCCACCCACTTCTCCTGATGGGGATAGAGAGGGTTAGAGAATCACATAACTTGGAGGCCAAAGAGGATAAAGTAATGAATCCATAGGGTTTTGATGAAACAATAAAAACGATAGAAAACAAAAAGTAGGCCTGTGATAGGGATCTTGGACAAGGCCCCTCCAGATGTGCCTAACAAATGGGAACGGAATTCGCAATTAGTCAAATATTATGGAACAGAAATTTCCTTTCATTTGGGCTTGGTCCTTCTAAATGAAAATCACCAAAGGAAAAGTTAAATATATATGTGTGTGTGAGTGTGTGTGTGTGTGAGTATAACAATCCTCAAAAGAATAAGAATATATTATATATATATATATATATATATATATATATAACCATACTCAAAACAATAAGAAGAATCTTGTCCATAGGCTACAGCATAGAATTCCAAATGTTCTTGAAAATGTATATCTATGTAGAATTATATAATGACCAGATTTGGCCATAAAGGAAGATGAGAAAATGCACCTCTCTCTCTTCTTTGCAGAAGTGCAGGACTATGGTTAAGAAATACTATATATTCCAGACAGGAGATGTATTAGTTGGAGGTATCGCTTTGTTTTCTCTTCTTTGTTGCAAGGGTGACCTCTCGGTGAGCAGAGAAGGAAAAAGAACATATAGAGAAGTGATGGTAATGTTAAAATAAAAGCTATGAATATTCTTCAAAAGAAAAGGCATACTGGGACATTGAGGTGGCACAGTGAATAGAGCACTGGCCCTGGAGTCAGGAGGACCTGAGTTCAAATCCAGCCTCAGACACTTGACCCATTTATTGGCTGTGTGACCTTGGGCAAGTCACTTAACTCTAACTGCCTTGCATTCCCCCTCCCAAAAAAAAGGGAAAAAGAAAAAAGAGAAGGTAGACTTAAATGAATATCCCAGACAATTAATAAATAACTAAAGATGGAAAATGTTTGCTATTCTATAGCAATGTAAACATCATTTTCATATAAAATATCACAGATTTGAAGGATAAATATATTACTTGCACCAGGCATAGTCGCTGCTCACAGGGACAAAAATATTTTCATTCTGGCCTGAGCAAAAGCAGTATAATTAGAAGAAAAAGAAAAAAAGGTGTTGGGGGCAAGAAACATATAATTATGTGTTTCTATCTACAATTTGGTAAATGCAACCAGTATTTCTCTTTAATTGTTGTGATTTGCAGCTGTAACACATAGCATGCTATTTTTATTGATCTGATTCTAACTCGCCTCATTGCCCTTCTATCACTCTCTCTGCACAAAAGCCAACTGTGTTTAAGTAAAGTTCGAAACAGGGCATTTCTTTTAGCCAGAAAAGGAGAGAACATGAAGAGTCCTGACACAAATTTGACTTATTCTCATGTGCTCCAAGGCAGCAGAAATGAGGATTGGGTTGAGAGAATATAATAAAGAGGACTGCAAATTCAAACAGAGGACATTTCACCCTGATCAAAAATATCCTTCATCCATTTGGACCAGAGTCAAATCTGGTATTGTCAACCAGATGGACCTTCAATGGCCCTTATTGTGATAAAAGGGCATGAAATTGGCTCAATCCTTTTCTAGGGTTGGCCACTGCTAAAGATAGGCACTAATTTTATCCCACTGAAGAACAGCAGATAAACAAGTCAACATGGTTCACCTCTAAAAGCATAATATTTCCTATTTTAAAGCCTCAAATTTGAGCAAGTGATCTTCATGTTCTCCTAGGGAAGCAGAAGTCTTCAGAATGGCAATCCCCCCTGCCTAGTCCCTGGAATAGCTCAGACAGTGATCTAAAGAGATCTGACACTGGTCCCTTAAGATCACCTTCTTCTCCCATACTCTTCTGTTAATCTGTTGGAAAGAAGTTCCCATGTGGTAGGAGGAACTCAGACCTAACCATCCCCTCTGAACAGCAACTATTCATTAGAATTGTGACTCCTTTCTCCCTTTCCCCAATCTACCCCAAGCCTCTGACGCTTAGTTAGGTCCCATGAAATCTAGACTGGCCATCCATCATAGCAAGCGCTCGACCACTGTGATAGGACACGAATCTGGCCCCCTGACATAAGAAGCCAGGGAAAGAAAAAAAATACTTATCTACAGCTTTCCAAAATCCCTATTTCTTTTTAGGCAACACAGATTAGGTCATGAGTCAGTGAGCATTAATTCATCCATTGCTCTCTTTTTCTCTGTCTTTCTGTCTCTGTGTGTGTGTGTTTCTGTGTGTGTGTCTGTGTTTCTGTGTGCGTGTCTCTGTGTGTGTCTGTGTGTGCCTCTCCAAGTTTCCACGGGAAGGACTGAGGACAGAGAGGCAAAAACATAGCCACCGACCTCAAGGAGCTCACTTGCTAATGAAATAATGAATCGGGTCTATACTCCCACATTTTATCAATTCTGTGGAAAATCTAAATTCTGCTAAGTGGGTTTCTTTTGCTTTTGCTTTTAAAGAGAGTATCTCTTCCTAAATCAACACAAAATATTCGTTACAAACCTTTTTTATTCAATAAACATCTTTTGTTTTACTGCCACCTACACTTCCTAATCCCTGCCCCATGTCTCTCTGCCGTCCCAATCCCAAAGTGCCAACTTTTATTTTAAAAAAAAGAGAATAAAAAAGGAAGGAAAACAATGAGCAAAACTAAACCACATATAGAAAAAGTGATATTATATACAGTATTCCACACCCATAGTCCCTCACCTCTGTGAAAAAAATGAGGGGAGGTGCTTTTGATTTTCTCTTCTTTGGGCTCAAGCTTGTTCCTCTAATTTCCTGGCAATCAATTTTGGTTATTTTATTGTTCTTCCCATTTGTATTATTGTAATCACCATGTAAGTTATTTTTCAGGTTCCTCTAATTTCATTTTCTGTCAGCACATCTAAGGCTTCCCATTATCTCTTCTAGAGCAGTAACCTTCCATCCCATTGACACACCAGTTTTTGTACCATTCCCCATTGAAGGCTATCTCAAAAATAAAGAATCGGCCATTGTTAAATAAGAAATAGACTTGTTTGTACGAATCCACATTAATCAAGTAACGGCTGCGTTTTTGGGCCTGGTTTGACTCAAATCATTTTATTTTCATTCCCACAGTCCTTAATAGTCCCAAATTTGTTCGGTATGAACTGCATTTGGGGAGAAGGTGGAAAATAAGGATTTCTTTGGTCCCTTTTGATTTGTCTGAGTTCCTAGTGGTTAATTTGGCACGGAGCCTCTCTTCTACAGGGGCCCACAAAGGTGACGCTAAAATATGCTGGTAACAACATTCCCAACTTATTTTCACATGTGTGCTTGCTAATTACCTGTTACCACATGTGTGATTACCTCCTTTGCTCAAGAAAAAGAGTCCTATTTTCTGGAAATATTCAAGGAACAACACTGGCTTTTTAAGCATGAAGAGTCAGAAGGAGATCTCAGCCAAGCTTAGAAACAACCCAAAACTCAGTTCAACGTTTCTCCCCTTCATATTGGTTTATATTTCATAGTGTTACTAATGACATCCTATTTTTCAAGATTTCAAGAGGTGCATGAGTCTTGGACGTGAAATAATCTGGCAAAATAATCTTCTGATGAGTTAAGTGTAAATGAATCAGAAACATACGACTCATATTTCCCTTGAAACACACGGGGATTTAAAAGTTAATGGGGGAAAAAAAAGTTCTGGCAAACCACATTGAGGGTTTTTATTGAAACCAGGATGTTTGAATAAACATTTGAGATATCCAACTAACCCAAACTGTAATTGGGTTCACCCATCCCTACTACTAACGGTGCTGGGAAACAACGAGAAAACATGCCATAGTCAGGTTTCTGATGGAAAGCTTTATTTGGCAGACACTTGGGAAAGCTTGCCGGCACATTTTGGCAACCAGTTGAGAATATTAAAACAGACAGTGAAGTCTTAAGCCCCCTTTTGGTTAGTGCCCTAAGAAAATGATTTATAATTAGAAGAGTAGTCAGGGAGGAATAATCAAATATGAAAAGGAAAAAAAGGAAATCCTTTCTGAACACGATTGATGATGATGATTATGATGATGATGATAACTTTTTTATATAATGATTTAGAGTTGCAAATGACTTTACATACATCATCTCATTTGGTCATCATAACGACTCTGTGTTAGGTCTCATTACTAGCCCCATTTTTCAGATGAGGACGCTGAGGCAGAGATGAAGTGACTTGCCCAGGGTCACATTGCTAATGAATGCCTGAGGCTTGATTCGAACTGAGGGCTTGCTGACTACAAGCTCAGTGCTCTATCCACTGTTACATAAAACAATAATCTTTCTCCACTGTGCTGTGTTTATAATAATAACATCTATATAGTACTTTAAGGCTTGAAGAGTGCCTCACATACATCTCCTCAACTGATCCTTGCAACAACCATGTGAGGTAGCTAACATTAATGCAGTGCCTTTTTCCAGGCAGAGAAGGGTCTGATGAATTCCCTTTAGTATGAGAAAAAAAATCCTGTAAAGTATAATCAGTCAATCAGCAAGCATTTAGTAAGATGTGCCAGCTGTGCAAACAGCTACAGATTTGTTGTTCAGTTGTTTATTTTTTCAGTCCTGTCTGACTCTTTGTAAACCCATTCGAGGTTTTCTTGACAGAGATACTGGAGTAGTTTGTCATTTCCTTCTCTAGTTCATTTTACAGATGAGGAAACTGAGGCAAACAAGGTTAAGTGACTTGCCCAGGATCACACAGCTAATAAGTGTCTGAGGCTGGATTTGAACCCAGGAAGAAGAGTCTTCCTGACTCCAGGTCCAGTGCTCTATGCACTATGGCACCACCTAGCCACTTCGGCTACAGATATAAAGACAAAAAGGAAAGTCTCTGTCCTCAAGGGTCTTACATTCTAAACAAGCAATAGAGAACTGGAAAAGGAGATGAGGACATATCACAAAAAAACTTCACCTACTCAACCAAATTATTAGGGATATAAACTCATACTAAGTAATCCCTACTTCAAATCAAAGGTCACCTCATCGTTTCTTTTGGATTTTCTGGCCAAAAGCCAGCGCTCCCACCTTAGAACTTGGAATCCCTTTTTTTTTTTTTTTGCATTACCATTATTTGCAAATCTGTCTCTTGCTCTTCCCCTAGACATAGAGTCATTGATTGAAACTAAGCATAAAAAAATGAAGAAGAAAAAAAGCAGGAAAAGAAATTTCCCAAAACCATCAACAGAGTCATGAAAAGTTCCACACCCATAGGTTCCCACCCATCCAGTGAAGGCAAGTATGTGCTTCTGCTAATCACTTCTTCCAGATCATACTCCATCAATTACAATTCATGTCTAGTTGCTTTTTATTGTTTCTCTTTCCATTTACATTGTCATTTACTGACCCTCTTTTTCTTTATATCATGATCATCTTTGTATACATTATTTCTTCTCACCAGTTCCTTAATCTTTGGCATCGTCTTTAACTCCCACATATTGGCTGATACAAAGTGTGCGGCCATATATATTTTGACGTAGATGGAACTTGTTTCATTTTTTCTTCCGTTTTTTTTTTTACATCCTTAAGACATTCGCCAAACAGTGAACTAACTGTCTCCAAGGGTATGGACATTTTTGTTACCTTCTTAACATAGCTACAAATTCTAATCATCTGTTATTTTAAATTTTTAAACTTATTTAGGGGAAAAGGTGTGTTTTATTTATGACTCACTGCAGGATAAAAAAAAACATTGTCCAAAAGATAGTAATAATTCAATAATAGTTAAATTTTATATAGAACTTAAAGATTTGCAAAATGATTTACCTCATTAGATCTTCAGGACAATCCTATGAGGTGAGTACTATTTTTATTTTACAGATAAGGAAACTGGTACTAAGTTAAGTGATTTGACTAGAGTCACACAGCATCTAAGTATTTGAAGAAAGATTCAAACCCAGGTCTTGCTGGTTCACCAAAAGTCCATTCACTGCACCAAGCTGCCTCCCACCTAAATAATGAAATCCCCAATTGAACTGATTGGAGGCTGTGTCTATATAATGAACAGCAGATAACCTGTATAGGGACAAGGAAAATTCCAATGAAAAAGCAAGAGACTTGGTACCCAAGAGTGCAGGTCATTCTCTTTGCAATCATTTAAAATAAAATGCATTAAGAAGGAAGTTTGCAAAAATATTTTGTATGATCTTTACATGTTCCACCTTTTCAAGACCCCAGAAAGTCATTTTTATGCACTTGTTAATATACGTCACTGTTATTCAGTTGTTTCAGTCATGTCTGACCCCAGTTGGGTTTTCTTGGCAAAGATACTGGAGAGGTTTGCCATTCCCTTCTCCAGCCCGTTTTACAGATGTGGAAACTAAAGTAAATAGGGTTAAATGACTTCCCCAGGGTCCCACAGCTAGGAAGTGTTTGAGGTCAGATTTGAACTCAGGAAGATGAATCTTACTGTTTCCATGCCAGGTCCTCTCCCCAATTAGCATATAAACTCGCTAAGGGAAGGAACTTCCTTTTTTAATTTCTATACCCAACACCTCACACAGTATGTGACACATAGTAGGCATTTAAGTGCTTAGAAAATTGAATGGTATTGGGGTGAAGGGAGAAGGTCTATGCAAAAAAGCACCAATCAAACTTCCTAACCCTTTCTCAGAAGAGGGCTCAAAGGACTAAGGCTCTGTTTTATATACAATAGTTAGGCTTATTCATTACAAATTTAACATTAACATTTTAGTGCAAAGGCCAATTTGCCAATTTGCTGCCCATCCCTGCGAATGCTCTTTTTAATAAATAATGTAGATTGTATAAAGGGGAAATGATGGCCAAGGTAAAAATGCAAAACATTTTAATGGGATCTCTTTATAAAAGGTCATCACCCTTTCTAAATAGTTTCAATAATTTCTTTTATCTTAAAAGATTACTTTTTTTTCCCCATGCACAAGCTTCCAACATGCGATCTGTCGGTAGTTTAAAGGATATTCAACTGATGGGAAACCAAAGATTTTTCCTGAAATGATGGATGAGCGACACACGCTTGCTTTGTTTACATTACAAATGTTTTATTGAAGGAATAATAATAAATAACTGGGCCTAGTAGGGAAAATGGCTTTCTTATGAAGGTAAAATGGGAGTAAATTTGTATCGGTTGTATTTTAATTGAAAGCATTCCTCCAGGATGTTGAAAATTGGAAGGAGGCATTTTTCTTAAGTGTATCATTTATCCCTCCCTCTAACCCTCCCCAAATGGGGAGGGTTTGGAGTCTCAATTCCAGATGGTGATGAATGATATACATTTGATCTCCTAACTCTAACACTCCAAAATCACAAGAGGAAACTTTTTAAATGAATTTTCAAAGATTCTTAAATTCAACAAGCATTTAAGTGTTTACTATATACCAGGCACTGGTTTTATGGACTAAGTATAAGACACTCCCCCCCCCCCGAAAAAAAGAATGAACCAGCCCTTGTTTTCAAGGAGCTACCATTTTACTCAGAAGGTACAATACATATTCATATAGAAAAAAGAGCATTCATTAAGCACCTAATATGTGCAAGCAGTATTAGAAGCACTGGAAATAAATATAAAACATATAGTTAGCCAAAAAGCAACCACAATTTACATAACACTTCAAGGTTTGCTCTTATTTGCTCCTCCTAATAACTATAAGGAGGTCAATATTATTAGTATTATCATACCCATTGAACAGGTGAGGAAACTGAGGCAAAGAGAGGTCAAGTGACTTGTCCAAGGTGAAATAGTTAGTGCCTAAAGGCATGGTGTCTTGGAACATAGTGGGAACTTAATAAATGATTGTTGACTTCAGAAGCCATGTATTTTTTTAATTTTTTTCTTTTGGCCTTTTTGGAGGGAGGAAGGCAGGGCAAGTGGGGTTAAGTGACTTGCCCAATGTCACACAGCTAGTAAGTGTTCAGTGTCTGAGGTTGGATTTAAACTCAGGTCCTCCTGACTCCAGGGCTGGTGCTCTATTCACTGTGCCACCGAGCCTCCCCAGCAAGCCATGTTTTGAAATAAGCTAGAGATTCTTTCTTCTATTTCCATTACAACTTCCTCCAACATTAGCTAAAGTCCTCATGGGAGGGCTTGGAAGCTGGGGCGGTCCATTGCCAATAAACTCATCTCAAGGTACCTCAGTGGCCCTGGGGAGACTGAGCCAGAAGGCTGTTGTTAAGTTCCCATTGATTTGAAATGGTTTTGGCTTGAAGTGGTGAAGAAAGATTGTGAACCAAGAGGAAGCTGAGTCGCAGTTCCTTGTGCTAATTGCTTAATCAAAATTACTAAAGAAATGAAGTATTCTCTGCAATATACCAGCTACTTCCAAATACCTAAAGCAATTGAATTCTGGGTTGTTTGTATGTTTCTTTTTTCAATGACTTCATAGACACCCTACTTTGTGCCTCCAACCGACTCTGCAAATCTAGTTTAAATCAACATTCGTGAAATAATACCGGGTTTAGAGTTAGAAGAACCAGGTTTAAATCCCAGTTCTGCCATTTAATTCCTGTGTGACTTTGTGTGAGTCGCTTAAACTCTCTGTACCACAATCTTCTCACTTAAAAACAATTGAGAGAACTTAACTCAATGACCTCTAAGTTTCCAGCTCTAAATTTATGATTTTATGCTTTTGCTTCTAACTGTTTCTATGTTGTTCAGTCATTTTCAGTTATGTACAGCTCCTCATGACCCGCTCTGGAGTTTTCTTGACAAAGATATTAGACTGGTTTGCCATTTCCTTCTCCAGTTCATTTCACAGATGAGGAAACTGAGGTAAACTGAGTCAAATGACTTGCCTCAGATCACACATCTAGACTTGAACTCAAGTCTTCCTGACTCCAGGTTCACGGCTTTATCCACTGTGCCCCCACTTCTACCCATAAGCAACCAACTACGGAAATATACAGCAAGGACAAAATTTCAGTACCACTTATTTCTTTTAGAAGTCCTTTTTACTATTTTCTTTAATTCTCATAAATCAGTTCTCAATCAGAAAAATTATAAATTAATTCAGACTTTTATTTTGTTTATAAATTCTTTATAAATTTTGAAGAAAATATGATGTAATTTTGAGCTTTTATTCTCCCAGGACACACTTGCTACTTAAAGAGGCAGCAAGAGATGGTGGATAGAGTCCTGGGCCTAGAATCAAGAGACCTAGGTTTGAGATAGGAATCTTAACCTTTCTAAGCCTCAATTTTCCCATCTAAAAAATGGGAATGATAACACTTGCATAATTCACACATGGTCTCCTCAGGGTTGATGTAGGGAAAGTATAATATAAATGCAAATTTTTATTGTTAGAATTGCTTTAATACTTTTCACTTTCTTTTACTAAACTGTATTTCCATTTTCTCAGACATCTGATAGAGCTAAATTTAAAAACTACTAACCTTATTTTAAACATAGATACGCATCTAACTTAAATGTATTAATTAATTAATTAATTAATTAAATGTATTAATTTTGCCTCTTGCTCATTTCGAGTTCCTTGTTTCATTTTTTGTCCCTGTAGCCCTAGAATCTGGCATAATGCCAGCTTCCTAACGTGTGCTCAATAATTGCTTGTTAAATAAACAGACATCCTCTTTTTCTACCTCTTTTCACACTGTTTTATTAGGTAATACTATTTATAATCTTCCACCACTTAAACCTGTAACATTTCATCTTCTTCAGTATGATAACTAACATGAGTTAAACTAGCTTAGGAAATGATGATAGTGTTGGTGTCAATGTCTATTCTTTTATCCAGTTTTCATTTTTCAGCATCAATAACTTGGTTATATAGGTCAATTTGGAGATGATTTGTTATCTTTGCATTTTTATTATTTCTTCTAATTTGTTATTGGTCATGGTCCTTGATCTAACAGGTCAGTGGTCAGAATATGTATAGATAGATGATTCAAAGAAACATCCCTATTGGCCAACAGTTTTCTAGCTATTAAAATATATAAATTATTTAATTTTGGTTGTTAATTCAGTGCTCACCATGTCCACTGAAACCCAACTCCTTTAGATAGAAAATATTTATCATATACATGTATGAGACTTCTGTTTAGTCACCAATTCTTTAACCATGTTAATTTCTTTATCTGACCTAAACCATGTTTTCTAACACATTTTCTATGACTGTCCCTTCTGCCCACCTCATTGGATTTGTCTCTTTCTACAGTAAATCAACATAAATTTTAATAACGACCTCATTGAAGTTCGTCTTATTTCATTGGTTTTCCTGGCTGAAGATTTCATCACCTAGTTTCTAGTCTCCCACTTATGAACCTCTATACCCTTAACTGGTCTGGTCCTCCAAACATAGTCACATGCTATCTGTTAGTGGAGCCATATGCAAAACCTCTTAATATGGAAGAAACAACCAGAGCTTCCACTCCATTGGCATAGCCTTTGAGAGCTCATTTACCTCCATGCCACAATGAGGTATCAGAATGGGAGCTTTATGGAGTGTTGAAGAAAAAAGATAATAAAACTGTATGCTAAAAATCTTATGGAACAATATTTGTCAAAAAAAAACTCACCTTCCTCACAATAATGTTGTGATAACCACAACTACTTTTAAACATGTTAATGAATAAAAAATGGTCTATACATCTAGCACTTAGCACACTACAAGGCACATAGTTGGTGTTTAAAAAACGTTTATTGACTATTGTTTTATTCAAAAGATCATGGGAATCATATCTCCTTGAGTGAAAAAACATACAAGTGTAAGATTTCATGTAATGTATCACCTAGCTTTAAATTAAAATAGTTTTATTCCATAGATTGCCTGGTTCCTTCAGAAAATTCTCAGCCTGGATCTGGAAGGGATTTCCACTAACAGAGGGAAGACATTGACATGTTCTAAAATGTATTCAGGTCATGGAGGCTGCTCTCAGCTAATTGTGAAAATGAGAATCTCGAGGTAAATTTCATTTGCATTATCTTCCTTTGATGCTCAATAAGGTCAAAGGTAAAGGTTTCATCTTTTTCTGGTCCATAAAATATAGATTGCCATTTTCAAAGTGCATCAACACTGGTAATAGCCATTCCCATTAGTCACTCATATAATCTTATGAAATATTGACATGATAAAAACAATATAACCGGGAAAGGACCAATAGAATATGTGTTTTATTGACAAATAAATGCATGAGTTTAAATATCTCCTTTAGCACCTTCCTTTAACCATGATGACCATTTGATGAAAAACGTAAGGATCTAGAAAGAGCTGATGGCTTTTAAGTATTTCTTTGATACTCCCTCAAATAAAAATACAAATCCAATTTAATCCCAGTTCATATTTGTGTTCACCCCATTTTGACAGTGACATTTTATGGCGAAATGTACTTTAATATCATATTCAAACCCTTTCCCATCTTTTCGTAGAAAATCCACTTTTTAATTTATGGTACTTGCTTGCTCGATTCAAGCTGCATTCACTTTGAGATACTTTGCAAAGATAAATAACCAACATACTCTGCCATTCCTGAGTAATGTAGTGACTATAACTTAGGAAAATAAAATAGGTGGTCACCACCAAAGGAATATATTACCGTTAGAAATAAATATGTATCATATGGATAAGTAATAATAGAACTGTAAATTAGAAATATGCTATGGAAAATGCTTTCCTATTTTACAAAGATTAAATTATATATTGTAATATATTGTTGCTTCATATATATTTAAAGAATGAAATATATTAGGCCATGCCTTGTGCCGAACAGACACCCAGTCTGAGTGTGAAGAAGGCAATGCAAAGTCATATGTTTACAAGCTGTTTCATACTGATTCCTTCAGAATGTATATGACTTGGGGGTCATCATTTTGTTGACAAAACATGGCATTCCAATGCAATTTCCATAAATGAAAACTTTCCAATATGGTAAAATATGAATATTCTTTGCAGTGTTCTGGACAAAAAGCATTTAGAATAAATACGTTGGTCTTAGGTTGACATGAAATGTGTGATGTGAAAAGGATATGGACCAGGTATTTTGTAAGAGGAGGGGATTAAAGATGGTTAGGCTGAGTGATGCCCTTTTGCCCACCAAATGTTAAAAGACCCACAGGAAGGTAATTATTGTTGTGAGTGAATTCTCTTTGGATGGTCATTGAAAGAACATGGAGAAGGCTCCTGAAGAATAAGAGGGTATGGATGAATTATGATCTCCACTGTTAGAGGAAATTCTTGTCTTGAAAAGACCAAAGATCAATTAAAGTATTATAGCCATGGTTGGAACCAACTAAATGACTAAAGCTAATAGACCATTATCCTCCAACAAACATAGCCTTTGATCTGAGGTCAGGAGGAAGACCCTGAAGAAGTAGGGCAACCAGGTGGCACAACAGATAGAGTACTGAGTCTATTGTGAGGAAGACTCATCTTCCAGAGTTCAAATCTGGCCTCAGACCCTAGCCATGTGACTCTGGGCAAGTCACCTAATGCTGTTTGCTTCATTGTTTTTTTTTCATCTGTAAAAAAATGAAATTAGCTGGAGAAAGAAATGGCAAACCATTCCTCACCATAGTATACTTGCCAAGAAAACCCCAACTGCGGGTCACAAAGAAGAGGACATTACTGAAAAGACTGAACAACAAGAGGAAGATGTTTAGGTTTAAGGACCCCAAGATGCAAGTCTTATCATGCAATGAAAAAACTGATTATGTCACTAATGTTCTTAGGCCAATTTTTGTTGGACCAGATGAATAAAACTTCTCCATCTCAATCAAATTCACATACTGTATTATAAACACAGCCAAAAATAGCATTAGTATTTTTACTTTATATAACATCTAAAACTTTCATTTTAATGGTCCCTCCCTGGAGCCATTGTTATCAAGAGGTACTAACAATTGTGAAATGGTCTTACTTAAACTTGACTTTGTGGACAAATTACTGCATAATTTCACTTTAAAATGCTGCCACTTTGTTTTGTTCTGAAAGGAAAAAATTCCTAACAAGGAAATAGTCAGATCACCCCAGTTTTTAAACAATAAGTAGCAAGACATTAATCAACCAATAATCATTCATTAAGTAACTACTATGTGCCAAGCCCTGAGTTAGGTCCTGTAGCTACAAATACGAAGAATGGAGGGGCAGAGTCAAGATGTCAGCATTGAAGAAGAACTCTGCCAGCTCCCCCCATAACCACCTCAAATACCTATAAAGTATGACTCTAAACAAATTTTAGAGCTCCAGAACCCACAAAAGGTCAGAGTAACAAAGCTCCCCCTAAAGGCAGCCCAGATGGCAGACAGGAAGGGTGTGCCAGCTCGCTGGGAGCGGAGTCCAGCCCCATGTGGTTTTAGCCACAGGCCGTCCAGGAGAAGCCCCAGCTGGGGCTTTCAGGAGAGCAGATCACTGGCGGCTGTGGCAGTTTGCAGAATTACCAACCCATAAGAGCCAAGGACAAAAGGAAAAGGTCAGTAGAACTAGGCTAAATTTGGGGGAGGTGGTCTGGCTGGCCAAACTCCCTCAAGAACTAGAAGTAGTCTGAAGTGGCGGCCCTGCAGCCACCTCCATGTGGCTACTTCAGAAGCTCCCGGCCTGCAGATTGCAGTAGGGCCAAGTGATCAATCAGAGGCTAAGTGCTCTTGCCTTGAGCTACCTGGATTGGCATTGTGGTCTTTGGTGGTCGTCCTGAGGTGTGTTCTCAGTGAGCCAAAGCTTGTGGGCACTGCAGAGACTGCACCCTCCTAATAGCTCCAGTAGCTGCAAAAACCCCAGCAATTCAGGACAGAGCTCTCTGCTCTGAAAGCAGAGTTCTACTGAGCCCAAAAGTCAAGTAATTGACTGGCAATATGAGCAGGCAAAGGAAGCAAAGTAAGCACAGCAATCCAACTTTAGATTTCTTTTTGGGGAACAAAAAAGTCAAGTAATTGACTGGCAACATGAGCAGGCAAAGGAAGCAAAGTAAGCACAGCAATCCAACTTTAGATTCCTTCTTTGGGGACAAAAAGGATCAAAGCATGGAACAGGAAGAAGACAGCATAGTCAAAACTCCTGCACCAAAAGCTTCCAAGAAAAATGTAAAGTGGTTACAGGCCATAGAGGAGCATAAGAAGGATTTTGAAAACCAAATAAGAGAAGTGGATGAAAAATTGGGGAGAGAAATTAGAATGATGCAAGAAAATCATGAAAAGAGAGTGAACAACCTGACTGAAGAAAATAACACCTTAAAAAATAGACTAACTCAAATGACAAAAGAGGCCCAAAAGGCCTATGAGGAGAAGAATGCCTTAAAAAGTCAAATTTGCCAGATGGAAAAAGAATCTCAAAAGCTTTCTGAAGAGAATAATTCCTTCAGAATTAGAGTGGAGCAAATGGAAGCAAATGACTTTATGAGAAATCAAGATACTATTAAATAGATCCAAACAAATGAAAAAATAGAAGGCAATGTGAAATATCTCATCAAATACAAAGAATGAAATAACCTAACTCCTACTCTCAGGGCATTTACATTCTATAAGTTAGAGCAGGGGCTAGCAGCTGTAAGAAAATTCCAATGGAACACCACAGGAAGAGAATGCCAATGTTTTCTTATGCGGACTTGATAAGAGTCAAATTTAGCAATAAAAATGTATATTTTGCAGGTATTTTAAAAATTAGTAATTGGTAAATGACTGAATAAACTGTGCTTTCTGAATATACCAAGAAAGGATGATGAATATAAAAGAAAGTGAGGAAAATACATAAAGACTTATGCAAAGTAATGTACTAGGAATAAAGCAAGGCCAAAAGAGCAATTAGCACAATGATTGCTGTAACACAAGTAGTCAGCACTTTATTTCCATTGACCTGTTTCCACATCTGTAGAACTTGGATGATAATTGCCAAGAGAATTTCAAAGGTCCCTTTCAGGTCCAATATTTTATGATTCCTTTGATCCCAAGATACACAACACATTTCTACTAAAAAAATATTATCCAGCTCTGAAATATTAAAAATATTATCCATCTCTGTCCATTTTCCCTCTGTTTTGAATCCTCCCCCACTCCTTGCTAGCCAATTACTAAGGAGCTATGGCTGATTGATGAGTGTGGCAAACTCCATTGGGACAGTTCTTTCTAAAAGGAATTACTCATTGACCTCAAGCCCTCAGAATTAGCCATAAGCTACTTCCCTAGGCTCACCACTTAGTCCTAGAGGAGGTTAGTAGCACTAAGGCCAACATTTTCATTACATAGTTTTATCAACACACACACACACACACACACACGTACACACAAAATGTTTTTTTTTGTCCTTGGAAATGCTTTGCTTTCTATTTTGACTATGGCTTCCAAGAAAATATTTTTCATCAAAATGTTTGAGTTAGGTGCCATGTAGACACAACCATGGACATTCAGTCCTAGCTTAAAATAAACATGATTAAAAACAGCCTCCTTTCAGTTGGTTTTAGACTTGGGATTAGTCCATTGTTTTCTCAGCCTATGAAGAACTGTTTTCTGTTCTATGGTCAACTAGAAGTGATTCTTATTTTCCAAGACCAGATTCGAACAGCTCCAAATGTTATGGACTTTCAAGAAGAGATGCTCATCATTATTAGTCACACAGGATCACTTAGCTAGAAAATGTCTGAGGCAGGATTTGAACTCAGGTCTTCCTGACTGCAGGTCCAGCATCCTTTCCATGGAGCCACCTGCCTGCCTCTTAAAGGTCATCTGACTCAGTGCCCTAATTTTACAGATAACAAAACTGAAACCCAGAAAAAAGAAGAGATTTGCCCAGGTTAACATTAACTGAAAGAGTTGGGAGTTGGTTTCAGGTCTTCTTCTTTCAAACCCAATTCTCCTTCCTCTGTAGCACTGTGTCTTCCCAAGAATTTTAGAGGAATAGGAGACATGGAAGCACTGCTAGAAAAATTACTCACACCATGGAGCTACCGTGGATTTCCCATGTACTACCTGAGCACTTTGTTTTAATTTAAAAGCATACTTTCCCAAAGGTACACTATCCACTATTCATCTTCCAGACTTCCAAATGTAGCAGGTAATTATACTTGATTAAAACTATAATATTTTTTATCCTTACTCAGCTCTCCACAATTGATCTTTCCATAAAAAGCTACTAATCCAAATAAGAAAGGGAGAAAGGAAATTTATGTCAAGTATTTTTAAACTAAAAAAAATGTTCTATGAAACTTCTTTGATGGATTTCTTCTTACTGTAAAATGTGCTGGCAATATGCTTCATATTCTTGCTTTTAGGCAAATTTCATAGAGAATCAGACTCTCCAATGTGGCAGGTGTAGTGTTTTAGAACTGTGATAAAGGAAGAACGCTTACAAATCAGTTCAATGAATGACATTGAACTCACGATTTACTCAAATCACATTTTTCCTTTTAAAAGCGCCATATGTATAAATCCATGATATCGTATGTGCTGGCAGAAGTCTGCCTTTGCACAAGCCTAGTCTTGAGGTTTGAACAATGTTCATAACTCTTCATGAAGCAGCAGATTAGTCCAAAACAAGCAAACTGGAAAGGCTAGGAAAGTCCTTTCCCCATAGGAAGGGAGTGACTGCCCTGCCTTGATTCAAGCAATGAATTCTGAGAAGCCAAAGACAGGAAGCATTTTTTGAAGTTCCATGTGCGAGGCATTGTGCTAAGTTCTCTATACATATCTCTGTCTGTCTCTCTGGCTGGCTGACTGTCTCTGTCTCTGTCTCTATGTCTCTGTCTCTGTCTCTGTGTCTCTCTGTGTGTGTCTCCCTGTCTGTCTCTGTCTCTCTGTCTCTTTCTGTCTGTGTGTGTGAGTCTGTCTGCCTGTCTGTCTCTTTCTCCCCTCAGCATTTAATACAGTGCTTAAAACACAAAAGGACTTAAATGTGCCATTCCTCTATCCCTTTACACATTTACTCTTTTCACCTATTTCTTTTCTATGTAATTCTTTTCATTTTCTTTTTGTTTATATGTCATCTCTTCCCATTAGAAAGCCACCTCTTGAAGGTCAACTACTCTTTCTTACATGGTTTTTCTCTCCCTCAATGTGCCTTGCCTATATAGGTATTCAACAAATATCTCTTGAATAATTTGTATGAATAAGTTCAATTTAATTCAACACACATTTATTGTTTATTATGTACAAGATATTATGCCCAGCATAGGAAATTCAAAGACAAAAACTTTACAAGTCCCTGCCCTCAAGAAGATTATATTCTAATGGAGAAGATACAGCCTATACACAGATACATAAATAAGAAGAAATGCAAGGCAAGAGAGAACCTAAATAAGCTACTATTAATACAACAGCTCTATAGTAGATGACCAGTTTAGGAACAACAGCCCAGGAGTGTGGACTAGCTTTACTTTTATACCTTTGCTTGAGGGCCAGCTAGGAGGTGATAGACAAGTCAGGTAGACTTGAATCCACATGTCCTACCAAGGTACTTATGAAGATGGAATAAAATGCAGGTATCAAAATGCCAAATAAGTGTAAACTATTGTTGTAAGATATTAGGAAAATTAACCACAATAATTAGTCATCATTATTGTCAAGATAATCTCCATCTTCGTGAGGATCATTGGTAATAGTAGCCACCATCTTTCTCCACTTATTTGGTGATTCTGTAAATGGAAAAGGGTTATTTTGAAAAAAGAAATGCTCATTAAGATGTGAAAACATAAACATAGAAGGTGCTGTGTCCTAGAAAATAACCAAATTCTAGGGTTAAAAGGAATTGTAAAGACCATCTAGTCTCATTTTATAGAAAAGTAAATCGAGTCCCAGAAAGATGAAAAAAATTCCCCAAGGTCAAACAGTGAGCTGGAGTTATGGTTTTTAAAAACAGAATACTTTGAAGACAAGCAAGAAACTGGTAAATCTGTTTTTTGTGTTTATAGGATTTCAATCATCTCTGATACTCTGAGTCCCACTTATGTCTTCATTTATTAGTTTTAGATTTACTCTTCACATTGCTCAGTTCATTATTATGATTTTAATTTATATGATCTCTACTTATAAATTAAGCACACTGAAAATTAATGGGATAGAAGGAAAATTTATATGAAGCTATAATGTTCCTGCCCCCATACCACAGAGAATTGATGGCGAATACTTCAATTGTTTAGGTTCTGCTCTTTATGTTGAATCCCTAAAATACTCTCCACAGTGGAGATTCCAAATCTATTTCACTAACCCAGTCCCTCATTTCCCCTTCTCCCTGACATGCCCAGGAAAATATATTCATCACCTAGAAAAAAGATGAAGCCATCAGAAATTACCTCCATCATTTAAGGCTTAATAGGTAAATTAAAACCTCCATAAAAATTAAATTTAATTAAATTTAAAACCCTCTGTTCAATCGAACAAAACAAAATCTCTTCGAATCAAAGAATCTAAGGGTTGGAGGAGACCTCAGAGACAATCTAATCTAACTTATACCCAAGTAAGAAACCACCCTACAACACAGTTAATCATTGGTAACCCAATCTCTTCTTAGTTTGATATTCTATTAAACAACTACATGGTACAGTGGTTAGAGCACTGATTGTGCAGTAAGGTCAGATCTGTGTTCAGATCTAACCTCAGATACTTACTGGCTGTGTGACCCTGGACACTTCACTTCACCTCTGTCTGCCCCAGTTTTCTCATCTGTAAAATGGGAGTAATAATGGCACTTATCTCCCAGAGTTGTCATGAAAATCAAGTGAGATAATAAATAATACATAATAAATCAATGAATAAATAATAAAGGGCTATACAATTGCTATTATTGTTACCTTGCTGTCAATATGACTAATTTTTGATATTTCTCTGAACACACACACCTCCCTTATCCCCTAAGGGAGTCCTTTTGTCATCCCAAAGATAAAAATAGAGCATAGAGACTGTCCACGGGTTATCCCTCATCTCAATAAATGACTTGTCCGCCTTCTTTTCAAGTCTTGCAGCCCTCTAATGACATCATCTATATGCATTCTCCTGCACAATTCTGGGTTGGTATTGTGTTGTAGCATACTCATGTCCACCATATGCCTTTCCATGGCTCTTTGAAAAGCCATCAACTTTACCACTCAAAAGTGCCATTTATATATTGTGTTATACGACTCATTCTAGCTTGGAAGCTGCTAGATGGCAGGCACTAAGTCATCTTATCTTTCTATCCCCTGTAACCCTCCACGTATTTGTCCACTAAATGAATGGAGAAAAGTAGCTGTAAATAAATTAAGGAATTTCAAAGAGGAGTGACCAAAATGCCAAAACTCTTTATGGAGTTTCTGAACATTAACTAGAGCATTTTTGTAAAGCTCCCTCATTAGGTGAAGGAAGAAAATTCATCCCAGTCAATTTATTTCACAGAAATGCGTTGTGCAACAAAGACAACTGGAGTGTTTTGGAAGGATTCACCTGGCTTTGGTTTGCAGGATTGATCAGAGCTAAGGGAACAGGGAGTAGGAACCTCAGGGAGAAGACTATTACAAGAATCATCCAGGAATGAAGAGAAGGCTGGGACTAATATAGTAGCACTGAAAATGGAGAATAATATCCTTGTATTTCCTCTCTAGTTACAACTTTGTCATCTCTGAGAATTCTGTGAATTACAGTCCTCCTGAAATTTTACCTGACTGACATAGAACTCAATTTCATTCTATTCTACAAGTATCAATTAAGCGCCTATGATATACAAGGCAATGTGCTAGGCTCTAGTAACAAAATTTTAGGAAGGAAGGAAGGAAGGAAGGAAGGAA
>CM053599.1:27851043-27872323 GCA_028646575.1 Pseudocheirus occidentalis | reverse complement strand
TTATTTAGGTTCTACTCTATGCAAGGGACAGCCATAGATGCAATGGGATAGAAGCCTGAAGCTAGAATCCCTGCCTCCATGAACCTACAATCTAGTTGGAGAATAAGATGGAAACAAAAAAGCAATCTGGATCATTTTAGACACTGGCAGTTGTGGAGGAGTTTGTGTTGTCATGAAACGTCCAAATAATTTGTTCCAATAGCTTTATGAGCTACACATAGACCTCACAGATCTTGGCAGCAATCATTAGATCCCTCACCTTAGTGGACAAATGATTATCTGAATGTTGCCTTGCAAAAACAGAACTTGCCAGATAAGTCTTAACTCAGACTCAGACTATTTATGTCTCCAGTGTACCATTTTATATTTAATACATATTGATAATTTGGGTTGCACATGATTTTCTTTTCTGAATATATCAACCCCTCCTCCCTTACCTAGTGAATCATCCACTGGAGCAAATGATAAAAAGATAGAGCAAGGAAAATTATTTCAACAAGTAACTAAGTTTGGCAGGACATGTCATGTTCCACACCCATAATTCCCCACGTTTGGGGAGGTTCATTTTCCTAGCTCATCTATAGGGCCAAGCTGCATCATTTTAGCTTCATTTTTCTATCCTTCCTTTCCAGTTATGTTGTTATAGTCATTGTAGTAATGTGTGTAATTGCTAACATTTATTTTAAAAATTCTGAATAAGGACCACCCACAGGCACAATTCCATTTATTCTCTTTGAACAAAAAAAAATCATGCTATTTTCTAGGGACTAAAATTTTTTAACTTCATAGAGAAAAACGCCTTTCTCCAAAAAGAGGTTTATGTTGTTATCTCAAAACATGATGCTACATTGGGCTGTCTAATTGGCCTTCCCTTGTTGAGCTTACACTCTGATGATCTTTGTAGATAGGTGGTTATGGAAGGATAGGTTAGAGAATGAGAGCCCTTTTTAACATTAGACATATATTCATTCATCCAACAAATAGGTACTAAAGTCTTGCTGTGTGCCTAACACTGTGCTATGAAAGCTCTTACGGTACAAATTGAAAAAATGAAACAGTTCCTGCCCTCAAGGAGTTTACCTACTATCCTTGGGAAACATTACATATATTGATAAGTTAATATGTATGTGTGCTTATATGCACACATACACACACATACAAATAAATAAATATAAATGTATATGTGTCATATATGTGTGTTTATATATGAAAACACATGTATGTGTGTATGTAATTTCTAGTTGGGTAGAAGAACTAATAATTGGGGAGATAAAGAAAGGCTTTTAATGCAAGATGATTGGTCCTCGAGGTAATTGTGACTGATCTAAGTGGTGGAGGTGAGGGTGGATAGATTGCCTCTGCAAAGAGAGAGAGGAAGAAGGTGGGATGCCATATAGGAGGAATAATAAGTAAGTCAGTTTGACTGGAATGTGGAGGAGGGGTAAAGGGATAATATATAATCCATCTGGAAAAACAGGTTAGAGTCAGTTATGGAGGGATGTCAATGTCAAACAAAGGAGTTTGTATATTATTTCAGGGATAACAGAGAGACTTCTCAAATAGAGAAATGACGTAGAACAACTTGTGCTTTTGGACTCAAATGAAGTTTACTCTTTGATGCTATTAAATTTCCTAACCTCAGTAAAAGATTTCAGAAGGGAGGCCTCTACCTTTTTGAGTTTTAAAATAAACAGTCTGTCCATTTGTAATGTGGAATTATCTGTTCTCATGCTTCACAAGTATGCTATGAGCCCAGTCATTGCCAAAGAAATGCCTAGAAAGGGGAGAATATAACCTCAAAAGAGCCATGGAGGATAATTGCCATCGTGATTCCAGGGAAGAAAAAGACTGAACTGAAATGCCCCGGCTAAGTGGTTAAGTAAATGGGCCTTTTTTCTTCAAATCCACTCCTTGGGTAATTTGACCATATAATAGACAATTCCAATTGCCCTGTCTTCCTCTTGGAAAACACTATATGGGATATTAAAGGGTGAAAAATATATCAGTTTATATAAAAAGTTCTATGAAGATCTTCTCAAAGGAGTTTGGGTTAGATCAGTAAAGAGAGCATGAATTGATATCTACCTCAACTGTGGGTAGTTTTCTGTTTTGCTTTGTTTTGTTTTGCTTTACTAAAGCAAAAGGTAACTTTTGACTACTTGAAGAGTAACCCTATTTGTTTTATTCTTTAGTACTGGATTGTTAGAAAAATCTAGAGTCAGTTGCCAAACTCTAGATTCTTAAAATTATTCATGTGTTCAGAGAACATTACAAAGATTGATTAAATGTCTATTATACACAAGGTACCATACTAGGCAGTAGAGATATAAAGACAAAAGTGAAATGGCCTGACTTTCAAGAAGTTTACATTCTATTACACATCTAATGAGTGCTTACTCTCCTGAGTAGTACTTTTCAGTGGCTGTCCCCCATATCTAGATCTCTTTCCTTCCTTATCTTTTCCTCCCTGGCTTCCTTCAAGACTCAGCTAACATCCTGCTTTCTGTGAGAAGCCTCTCCCAATCTCTTTAATCTTGATGCCTTCTCTCTGAGACTATCCATAACTTGCACTGCGAAACATACATAGATGTTGGTATGTTGTATCTCCAAAAGACTGGGAGGTCCTTGAGCTCTAGAACCATTCTTGTATTTCTTTACACGTTTACATCCTTTACCCTTAGCACAGAACCCTGCACATAATAAGCAATTAATAGATGCTTATTGCTTTGATTCTTGGCACTGCTGCTTTATTTAAAGAAATATGACAGTTCCTGCCTTCCAGGCATTTATGCAAATGCAAAGCTAGATGAATGTAGATGACTATAGAATGTTCTCAGATGACTATGTAAAAGTCATGACAAGAAAGCCTAGAATGAATTGTCAAATGGCACATAGGTTGTAATACTATGAGTTCACTGGAAAAAAAAAAGATCAATAAGGGCTCAGAAGGTAAGAGAGACTAGGTCTTCAAGGATGCGCAAGATTTGAATTTAGAACAGAGACCAATTTGTAGACTATTAGAGTGATCCATATAAGAAGAAAAAAATGGAAGGGGCATAAAGAAAAAGACATAAAGGATTTGGTGACCTTGCACAGCCCTCCATCTCTTAAACCCAATTCATTTACAAGTCATGGCATCATCTTCCCAATGTCATGGTGCTCTTTGAGAACAAAGGACAAATGACAGCAAATGAGGAAACAAGCCAAGAGAGAACCAATGACTTGACCAAGGGCAATTAGTAAGTGGCAGAGCCAGGTCTTGATCTTTGCTAGGATTTCTAATTCCCAAACCAATTGTCCTCCCATTTCTCCTTATCACCTATCATACTTGAGGGTCAATGTTATGGAGGCGGCATAGAAGGCAGAGTTGCTAAGAACCATACTGAGAAGTGTTTTCTCTAAGAATTGAACTATGACCTAGTGTTCATTATACGTGAACTCATTCATGAAGGCAGGCTGGAATAGCAGAAAGACTATTGTGTGTGGGCAAAGATTATTTCACTTTTATATTTGTTATCACCAGATTTAGTACAATATTTTGCACATAGCACATATTAATAAATGTTTTTTCATTCTTTCATCAGTTCTTTCATTTGTAGGACCTGGGTTTAAATCCTGCCTTGGTCATTTGATACCTATGTAACCTTGAACAAGTCATTTAACCTCTTTTTGCTCAGTATCTTCTTTTGTAACATGTGAAAGGATTGGACCATACGACCTCTGTATGATACTGAGATTCTGAGATAGGAGTTATTAAAAAATTCTGAGGGCAATTTCTGGTAATAATCTTTTATATCTGAAAACACTGGACATTTTGTACTTGAAACATTTATTTTACCTCAAAGTAGGAGGAAGTACAAAGTGTTTGGCTCTAAAGGCTTACATCATTCAGTGTGATTCTTCACTCAGAGTATCTGTGCCTTTGAAAAGAACAGAGCATCCTAAAAACC
Source organism: Pseudocheirus occidentalis (assembly GCA_028646575.1). NCBI lineage: Eukaryota > Metazoa > Chordata > Mammalia > Diprotodontia > Pseudocheiridae > Pseudocheirus > Pseudocheirus occidentalis. Next base: position 27,868,373 of record CM053599.1, on the reverse strand, counting down.
TGAGGGCTTTTCTAAACAAGGGCATTTTTCATTGCATTTGTCCATCATTTGTAAGATGCATCAACACAAGATTTACAAATCCTAAATTCATATTGTTCATACTTATGGTAGTGACGTGGTAATTTAACTGTAAAGTTACTGTACCAGATATCATGAGATTTATTCCCCCAAATCTCTCATTAATGCCATTTTGTTCCATTAACTTTTATACTCTCCTGGTACTTGATAAATTCTGAATTATGCTGTTGTCTGCAAATGACAGATTTCTGTGAATAGAGGCAAATGGAATTTTTGTGTGTGTTTTTTCCATATAACATTGCAAAATAGGAGAGATAATGAATCAGGATGCAAATTATCTGACACCAGCAGAGAAACAACAACAAAAACCAATCCCTCTTTAGCCCATCAATACAAACCTATTTATTCATACAAATCAGTTACTCAGAGGCTGAAATTGTACAACTTCATCTTCTGAGATGCTGAAATATGCCATATAGCAAGATTGGTTTGTGCATATTTTGTTGGGCTTTTTTTTCATCAAAATTTCTTGAATTTTCTACCTTATCTAGGATAAAAGGAGAGGAAAGAAAGAAAGAAAAGTATAGTGTGGTTGAGAGTGCTATGTGGAATGCCCAAGTCTGAGAGAAGATTGAATAAATTGGATTTGGGGGGAGGTGAAATCTGGGGTCTGATATCAGGTGCCACAATGTCTAGTTCTGATAAGAGAGAAACAGAAAAACACACATTTCTCCCTCTGGGGTCCCTATCGTGTGATAAGCACCACATAAGCTTTAGTCGTTCACCAAAGAGTTTGATCATCTCCAAGCTTCAATTACTCTACTGGACTAAGTCTTGATTTGACCAGGTAGGAGGGTTAATAACAGTGGGGAATCATGTAATGGGAACAGGGAAACATGTGACAGTGATGGAAACAAACAGGACGGCTCAGGAAAACAGAAGTGCTCATTCTTGGCAAGGATGATGTTTGACTGGATAAAGTGAAGCAATCCACAACTCCTGTGCTTTGGAAATCAGTATCAAGAGGAAAATACAAGAACTTTTTTTTGGACTTTAGATACATTTTCTCAAAATTCATATTATCGTATCATAGTTTTATTTCTATATAGCTATCTGTGAATGCAATATATAAAATATGAATGCAGTATATAAAATATAATTCCTAGGAATATTAATTCTTATTGGTTAATAAGGGCATGAGGTACCCAATAAAGAACTAGCCTCAGATTCAGGAAGAAATCAATTCAAGGCCTATCTTGGACGTATGCTGACCCTGAGAAAAGTAGGTGGTGCTAGGCTGGAGGGCCTGATATGGGGACAAGAGGACCAAAGTTCACCCCTTGCCTAGTCACTTGCTGTGTGATGTTGGCCAAATGACCCCATCTTCTCAGCTTTTGTATTGGCATGTATAAAATGAGATGGTAGGACTATCCCCTAAGGCTCTTCTTCTAAGTCTATCTTTCTATGACCCTGAGCAAGTCATTTAACTTCCCAATGCTCCCAAGCTGTAACACCATAAGGTTGAAAGCTGCAGAGCAGTTGCCTATGGACAAAACCTTGAACCAGAAATTTAGGGAATCCTGAGAAAATAATAAAATCATCCCTATAGTCTAAGCGAACTTTTATTCTTTGGGGGCTCATAAGGTGTAAGATACATAAATATATGCAAAGTACATTCAAAGTAATTTAGGCAGGTAAAAAATGTTAATTGGTAGGATCAGGAAAAAAATCACACCCTCCTGTGTTATGTAGTGTCTGCTCAGAACATTAAAGAGAGCCAGGGATGCCAAGGGGCACAAGGAGGGAAAGAGGGTGTAACAGGTTTGGGAGACAGCATGTCCCAAGGCACAGGGCAGGGAGAGGAAGGACTGTTCCCTTAGGGAAAGAATGACATACCCTCTAAATTGGGTATCTTGGCCTATGGGAGAATAGGGGGGAAGGGGATGAGAGGGGGAGACCAGAGGGCAGGGCAGGGTGCGGTAGTGGGTTGTTAGAAGCAAACACTTCTTTAAAGGGACAGGGACAAAGTAGAGAATAGAACAAAAGGGAGGTGGAATAGGAAGGAGGGAAATATACAGGTACTGGTATAGGGAGATCCATCTTGCACTACCAGAAAGTCAGAGGGGTGATGAGGGAGGATATAGGAGAGAGCTGATTGGGGAAGGGGGTATACAGTGAAATCACTGTTTGGGGGTGGTGGGTGGGAGAAAGATGGGAAGAAAATTTGTAAATCAAAATCTCATGGAAATGAATGATGTAAACTAAAAATAAAAGTTTAAAAAAATAAAAACACACACAAAAAAGTTAAATTCAGTTTTCAATGAGCTTTAAAGGCAGAACAGAGTATTTTTGATTTTAGAGGCAATAGGATGCTACTGAAGCTTAGTGAGTTGGGGAATTAGAGAATCAATCCTTTCCTTTAGAGATGTTGATTTGGCAGCAGCATTGAGGATGGATTGAAAATGGGCATGGAGAGACCCAGATTGCTCATTTGGAAAAGACTGCAAGTGAAGACACGGGCCTCAGTTTGGAAGGTAGAAAGGAGATAGATATTGGAGAGCTTACCGAGCACTTTGGCTCATTTGTAAACATGTACTTTCAAAAATAGTATACAATTATATGCATAATGTTGTTAGGTCATTTTTCAGGCGTTGCCCCATTTGGGGTTTTCTTGGCAGAGAAAGTGGAGCAGTTTGTCATTTCCTTTTCCAGCTCATTTTACAGATGAGGAACTGCGGCAAGCAGGGTTAAGTGACTTGCCTAGGGTCACATAGCTAGTAAATGTCTGAGGCTAGTTTTGAACTCATGATGATGAGCCCAGCATCCTAGCCACTGCACTAGGTAGCTGCCCATATTACTATGCATAATAAATCGAACCTAATGATGAGTTTCTTTTAGCTTTGTTACCCAGATATCTAAAATACAATTGCTCTTTAAATCTATGGAGCATGACATCCAAAGGATAAGGGAAATATATAGTTATCCCCTTCCACATCACAGCTTCATCATGGTTTCAATATATCATGGGTCAGTTTAAGAAATTAAATGGGAATTTGGGGGGAGTTTTGCAGAAGCCACAGATGACACATGAAAGCCAGCAAACAACATAGAGCCTATGACCAACTACTTAACCCAAATTTTACAATAAGGTACAATAAATGCCCCCTAAAAGAAAAAGAAAAAAAATTAGATGTCTCTGGAGCAGTGGTTCTCAACCTGTGGGTCGCGACCCCTTTGTGGGTTGAACAACCCTTTCACAGGGGTTGCCTAAGAAAGTGGAAAACACATATTTCTTATGGTCTTAGGAACCAAGACACCACTCCTCTATCCATCTCCAGATGGGTCTGCCCACATGCACATACACCCACATACGAGTATTAAAGGGTCACGGCATTAGGAAGATTGAGAACCACTGCTCTGGAGGGTCAAAATATTTATGTGGATTTTCTAGAATACAGAATGTGCTGTGTCCCTAACTGCCATGATATGGAAGGGATGAGTATAGTACTAAATTTGTCTTCAAAATCGTACCAGCATTGCCCCCTCACTCCAAGTTATTTTATTCTTTAATCATAGGCCAAAAATCTTTCTATTTCTAGTCACCTGGATGCTTTAAGTTTACCCCCTTCCAAATGCTTTCCCTCAAAAAAAGCTACCCACAAACAAGTCAAAAAATCTACCTATTTCTTAAACGCAGAAGTGTCAGGGCTCTTCAGTGACTCTTGTATAACTCATGGATCTTGTATAATTTATCTTGTATAATGGGTTATGGCCCAATTCTTAGAGAAAACAGTTCTCAGTGGGGGCCTCAGTAGTCTTGCCCTCTATTGCTATCTCCTTATTATGGATTCTCAAGGCTAGGGGATCCTTGCTGACTTCAAAAGTCCCATGATGTGCTCAGAAGTATTTGCAAGGACTGTTAATTGCTATTGATGTCTTAGGCCCTCACTATAATCATGTTACTTACCACACAGTCTAATCCACGAGATCCTTCCTCAAGAGACAAAAATTATACGCAAGCATGAAGTTAGTCAAGAAGATTCAGAAAAGAAAGGATACCCCCAAATTAGCCTGCTCTGCACCATTCAGGTCTCCTTCTAAAATGCTCAGCTTCCTGGAGCAAAGGAGGCTGGCCTTTCACCAACTTAAAGGCCCAAGGCCTCCATACTTTTATTAATTAATAACATGGGAAATCTCAGAGCCGGCAACAGTTGGCCATCCTGATTGGGCTACCAGGTAATATGGGAAGAAATGAGGTATGAAGGCCATAGTTATCAGACTTTCTGAGACAAATTTGTAGTGGGATTTTGGTTAAACCCCACTTTCTCTAGTCCTCAGTTATAGTTCAGATAGTACCATATAAATAATAATGAATGAATACTAAAAGGTGTAATTCTGAAAACCTTTGTAATGCCCCATCCCTTGTCCTGCCTTCCTTTGACTGACTCCTAGTAATCTCTTTCTGCTATGAGGCATCTAACAGATTAAATGTGATGAAAATTAAAATGATATTTTCAGAGCCAGCAATTTCTGTATTTGCTACTCTATATGTTGCTATATTTATCTCTCTATAGAACATTGTTGAATGTAATGGGGTCCATTTTTCACTTTCATTTAGATTACTGATGTTCTTGATAGCTCAACACTCTATAATTATGTATGAAGAAGGAGTGTGGGGGTAGTCAGACTTCTACTGAGTTACCAACTAAAGGAGTAGGGCTTTCAAATTGACCAGAATGTTTTTATAATACAAGGCCATATTTCATACCTCTCTATTTCATTTTTGCCCTTTATTCAAATTTCTCTGAAACCTTAGGAAAATCATCTGTTTTATTTAGGTTCTTTATTCCTTGATGGCATTTGAGAAAAGGAGTTACTTCACACAGATAATTTCATTCTTTTCCTAACTCGTGTTATTATTAAAGAGGTGAGGTGACAAAATGACTTTGAATCCAGGAAAATCTGGGTCTGAATTCTACTTCAGATGTTTACAAGCAGGGCATTGGGTAAATCACTTAATGTCTGTCTTGGTTTCTGTGGTTTCATTACTCTTTATCCCTTCCCTTCTTCAACTTCTGGTGCTTTGTTGTAAAACTCTGCTACAATGGAGTGCTGGATGACCTGTCCTTAAATCCTACCTTAGATGCTTGTTACTAGTTTTCTGGTCTCAGTTTTCTCATCTGTGAAAAGGGGATAATAATAGCAATTAACTCACAGCCTTGTTACAAGGACCAAATAAAATAATATATGGAAAGTGCTTTCTAAACCTTAAAGTGCTATATATGTTTAAGCTATTATTATGATTCATCTGAGTTAATCTAGCTGATCTAAATAATCTATTATCACTAATTTTTCACATAGTGAAACTGCATAGAATAAAACCACATAGAATAAAAATATATCCCAATGTAAATTAGGAAATTTTTTCTATCCTTATTGTCACAGTAAATGTCTATGATAAGGCTGGTTTCATCTATCAATTCCCTGTTCAAATCAATGAATGCTTCTTAGAGTCAAACTACTTTGCCAGCTACTGAGAAATACATGACCCAAATAATTAAAAGAAAACAGCCCCCATACTGAGGGATTTTATGTTTTTCTAGAGAGATACATAAAATTACCTATTGATATATTTATTTTACATGTTAGTATGTAGATACACGTATCTACATGCTAGTAGTACATACATGTTAGTATGTATCTATTACATATATACACATACATGCACAAATGCATGCATACACACATATTTATGCATATAAGACAATTTGAGAAGGGAAAGAACATTTCCAAAGAGGGGAGCCAGGAAAAGTTTCCTATAGGAAGTGGTGCATGATCTGAACCTTAAAGAGACCCCAAGAGAATGGGACGAATAGGCAGCACATTCCAAGAAGAGGACACAGCCTATGCAAAGATGCAGAAGTGGGAAATGGAGAACCAAGTCTAGGCACCAGCAAATAGGCCAGTTTAGCTGGAAGATAGAGTTTGTGAATGGGAGTAATGTAACCCACTAGCATCAAGGAAGGCTTGTTTCATGTTTTCATGTTTCAAAGCACTTAAAATACCAGATCAAAGAGTGAGTTTATCTTAGAGGCAATATGAAACAACTCTCGGCTATATTGAGCAGAATAGTTGCATGTCAGACTTGTGGTTTAAGATTAGTTGTGTAGAGCTATGGAAAATGGTTTGGAGAAATGAGTAACCAGAAATCAGTGGATCAATCATCTATTATTTGTTGAGCACATGAGGCTAGGAAGTACTTTTCTCTTAACTAGTCATCATGTCATCTTATGGTGAAAGCTTCCATTCTATTGATATCTATAATAGAATTCTATAAAGGGAATATTAAGGAAAAATTAGTCTTTGGAATGAAGAAAAGTTGAAAATACTTTGAACGAGGAAAAATTTATTTCTCATTCCATAAATTCCCTTAAGCTCAAGGAAATTATGTCCAGGCAAGAGCTGGGAGAGTTGCCCACCTGTGAATCCAGGCAAGAGCTGAGAGCAGTGAGCCCATGGAAGAGGAGCCATGGGGTTTGGAAGCCAGCCTCCAGTCAAGATGAATGAGAACTTGGGTGACTGATGATATTGTAACTTACTGTGACCTAGAGATGGATAGCCTTTGTACTTTCCACTACTCCTTAAGAATGATTCGTTTAAGAATGATAATCCCTTAAGGATGATTGGCTTAGGCATGATTGGAAGTCAGCCTCCAATCAAGATGCAAGAAGACTTTAGATGGGAACTTTATATTGACTGAGGAGATTGTGACTTACTGCATGATATGTTTTCCTTAAGACTATGTGTCCCCCTTCATAATACATTATTGTTGGGGTGGCTAGGTGGTGCAGTGAATAGAGCACTGGCCCTGGAATCAGGAGGACCTGAGTTCAAATCCAGCCCCAGACACTTGACACAAAAACTAGCTGTGTGACCTTGGGCAAGTCAGTTAATCTCAATTGCCCTCCAAAAAGCAAAAAAAAGGATAAAATAAAAAAGTAAATTATTATGTTATGTTCTTGTGAATGCTTTACTTTAGTTTGTTGCTGAATAAATAGAGAGTTCACTATACCTTGTGATTAGATCCTTAAAGTTATTCACAGTAGCAGTCTTTAGGAGAGTTGCTTGTGATTGGTTTTATACCTTGGAACTGTCAAATGATTCTGGAAATGAAATGAAAGAAGATGAATCACCATCTGTTTTTTCATTGTACCCTAAGGATCATAGTACCTTTCTGTCTGACTTAGCTGAAACCTCTTATATGTGTTGTCCATCGTCTCCCTTCCCTATTCTCCACCCCCCATTAAAATGTGAGCTTCTTGGGAGCAGGGAATATTTCTTCTCTTCTATTCATATACTCAGTTCTTTGCACATTATAAGCCCTTAATAAATGATTTTTATTCATTCATGTGTCCATATCAATGTTATATCTTAATTGCTTAATTTCTTATTTTTAAGATACTGCTATTTTAAATTATACATTGAATCTTTTAAAATTGCACTAATCCTGTATTAAGACAAAATAATACAATTTTTTTTGCAGTCATGCCATCTTTTAAAAAAATCTGTCCCCACCATATCTAAATACTTAAATTTCTTTTTTTCCATTAAAAGCAACAACTGGTCAGAAATGTTTTGGGGAAATCATCTCATCAATTATAAAATCACTAGATATTTTTTTCTGAAGCACATTACTTTAACAATAACTTTACAGAAAGTCTTACTGAGATCTATTATGATGGATAGAGTTACTGCTAATTGACTAATGCAACCGGACATAAATTGGGTTATACATATTCCCATCCCAGAGCTCCACAATTCAATGGTTTTTAGTATATTAAAAATAGAGTCAAATAACATTGGAACAGCTTGATAATAAAACTTGTTCACAAATAATGTGTTTTAGCCTTTTTGAGTGAAAAATCACGTAATAAAGATGTGCTTTGATAGAGTATTAAAATTTAATATCACATCAGAGATGCCAAGGCTAACACCTCATATTCATGCAGAAACTTCACTCAGGAGCTCTAAGAGCCTTAAAAGTCTTCTCTCTGTAACATTTGGAAGTTAGGAAATATCATTATCTTGGTTTAAGAAATGGAGTAGCAAAGTAGAAATTGCTTGACTTAGCCAAAAAAAAAAAAACAAATTCAAGTGGAGAGTCAAAAATCACTAATGTCATAAGGAAGCTTCTTAAATAAGTCCTATTCTAGTGATAAAAAACCATTAAAAAGGACAATCCTTCAAAATGATCATAGTGGTATTCATTCTGTAATTGCCTGGAGCACTTATTAAACAGTCAATTTCAATCCATATGACCATCCTTGTGTGACTGAGAGTAGTGAAGGGCACAAAGAATTGTTCATGAGTGTGGCCCTCAGGGCACACATAGGTACTTGATGTCATGTTGTGATGGGTATACATAAGTGACAGTAGAATGGCAGAGCTGAGTTTAAACTTGTCCTGAGATAGTTACTAGATACCTCACCCTGGGCAAGTCATTTCCCTTCTGCTGCCTCTGTTTCCTCATCTGTGTAACATGGTGACAATAATAGTGCCTACCTCTGAGCGTTGCATGAGGGTAAAATGAGATATTATTTGTAATGCATTTTGCAAACCTGAAAGTATTATATAAATACAATTATTGGATTGGGATTATGAAGGAGATCTTGAGACTAATGATATAATCAAAGAAAAAATGTGGGGGTCACATAGAAAAATGGGGGGAACCCATGTTTGTGTTTCATTGGCTTCTCAGGAAAAGGTCAAGGAGGTATTCAAGCCATTGAATAAGCTCTCTGTGGTGCACCTATAGAAGTACATGAATATGGGGCATAAAGGATGACCAGGAATTGATGGGTAAGAATCAGCACTACTGGAAAAAAACTGCCTACATTAGTGAGGTCACACATTGATTTAAATTTAAATATGTGAGTCTGTCTTCCTAAAGGCCTTGGACAAATAATGCATCAGATTCTCCTGGTTCAAAAAAAAAATACCATTGTATATAAAATGAGGTATGTAGAGTAGTACCTTGAGTGTAGAGAATTCTGCTAAAATAATACTGGTCTGGGAAAAAAAATATCCAATTTTAACACATTGAACTTATTCTCAGTGCACAGTTTATACACCGAAAGATCTGTGCTATGGTTTATTACATTGTTAAGAAAGGAAAAATGACCCCAAAATAGTGTAAAAGAAAAGATACAGTGGATCAATGTCCACAGTTCTGCACCTTGCCACCCCAAATAACTTTCCTGGTTCAGACATGGCTATAGTTGCAAAGGATTTTGGAGGAACACCATCCTCCCCTCGCCCCCAAACTGCACCTAAGAAGCTTGTAGCTGTTCTGAGCCCACTGTCTTCTTCTGAGTTTGTTTCTTGATATTCCCTATCACCGCTGTAGTTTTTATGGTCATGTACTCTTTGTTTTGTTTTGTTATGTTTTGCTTATTTCTACTCTGCTTCTTGATTTTGAACTTTTTGCTAAAGTTGGGATCTGTTCCAAGCATGAGTATGGGAGGTACATTGTCTCAAACTTCAGGCTTCTTTGGAATGCTTTTTCAAAGCTAGTTCTGCATGTTTGGAAATTTTTGGTGATTTCAAGCCGTTGTGATCTGGGGAGAGGTGTGGCCACTTCACCCCTGGTCTGAACTCTGGTCCAGGAAGGACCCCCTGATCCCTTGAGAATTCAATTGATACTGCTCCTCAGGGATCCCACTCAATTGAGGTAGAAGAAAGATGAAATGGATGAGGAAACAAAAGTTTTAATTTCTGAGTTTATTGATTATGTTAACAATGCATGCCAATTGCCTAACAAATTGGGACCAGATTTCCTCAGCTTAGGGTTTGACCCTGAATATAGAGGGATAAAATTTTTCTTCATTAAAACCATTAATCAAAAGCAATCAATTAGTTAGAAAAAATAGTTAACCAGGATATAAAGCTACATAATTTCATGTCTACTTGGAGAAAAGATTAGTGAGTTCCCAAGTCAGGAGGGGTAGAGCAAATACATGCAATTTCTTGAAATAAAAAACAAACAAAAAGGTGTCTCACTCCCCACAAAAGTCTATATATAATCAAAGGCACATGGAATCAATAAATGGTTGATCAGTATGGGACCAGTTTTCAGATAAGAAATAAGCGTTGCTTGAGATGTATATATATATCTTGTATAATATCTCATCAGAAAAACAACTGAGATGGAAAAATAAATTGAGGAGAAATAACTTATGAGCCACCTGAAAGCCATGATCAACCTTTTCAAGCTGAGGCCTTTAACAGATCTCATTGCACCGATGAAAGCAAAGGTCTAGGAACTCACAAAAGATGAGACAAAGAAAAATCATTTGACTTCTTGATTAAAGACAGAACCTGGGCATCGTATTTCAAGAAATGATCAAGGAAAACTTCCCCAATATCCTAGAATAAGAAGGTAAAATAAGAATTGAAGGACTTTGCCAATCATCACCTGAAGGAGATCCCAAAGGGAAAACTCCCAGCAATATTGTAGTCAAATTCCAGAGCTCCCCAGTCAAACTGAAAATACTTTAAGTAGCCTGAAACGAAACTATTCAAATATTGTGGAGTCACAGTCAGGATCACAAAGATTTAGCAGCTACCTCTTTAAAGGAGCAGAGGGTTTTGAATATGATGTTCTAGAAGGTCAAAGAACAGGTATTACAACCTAGACTCACCTAACCAGCTAAGCTGAATGAAATCCTTCAAGGTAAAAAAATAAAGTAATGAAATAGAGGCCATTCAGGCATTTTTGATGAAAAGACCAGAGCTAAACAGAAAATTTGACTTTCAAATACAACTCACAAGAGAAGTATAAAAAGGTAAACTTGAAAGAGAAACCATAAGAGGCTCAATTGAGAATATGATACATGTAACTTCTTTTTTATTTTTTTGGAGGCGGGTAAGACAAGGCAATTGGGGTCAACAATTGCCCAAGCTCATAGGGCTCGTAAGTGTTAAGTGTCTGATCCTGAATTTGAACTCAGGTCCTCCTGATTCCAGGGCCAGTGCTCTATTCCCTGAGCTACCTAGCCACCCCAATACATGTTACTTCTAAGAAGGTTATCATTGTTAGGCCAGTGAGAAGGACTCTACATAGACAAGAGACATGAAAATCAGCTGGGCAATGTAAAACAAAAAAAAAAAGGTAGTGGAGAAAAAGGGAAGGATTTCCATAAGAGAATAGGAAAGGGAGAAGAACAGGAAAAAATATCTTACATAAAAGAGACATGCAAGGAAATGCTCACATATAAATTGGAGGAAATAAATACATATGCATGTTGTATATGTGTGTGCTTATACATGTATATATACATATATGTGTCTGTATATATACTCAGTTGGTTAGGGGAACCTGAGACAGTTATTAGATATGTCATCCTGTGTCACTAGATATGTTACTAGACACGTCACCTAATATGTCATTAAATAAATATATATTTAAATATATACATAAATGCATATATCTGTATTTATATAATACATACATATTATATATGCATAATATGAGGAAATTAATGTATATGTGTGTAGTATGTGTGTGCATATATGTGTATGTGTGTGTATACTCAACTGATTTTATATACACACATACATTTAATTGATAATAAAAATATATTTTACCCAACAGGGAAGTAGGAGGGGAAGGGGAAAAACCAAAGGGGGAAGGGAGTGATAAAAGGAAGGGCAGATAAAACAGCCAGTTGTCAGATTAAAAACAGACTATAGAACAGGGAGACGATAAGAAGAGAGGGAGAAAGATAAACAGAAGAAGAGAATTGAGGGAAATGCAGTTAGCAATCACAGCTGTGAATGTGAATTGGATCATCTCATCTATAAAAAGGAGCTGTATAACAGAAGGGATTAGAAACCAGAATTCCACAATATGGTGTTTGTAAGAAACATACTTGAAGGAGAGACACATACAGAGTTAAGATAAGGGGCTGGACCAGAATGCATTATACTTCTACTGAAGTACAAAAAAAAATGGCAAGGTTGGCAATCAGGATCTCAGACAAGGCAAAAACAAAAACAGGCCAAATTAAAAGGGATAAGAAAGGAAACCACCTCTTGCTAAAAGGCACCATAGACAGTGAAGTAATCGATATTAAATATATATGCACCAAATGGCATAAAGGAAAGTTGAGTTACAGGAGGTAATAGACAGCAAAACTACTAGTGGGCACCCTCAACTTTCCCCTCTCAGAGTTAGATAAACCATAAAATAAATAAGAAGTAAAGGAGATGAATAGAATCTTAGAAAAGTGGAATGTGATAGACCTCTAGAGAAAATTGAATGGGAATAGAAAGAATATACCTTTTTGTCAGCTGCACATGGCATGTTTGCAAAAATTGACCATGTATTAGAGCATAAAAGCCTCACAACTAAATATAGAACAGCAGAAATATTAAATACACCCTTTTCAGACCATAATGCAATGAAAATTACATTCATTAAAAGTCTGTGGAAGATAGATTAAAAATTAATTGAAAGCTAAATAACCTAAACCTAGAATGAGTGGATCTAAACACAAATCATAGAATGAATCAATGCTTTCATTGAAGAGAATGACAACAATGAGACAACATTCCAATATTTGTGGTGTGCAGCCAAAATATTACTTAAGGTAAAATTTATATCTCTAAATGCATACATCAGTAAAAGAAAGAGTAGATCAATGAATTGGGTAGGCAACTAAAAAAATCTAGAAAAAGAACAAATTAAAAATATCTAATTAAACATCAGAATGGAAATCCTGAAAATCAAAGGAGAGATCAATAAAATTGAAAGTTTTAAAAAAAGACAACATTGAACCAATAAAATGAGAAGCTGGTTTCATGCAACAAAAAAACTCCTTCAATAGATAATTGGTTAATTTGATTGAAATGGAAAACAAGGGGTGGCTTGGTGGCACAGTGAATAGAGCACCAGCCATGGAGTCAGGAGGACCTGAGTTCAAATTTGGCCTCAGACCCTTGACACAAAAAATACCCATGTGACTTTGGGCAAGTCACTTACCCCAATTGCCCTCCAAAAAGAAAAAAAAGGGAAAACAAAATTACTAGTATCATAAGTGAAATGGGCGAATGCACCATCAATTAAGATGAAATTAAAACAAGTATTAGGAGTTATCTTGCCAAATTATCTGCCAATAAAACAATCTAAGTGAAATGGATGAATATTTACAAAAACTTAAATTGCCCAGATTAAGAGAAAAGGAAATAGAATGCCTGAATAGTCCTATCTTTGTAAAAGAAATTGAATACACCATGAATTGACTCCCCAAGAAAATATCCTTAGAACAAGATGAATTTACAAATGAATTCTACCAAACATTTAAGGAACAATTAATACCAAATATATATAAACTATTCAAAAAATAGGTAAAGAAGTCCTAACAAATTCCTTTCATGACATATATATATATATATATATATATACCTAAACCAGATACAGCAAAAACAGAGAAAGAAAACTATACACCACTTTTCTTAATGAATTGAGATATAAAAATTAAAAATAAAGCACTGGCAAGGAAATTACAGCAGTTTATCACAAAGATGACTAGCCACTATGACAAGGTCTCATTTGTACCAGAAATGCAGAACTGGTTTAATATGAGTAAAACATTCAACAAAAGTGTCTATATCAATAACAAAAACAATAAAAATCATGATTATATCACTAAATGCAGAACAAAGTCTTTGACAAAATATAATATCCGGTTCTTAAAAACAAAACACCAGAAAGCATAGAAATCATAGGAGCTTCTCTTAAAATGATGAAAAATCTTTATCTAGAAACAAGATAAACATTATCTGTAATGGAGATAAATGTGAAGTCTTCCCAATAAGATCAGGAGTGAGGCAAGGGCATCTGTTATCTTTACTCTCTTTTAACATTACACTACAAATTAAAAAAAAAAGCAAAAGGGGGCGGCTAGGTGGTGCAGTGAATAGAGCACCAGCCCTGGAGTCAGGAGGACATGAGTTCAAATCTGGCCTCAGACACTTAACACAAAAAACTAGCTGTGTGACCTTGGGCAAGTCACTTAACCCTAACTGCCCTCCAAAAAAAAGCAAAAAAAAATTACACTACAAATACCAACTGTAGCAATAAAACAAGAAAAAGAAATTGAAGGAAAAAATAGGCAATAAGTTAACAATACTTTCATTCTTTTCAGATGATATGAAGGTATACTTAGAGAATCTTAGATAATCAACTAGAAAACTAGTAAAATGACTTTAGCAGTGTTATGGAACATAAAACAAACCCACAGAAATCACCCACATTTCTATATACTACAAAGTGCAGCAGCAAGAAATGCCTCCCTGTCCCCCACAAAATGTACTCCACATCCTCATCACCCTACTTCTCTCATTACTCTTATAGTCACTCAGTGGTCATGGGACAACTCCATCTCCATTTCTAGCCAGTTACCAATTGCTTTGGAATCTCTGTAAAGTGAGATACCATTTGTAGAGCATTCAGCACTTCTCTGGCACTTAACAGGTGCTTAATAAATGCTTATTCCTTTGCCTTCCCTTTCGAAAATGTTTTTTACCATCCCTTCCTTTCTATTCTTACTGGTTCAGGTTCTTAACACCTTACATTTATTCCAAACTTTACAGCTATGATGACTCGTGTTTAACATTAAGACTTTCAGTGGACCCTCACCCAGCAGTACTTGCAACATTAGTATGGTTAGGGAAAAATGGAAATCCTCAGATAGATTCATGTTTTCTCTAATGCACATATTTCCTCTCTATATAAATCATAATCTATCTATGCCAACTCCTCCTATCTGACTCATCAATAATGAAAACAGTGGGGATCCATCTAATCTATGCGTCCTTAAGTTCTCTTGGTCTAATGATATACTTACTGGAGATGGCCTATCCATAGTTTATCCCTTACTGTAGCCACATGGCTAGGTTGTTCTCTCTGTCTGTCTCTCTTTCTCTCTATATATATATGTGTGTGCATATGTATATACACAATACACATATACATATATGTGCATATGTATACATATATACATATATATACACACATGCACACACATATATTCCTTTCATGGCTTCCATTATATTTCTTTTCTTTGTTTTTAATGTGTCATGACTTATTTACTTCTAGCATGCATATGCAATGCCTCTCCATTTCCCTTTGGGTGACCTTCAATTACAATTCTTCATCTGAGTCATGTTTTTAGGAGAAGATTGGAAGCTTTAAGGAGAATTTTGAGATTTCCCAGAGGTAATATAGTCTCTTCTCTTCCTGCTATTCAATTTTGAATGCATCTGGTTGATATGAAGTGAGATAAGACTATTGAATTGTCCATCCAATTATTCATCATAGAGTGGACATTAGGCATTCTTTATCCACTTGGATTTTCTTATGTGAATAATCTTGCTCATTTAAGCCTCTGTACTGATCACCATTTCATTCTTCTGTTCTCTTTCTTTCAAGATCCTTCATCAGCAATGTACTTTTACAGTTATTATCATAACCAAGAAAATTAGGGATAAATTATTCTTAAGCCCTCTTGAGATTTGTAAATTTAATGACTATGATTCCACTTTTTCCAAAGATTTCATATAGAACTATACATTACGCAGTTGAATCATGATAATCTGTGGATCAACTTGACATTGATAATTTTCATCTCAACTTGAAAAAAAATTAATACGAAATACTTATTTGCATAAAATAAATTCAGTATCCAGCATTAAACTTATTTCATATAATACATATTTTAAAATTGTTACTGAATATTCTTAACAGCTATGTTTTAAATAATTTGCACTTATGTAAACAAAATTTTAACTTACCAAAGGACATCTGCAAATGTAGAACAAAGTTAAACAATACACATACATACACACATTCACAATGAGGGACAGGAAATAATTATGCCTTCTTGTGCTGAATAATTCTGTTAAGATTCTTGGAAATAATAAAACATTTGAAAAACTATTTCATTTGTATATCAAATAACACCAAAATTGAGGTGAGAGCTTTAAAAAGTCCTGTAGATTTTATTCCCTCAGATACTTGTTTAGTTTATCTTATGTTTTTTAAAAAATATAAACAAATAAGAATAAAAGACCATGTTAGAAAAAGAGGCGGTTACCTAGTTTCATTTAAGATCTGAATACTTAAGTATTCTTCATATTTAAGTAGCAGAAGAGTGATATGCACAATACGATGTAACTGAAATGGAGGGAAAAAAGGTTAAATTCATGGCTATCATTTCAAGTTGCTTTTGATCCACCCCCAGAAGTCTCTGCAACATATCAGGACTTAATACAATCAATAGAGTATGATGTACAAACAGTATCTCGAGGACTTCACCATTAACAAGAAATCTCTGAATTTTACCCTGGATTTCCTCAACACATTTGGGTAGCAGACATCTCTCCATTTCTTTTTTTTTTATTGGTAGTAGTGATGAGAAAGTCACTGAACAAAGTCGTCTCTGTTGTTCTGTCTTTAAAGGAATCTTATATAATGTTGGTATGTATAGGATAGACATATTTTTTAAAGAGGAGAACTGTTAAAGGGACATTTGCCATTACCAAATTAAAAATTTTAAGTCAATAAATCATATAATAGGGTATTCTTTTACTTGAATCTTTTTTGTCACCTGGTAATATTAATTATATGATCCATGTGTCACTTAGGAAAGCATACCTGTCCTCTGAATACTTCATGGCAAATTGAGAAAATAAATAAGGATGAATGACAACATTTGGTATGCATATGGATTCATAAACTCCTTGAAAGTAACTTCATTCCTCATTAGCCCCCACCCCCTGCATTACATGATGGGAATTTGTACATTTTAGAAGGTAAACAAATAACTGGGGAAAAATTTGCTTGCAATATTTCCCTTATAAATGTCTCATTTATAAAATATATAATTGAATTATTCAGATTTATAAGACTAGGAGGCATTCCTCCACAGGAAAAAAAAAGTCAAAGGATGTGAACGGTAATGGCCCAAATGAGTAATGATTCAAGAATATAAATTAAAGTAACTTTAAGGTGACATCACATACCTATCACATAGGTAAAAAGGACTAAAGAAGAAGTTATAGGAAAATTAATACATTTGGATACATGCTGAATTGCTCCAACCATTAAAAAAAAATTTGTATCTGTGCCCTGAAACACAAAACAAACTTAGATCCTTTGACCCAAATATATCATTAAACTCATAATCCAAAGAAATCAGAGAGAATAAGAATCTATATTTACAAATATATACACAGAAATATACATACAC
>CM053599.1:27807884-27850543 GCA_028646575.1 Pseudocheirus occidentalis | reverse complement strand
ACTGAGGTAGGGAGACCCTCCCTGCCCTACTAGAAAGTTAGAGGGGCATTGGAGGAGGACATAAAAGGGAACGGATTGTGGGAGGGGCTTTGCAGTGGGATCGCTGTTTTGGGCTTGGGATAGGGGAAAGAAGGGGAGAAAATTTGTAACTCAAAACCTTGTGGAAATGAATGATGTAATCAAGAAAATAAATTAAAATTTAAATATTAAAAAATAAATATCAAAAAAATATTACACCCTCTTTTAAGGACTCCTCATATTAAAGTCAAACAGTACAAACACCCAATTGCCTTAGCACAATGCATCTCAGAAGCCCTGAACTCAAGCTCCACCAATCTCAGCCTCCCTGGTAGCTATTATGACAGACTCGTACCACCACATTCAATATGTTATGTATTTTGATATTTAAAAAACAAACAATCTTTCAAAAGTACAAAGTGTGAAGAACAGAAGTTTACAGTTTCTTAAAAGATCCTCTTGTTCCTCCTTTTATACTAAAATGTGGCTCCTTGTTTTTCTTTCTTATAGGGATAATTTCTGTCTTCAGAATTTCATTCTTGAGAGGTCATCATCTCTCTTGTGCACACTTCCCCTGAAAAATATTATGCCCAAATCTAGAATGGACATTGAATTAAACTTGCTTTTCTTCTCCTTTGTTATCATGAATTTTATGAGGGAATGGTCACTTAATTCCAAGGTTGCCCTTATTTTAAATTAATTATCAAGTTCTTCTTAATGTTCAGTAAGTGTCCCAGAATAGCAATGATCTTTGTCCTCCTTTGTCTTCTCCAAAATAAAGGCTTTTGGCATTTAGTTTATTCACAACTTGCTCCCTTCTTGTCTTTTCATGATTCTTCCCTTCCCCCCTGTCCCATACAGTCTGTGACCTAGCCAGGAATATCTATTTGCTGTTTCTCTCACCTAATTCTCTCTCTCTCATTTCCATGCCTGCTTCTGCACTGGTTTTTCCCCATGCTGCAAGTGTGCTATTAACCAATCTCTGATTCACAATCCTTTCCTTATTTTAAGACTCAGTCCAGGTGCTACCCCTTCTCCAGAGAACTTTTCCCATCCCTCCTCACCCCTATGCCTTAAACTACAGTGATTCTCTCCATTCACTTGGTCTTTATCTTGTGTGTTTTCATTTATATATGGTGGTGCCCCCTTTAGAATGTTAGCTCCTTGAGGACAGGAACTGATTTTGCTCTTTTTGTGTTCTTGTGTTTGGTAATGCATTGATCATTACTGCATCAATATTTCAAAGGATGAAATAAGTAATAAAGAGAGTCAGAAATGTAGATTGTAAGCACCTTGAGGGCAGGCATAGTTTAATTTTTATCTATCACTGATCCAGGGCAATGTCTGATACATAGTAGACACTTAATAAATGTGTATTGATTAAATGAAATGTATCAACTTCTGTTTTTGAGATAGAGGGGAGAGGATAAGGTAGGAGAAGAAAGGAAAGGAGATATGATGAGACAAGACCAGAAGAAAAGCATGGATGTGTCTGGTTTTCAAAGTCCCCGATAGTTATTTCTTCTGCATCCATCTCTAATGTATTTCTGTTCTGAGTTCATTTAGAGCTGCTCAATTCATATATAATTCCTTCTCATCCTTGTCATTTCTTCTATTTTGGTTTTGGCATTTGATTTCCTCTTATCCATCAATGATCAGACCACACATGTATACCTGTTTCAGAAATGTTTCCCGCATAAACTTTGTTGTTTCTTAAGCTATTCAATAAATTTCCTCTGCTCATGTCTGTATTTATTCTCTCTCTCTCTCTCTTTCTCTCTCTCTCTCTCTCTCTCTCTCTCTCTCTCTGTACATATATATATATATATATATATATATGTATATATGTCCTAAACTCTTCTTGAAATGTATACACACACACATATATGTCCTAAACTCTTCTTGAAATACATATAACACATAAGAGCAAAGCTCTGCAGTAATCTAGGGGCCTTGGACTTATTTCTTTTATTGATTTTGCACCATGTTTTTTTTCTCATATCTTTTTTGCCATTCTTTCCTTTATATTTAAGTCATTAAGAAATGTTGACATATTTGAAGGATATTGTCAAGATCTTCATAAACATCCTCCACTCCTTTATCCTGGGCAGCTGAAGCACACAAGCAACAATTAATTCAGTTCAACAAAGACTTCTTAAGTTCCTACTACTGTTTTCCATGGTTGTCTGCTTAACCTCTTCATGGACACTAGGTGGTGAGGTCATCAGGAAGAGTCCCAAATCTCTTTTTAAGCTCTTATAGTACAGATAGACTTATCACTTCTTTTTCCCTCTATGGAACACTCTTGTACACTTTACCATTCTAAAAAGGTCAAAGCTCCTCTCTTCTACCTTAGTTCCCATCTCCTCCCCCTAGCTGAAGCCATGCTTCTATTTCCTTAGGAACACATCCTATGGAGAGGGGACCTTTGAGTCCCTTCATTTTCTTTTCCTGCTGAGAAATTACCTTATAGGATAGAACACAGATACCTATCATTTGGATATTGCAGAAATATACACAATACATATTGCAGAAATTTACACAATACATAGTGCAAGCCAATAGATGGACAAATTCTGCAAAATCTGGCTTATATTTTCAGCTTTTTGAGTAAAATAATAGTGGGTATATTTACCTCAAATACATATTTAAAACTTTTATTTTCACTGCTTAATAACTTGACTACACTACCAAGCAACAACTCCATCCTCCAACTTTTTTTGATCTCAAAAATAATTCCATAGTAACATCTACCTGCTCTTCAGCTTTACATTAGCATTTTATCTGTTTGAGTAATTTTCCCCAGCCACCAATTCACTCTATAAATTTGCTTTGCCTTCTCCTTGTTTCCACTTACCTTCTCTTACTTGCCTTACCTTGCCAACTACCTTCTCTTTTTCTGTCTTGAGTCTTACTTCAGGTTGTACTCACTAGTCTTCTTTGGTCTGCTTTGTGCCTTCTACAACCTCTTTAATTGTCCTTGATCTTGCTCCTCTTTCAACCTAGAAGTGGAACCTGGACAAGTGTCTGACCTGAAATTTGTTCTTCTTCAAATTTTCCTCAACTTCTCTTTTTTAGTTTTGATCTCTGGTCTGCTTCCCCACTCTAAGTCCTTACAAGTTAATGATATGATTTCCTTTTCCTTCTTATGCAGGTCAAGTTTTCTTCTGTCCCTTTTCCCACAAATTTCTCCCACAGCAGCTGGAAACAGAATCATATCAAATGTATGACTTCAGATGGAGCCAAAAAAAACCCCTTAAGATCCAAAAGTGTACTAAAAATGCCCCCCTTTCTCCCACCCCAAGGATGATCATGAACCCTTCCATTTAAACAAACAAATCTGAACCATTAAGTAATTTTGTTCTATGTTTCTTTTTAAATATTCATGTGAATTTGTTAGTGGAAACAAATGGATTCATGATGACAATTCAGAGTCAGGTTGTTGCTACCAGATATTATGGAAAGGCCAATCTGAACATAATTATTTAAAAAAACAGTGGAAACTTTGCCATATGTCACCACGGCTGGTAAAAGTTATTGCCTACCAAATACCAAACAAAATATGATCTAGTGGTTAACATTATCACCAGAAGTTTGCTAGCTTTTGTTAACAGACGACAAATGACACATCCCTAAACTTGCGATACTGACCTCAAAATATCCTGTAGAATTCAACCAATCCACTAAAACAAACTCAGAGCATTATGCTTGAACTATTGCCCACTGTTGACTAGATACAGCATGGCTTCTTTTAAAACTTAAGAATAGTGGTTATACTAGATGTTGGCATTCTGAATACTCATCATCTTAGAGCAACATGGAAGAAAATGCTTCTGAAATATAGAGACCTATGCAAAGAAATCAAAGTCATGTGGTAGCACTATGAGATACATGTCATTTCTGTCTGCCACTGCAGATATACTTAGAAAGCTTTCAGCGACCCTACAGAACATGAGCTTACATCCTAATATTTTTATTCAAAATAACTTCAAAAGATAGGTTCTAATCTATCTGCATAAGCCTATGGAATATTAAATATAAAATTGGTAACAACATAACAGCTCCTTTCAGGACAATTTCTATCTGAACACAATCAAAAAGATTAGAAGACAGAGATAATATGAGGTATATTACTAAAAAAAGAGATAACACTGAAAAAGAGAAATTACAAAAAGAGAGATAAAACTAAAAAGAGATAATACTGAATTGATGTTGGTAGCTTTAAATTTACTAAAGTACTTTACGTATCTTCTCTAATTTGCTTCACAACAAAGTAGAGGCTTCTATTTTATTGCACAATGGACACACTTTAAATTCTCGATAGTTGTACTAATAGTTAAAGAGAAGTGAACAACTACATGATTCTTAGCACCCTCTGCCCTCTTGCCCACTCCTCTGGAAGAATAGAAGTGAGTCACACATAAAGATGAAGGCCATTGTCCATTTTTACATGTTTTATCAGTCATGGTAGCCAAAATAATGTACGTAATCCATCAGCCAACCTTAAGTAATTAGCCTTTCTATGCTAGCATGATGCTATTGAGAATCAGTAAGGCCAAAATGAGAGAGTTGGTGTTTCATTATTTTTATTAAATGTCACTTTTATGTATAAGCTTAAATAAGATCTCTGACACTTGAAATAAACTCTTTGGAGGTACTAGAATAACATTTCAGAAGAAGGATAAATTCATTGCAAAGGCAGAGCATTTCACTTGCAGAACTGATTTCACTTGCAGAATTGTCTAATTATATTGCTTAATGGAAGCCTCATGAAAGAGAGGCTGCCTAGTCTAGTAGGCCTAGTGCTGGACTTGGAAACAAGAGGACCTGAGCTCAAATCCACCTTCTGGCACCTACTAGCTGTATGATCCTTGCAAGTTACTAGACTCTCTGGGCTTCATTTTCCCCATCTCTAAAGTGGGGATAATAAAATCTATGGTTTCTATCTTATAAGGTTTTGTGTTTTTTCTTTTACTCTTAAATGAATGATAGATTTAACTTTTTGTCAAATGCTTACAAATTTTAAATGTATACAATTTTCATATATACACATATCTAAATTATATTAATAATATAATTATATACATATTTAAAATTATTAGAGTAAGAATTTTTCCTGACAGTTTATTCATGATCAGGAGTGATATAAGGTTACAGTATGAAGCAACAATAAAATAATAAGGTAACCTTTTGAGAAGAAAAACAGACTCTTCAATTTCTCACCTTCCCACAATGCACATGATAATCAGAATTTACAAAATCATAAAGTCTATAGAAGGACCCAGTCTTTATTTACCAAATAATACTTTTGAGAAATGAGTAGGCACTGTGCTTTGGGCTAGTGGGGGGCATAACTTTAGGATGAATGAAAGAAAACACATTAGCAAACCATATAGTCAACTGGTAGACTTTTTATCCTCAAAGAATGCTAAACTAAAAATAGAAATCAATTCTTAGAAGGTGTAGAATTTATTTCTATGGATGTTAAATCCATAATGGATTTTTGAGGGGAATATAGCAAAGTTTGAACTTACACCTCAAATGATTTTGGCCTGGCATGGCGGTCCTATCTCCTCCCACCAAATATACATTGGTGCCATTATCAGAGACCTAACCTCTACAGGATGAGCCATTGGTCTGACCTAGATTGGCATTTTGTATATTCTTAAAAAGTAGATGTGAGATAAATCAATGTTGCATCCACAATTCATGAGAGAGAAAATGGAAGAGGTTTATTTTGCCACAGAATTTTTTTTTTTTGAAAAAAGGATGAAAATACCAAATTCTCGTTAAGGAACAAAAAAGGGAAGGATGCCAGCCGACAAAATATTGAGGCAAAAAGTTAACATTTAGAAAACAGATTTTGACTAAACCTGCTCAATTGTCACCATTTTGTGTCTAAATAGGAAGGTTGCCTGATTTTTGCTGACAACTGTGTTGTGCCTAGATAACATTTAGATGGAAATATACACTGTGGCATGAATTAAATAACACTCCCTAATTGAACTCCAATTATTTGCAAGGCACTGTGATGGAAGCTATACGGGGATACTAGTTGAAGAGAATAGGATAATCAACACCTTATATAAGGGGCTGATGAGTATACATTATGCCCCCTCTTTTGCATAAAGCCTGCATTTGTCTCTTTACAAATTCCTTTTCCCCCCTGAGCTAGCCATATTAAAAATTACAAATTGAGGCTTTATATAAAAAATGGGAGCACTATGCATAGAAAGAACCTTAAAATGAGAGGACCTGAATTCAAATCACAGATCGCCAGTAACTTCTGGTACAATCTTGGGTAAGCCATTCAGCCTCTATGGGACTCAGTTTCCTCACCTGCAAAATGAGGAGACTGGAGTAGAAAATGATTCTAAGGGCCCTAGGTCTATGATGCTATGAAAATCTTCCCAACAATTAAAGCTAACCCAAAGTAGCTCCCCTCCTGGAGGGAGAGGGCTCCCCCTCATTGCACATCTTAAAGCAAAGACTGGATAGTATTCGATTCTATTACCGGTTAACATACGTGGCTTTTGCAGGCCTGTCCAGCTCTGCGCTTCTGTGACCCATGAAGGGATGTAGATAGCATTCATGCAACAGTTGAATGGAACTGATTTTCATGAAGAATAATGGGTTTTATGCTGAGATGTGTTCTTCTTATCTCTCCTTTTAACACACAGTGTTGTGTGTCTGTGTGATGGGAAGATAAGGTCCCGAGGACAGTTACCCATTATTATGGAGGACCTAAATACTCCCCAGGGCAAAGTCAGCTGTGACTTCTGTGTGCATGAAATACCTAGCAATGCTGACATAGCAGAGGCTGTCTGCTTGCCTGCATTTGGAAGGAGAAAATGAAAAACAAAGAATGTTTTTCCCTTAATTTTATTTTTTATTTGAACTTCAAGCACCTTTCTCTGCATCTCATCGATTCATGCAGTGTTACATAAAATAGAAAACATATATGTGTTTACATATTAGTAGATAAACATTTAAAAATACACACATATAAAAAGGTCTATCATTTCCTCAGTAACTGTAGTCTGTTCTTCCCTGAGACTTAGATTATTGTTGGTTTGTTGTAGTTTGACCTTCGCTGGCATCATGAGCATGTGTCTTGCACATGAAACTGAATTTGAGTGAGGCAGAGTGTTGCAAGCATTGATGCTTGCTCGTAGGAAAGGGATGTGGACAGATGTGTGCTTTAGAAAAATCTCTCTGGTCACCCTGTGAATGACGGACTGGAGAGAGAAGAGACAAGTGGCAGGGAGCCCAGTTGGGAATGAGGTGAGGTTAGGCTGGACCAGGCTGCTTGTGGTGCTAGGAGAAAGGTGAAAAAGTGGATTTTTAAGAGGGTGACAGCCTACTGCGCACAATGTATTAGGCAGAGCGTAAGGCCTACTAAGTTGCCTGTGGCCGAGGTGAAACAACTTTCTACTATGTCTGTAAGAATATTGGGTAAATACTCTGTCTTAGATGCCTAATAACTGTGTGATCCTGGACAGGATACTTCCTGGACCTCACTTTCTGACTTCCTGTTAAATGAGTGACTTTGAGTCAGTGACCTGTGTATTTCTTTCTAGCATTAACACTATGACCCTACGGTCCTCCAAGGGTAGCTATCCATTCCTAAACAATGCTTCTTTCTCTTTCTGATCCTTCCTCTTCACTCTTTCCTCTGATACAACTCTACCTCTCTTCACCTCTCCTTTTCTTCTCTTTCTCCCTCCCCTTCTCCACTGATTTTTCCATCTCTCCCACTTGCTCCACAAATACTCCTAGAAAGAGTTTCTTTCCATAGTGTTATGACTCCCTACACTGGTGGAGATCACAGTCTTAAGTTTCTGTCTTATCACTATTCATCCTTGGGAGCTGCCTTAGGGATAGAATGATTAAATGACTTGCTCAGGTGGCAGCTAGGTGGAACAACAAATAGAGCACCAGCCCTGGAGTAGGAGGACCTGAGTTCAAATTCAATCTCAGACACTTGAAACCACTAGCTGTGTGACCTTGGTCAAGTCACTTAACCCCAATTGCCTTGCCTTCCTTCCTCCAAAAATTGAAATAAATAAAATAAAATAAACAACTTGCTCAGAGCATGCAAGTGAAGTATTAGAGGTATAGTTTGAACCCAGATCTTTCTGACTCTAAGCTTAGCAATGTATCTATTAATATACCAGTCCACTTCTATTAAATTTATGTATGTATACATATTCTGTCAAAGATATGATAAATCATTATATAGGAAAAATGCATACTATATATAACTATACCATGTACTTACACATATATACTTTATAGCAATACACATATCTATCTATGTCTGTATCTATCTATCTACCTATCTAGTATACTTTTTTTTTTGGAGGGCAGTTGGGGTTAAGTGACTTGCCCAAGGTCACACGGCTAGCTTTTTGTGTTAAGATTTGAACTCAGGTCCTCCTGACTCCAGGGCTGGTGCTCTACTCACTGCGCCGCCTAGCCGCCCTCTAGTATACTTTTAAAACAATATTAGGACAACTTAGTGCAGGTGAGACTCTAGGGTCCATATTTGAAACAAAATGTGTGACAGGCTTATCCTTGTAGCTAAATCTAGGGAGAATATTCCTGCTTCAAGTCAGGGTAGATTTCCTATCATCTGAATTTTGTGGTATGGTGAATAAGGCACTGGCATTGGATTCAGACTGCTTCAGGCATTTGGGACCTTGGACAAAGTCACTTAACAGCTTGGAGCAGTTTCTCACCTATAAAATGGGAAGAATAACGGTATTGGATAGGTGGCTTGTTTGTGTTCTTAATATTCTTAATGTTTAGCACAGTACACCTAGCTGCCCCTGTCTCTAGCATATTTCTAACATAGTACTTTACAACAAAGCAGCATAAATATGGTGGCTAGGTGGTGCAGTAGTGGAGTCAGGAAGACCTGAACTCAGGTCTTCCTGAGTTCAAATTCAGCCCCTGTCACTTAACACTTACTAGCTGTGTGACCTTGGGCAAGTCACTTAAACCCTATACTTAGTTATACTTTAACCCAACCCAAGTCAGTTAAACTGAATCCGCCCCCCCCTCATCAAAAAGCAAAAAAGGAGGAAGAAAGAAAGGAAGGAAGGAAGGAAGGAAGGTAGAAAGATGCTGGAGACAGGTGCTCAAAGAGTGTTGGTCAAATTGAACCAACCTTCCTGTGATATTTTGAAGTAGGGGGAAGTGAAATATAGTGGGAAAATACTTGGTTTTGAAGTCAAGGGGTCTGAATTCAAATCTCTCTTCTAATACTTACAACCTGTAAGACTTCTTGCACTATTCGTTTAACCTCTCTGGGGCTGTTTTCATATCTGTAACCTAAGGGGGCTGGACGAGATAGTCCCTGAGATCCTTTCCAGTTCTTCACTTAGTATCCTATTATTTGACTGATTTGTAGAAAACAACGAATTTAGAAGTTATTTTCCACTCCTAATTTTCTTATCCAAATTTTGACCCTAATCCCATCTGCGGAAATTTTTTTGGTGGGATATGTTTTCTTCAAGCTGTACTCAAAATGCTAAGGTAAAATAGATCCTCATTAATGTAGTATACCTTTTAATACCTATTAATAGGGGTTCTTATGGATAGGCAACTCTGCATAACTAGGGGATGAAGTCATCGGTTATAGCAAAATTCATGTTGTAAGAATGAAAGTTTATCTTCCCTTTCCCAGAAGACCAGGTAAGTGCATAAAATTAGTGGTTTGAAAACAATACTTTTTTCATGTATTCCTTCCACTAGTGAACTAAAAGGTTTATAACATATAAAGGTGTGCACACACTATACATATGTGTAATACGTGCATACATACACATGTACATATATACACACACACAAACATATAGCTGTACCTATACACACATATATAAAACTCAGTTGAAGAAAGATACAGAAAAGGCAAATTACTTGCTATGAGTGTAACTGAAAGACTGCTTATAAGGCATGGAGACACAAAACATGAGTCTGAGTCTGTGACTTGTACCTTGCTGCACATGTGTCCTAGTCCTGGTTTTTAAACTTTCCTGGTTCTCAGTTTCATCATTTAAAAATAAATCACAATTTTCTTTAATATTGCCCTTTTTTCTAAGTATATTTTCCCCTCCCCATCCTATTAAATATATACATTTAAAGAGCAAAATTAAGAAGCCCTTAACCAAGTCTGACCATAAATTACATAACCATTCTGCTTTACTTTTGTAAAGAAGAGAGGGATACAATTTTCTCATCTCGTTTTGGGGGAGACAATCTTAGTCGTGATAATTTCACAAGATTCAAATTCATTTTACCTTTGTATTTACATTGTTTTTAGGAGTTATGCATGTCGCTCTCCTGTTTCTACTTAATTCAGTATGCATTGGTTCAAATATGGATTTCCAAGCTTCTCTATATTTTTAGCCATCATTACTAAATGGTACAGTAATATTTCATGACATTAGTGTATCATATTTTATTTATTCATTTCACAGGACATAGAATGCTACCTTATTTTTAATTTTTTTCCTACTACAAAAGAATTACTATGATTACTTCAGCCCCTTTATATTCATCCCTGAATTCGATATTAAGGAAAATCCTTATCTCAACTCTATTTCCCACCCTGAAATAGGTCCTCATCTCTTGGTTATATATTCACCTCAGGGGTCCAGGGTAACTCTCAGGAATGTTCCCTAAATACCAGGGTCTTGAATCCTCACTGATCCCATCCCCCAGATTATCAAGTGAGGATTAATTTCATCGTCTAGTCTTAAGTAGCTTTTACAAGGGGCTACAGTACAGACAATGGTACAAAATATCCCCCTAGATATCTGTGACACTCCCTCCCACAAGTCTTTACAGAGTCCAGAAGAAAAGTAGACTCAGGCTCAGTGAGACATGTGGCAAAGTGATAACTCATATGTAGCTATTTGTTGCTGAAAGTCGTTTTCTTCCTTTCAAGGACACTGGAAAGAAGATGGAAGTTTCAATATCCTTCAAAACTTCTGAAACTTGAAAAGTCCTCCTCCAGTCCACGGTGAGAGACCTGACCAAGACAGAGGCTGAGTTCTCTCCTTCCTCTCCTGAGTAGTGCCTTGTCAGGGATATGCTAAAAAGTCTCACTTACTCCAATTTCTGGAAATTAATCTCTTCTTAACTTGCTTGATAATCTTAAAGCTTCAAAAATGATAATTATTATTTGTCATCATCATCATCCTCATCCTCATCATCCTCATCCTCCTCCTCATCATCATCATTAGTATTACTGTTATTGTTATAGATCCATTGGGCATTGCCAGGTTTCCTAACCTTATCCAAACAGGTCATCCTACATCAAAAATACTTTTGCATACTTAGTTTAAGGTCTATGAAGACTGGTTGATTGAAACATATTCTTACCTAGTTAAGGTATGAAATCTGAAATGGCATGAGAGTGGTTTCAATATTACCTTATACTATTTTTGTCATATATGAGGTCTTTCCTTCTTTTACCTCCTTAGTTTGCCCAGAAATGGAGGGCCCATGCCCATAAATGGAGTTTCAGAGTAAAAAAATTGACATTTTACTCATTTTCTTAGTATAATTCTGGATTAGTTTCCAGAATGGTTGGAAAGAATTCATTTGCTCAAACATTGATTATTCCTATCATTTGTCATATTTACCAATTTACAATGTGTCAGGTGAAATTATTAGGGTTGTGGTTTTTTTCTCTTTTCATTTCTCTCGTCATCAGTGATCTGAAACAATTTTCCATATAATTGCTTAAATTCTTTTAGAGGTATTTGTTAATATCCTTTGATGTCTTATCCATTAGGGAATGGCTCTTGGTCTTACACAGAGTTTAACAAAAGCCTTAATGAACTTAAATATTTTTATTTCATTAAATATTTCTCAATTACATGTAAAAGAATGTGACAATCACTTTTGAAAAATCTTGATTCCAGATTCTCTCCCTTCATAAGGCAAACAATTTGATCAATTATACATGTGAAGTTTTGCAATAAATAGTTCTACATTAGCCATGTTGCAAAATACATACAAAAATGATGATGCTGATAAAGAAAGTTTTAAAAAAGTATGCTTCCTGGGTGGATAGGTGGTGCAGTGAATAGAGTACCAGTCCTGGAGTCAGGAGGACCTGAGTTCAAATCTGACCTTAAGACACTTGACACACTAGCCATGTGACTTTGGACAAGTCACTTAACCCCAATTGCCCTCCAAAAAGCAAAAGAAAAAGTATGCTTCAATCTGCATTCAGAGTTCATTAGTTCTTTCTCTCAAGGTGGATAGCATTTTTCATCACGGGTCCATTGGAATTGTCTTCGATAATTGCCTTGATTAGAGTAACTAAGTCTTCCATATTTGCTGTTACTATGTACAATGTTCCCCTGGTTGTGCTCACTTCACCTTTCCTAAATTCAAATACATCTTCCCAGACTTTTCTGAAACCATCCCTCCTCATTATTTCTTGTATCATGCTATTATTCCATCACAATCATATACCAAAACTTGTTCAGCCATTCCCCAATTGATGGATGTCTCTTCAATTTTTAAATCTTTGGAACCACAGAAAGAGCTACTATAAATATTTTTGTACAAATTGGTCCTTTTCCCTTTTCTTTGATCACGTTGGGCTACAAGACTAGTAGCGGTATTGCTGGATCAAAGAGCATGCATAGTTTTATAGCAGTGTGGGTGTAGTTCTTAATTTTTCTCTAGAATGATTGGATTTGTTCATAGTTCTACCAACAGTGCATTAGTCTCTCAATTTTCCACATCTCTACCAACACTTGTTATTTTCCTTTTGTGTCATGTTAGCTAATTTGGGAGCTGTGAGGGGGTACCTCAGATTTGTTTTAATTTGCATTTTCTAGTCAGTAATGATTTAGAACATTTTTTAATGTGACTATTGAAAGTTTTGATTTTTTCTTCAGAAAATTGCCTGTTCATATTCTTTGGAAACTTACCAACTGGGTAATAACTCTTATTTTTTTTATAAATCTAGCTCAATTTTCGTTGAGAAATGAGGTGTTTAGCAGAAAAAAAAATTGACTGTAAAAATTTCCCCCAGTTTCCTGTTTTGTTTTGTTTTGTTATTTGGCTACAGGAGTTTTGTTTGTGTAAAGCTTTTCAATTTCATGGAATCAAAATAATCTCTTTTGCTTCCTGTGAGCCATTGTATTTCTTGTTTGGTCATAAACTCTTCCCTTACCCAGAGATTTGAGGTGCATTTTTCAATGCTTCCTGAATTTTCTTATGATATTACTCCTTATGACTAAGTCATTTATTCATTTTGACCTTATCTTGGTATGTGGTGTGAGATATTGGTCTCTGCTTAGTTTCTGCCAAAATGTTTTTCAAGTTTACCCAGAAATTTTTGTGAAATGTTGATTCTTACTTCCAAAACTTGGATCTTTGGGTTTATCAAACACTAGGTTACTATGGTCACTTACTACTATGTTTTGTATCCTTAATCTATTTCACTGATCCACCACACTATTTCTTAGCCAGTACCAGATTGTTTTGATGATTACCATTTCATAATATAGTTTGAAATCTGGAACTGTGAAGCCATCCTACTTCACATTCTTTTTAAACGCAATCCCTTTATATTATTGACATTTTATGCTTCCAAATGTTTTTTGTTATTATTTTTCCAGTTTTATATGATAATTATATGGTAGTTTGATTGGTAGGGCACTGAACAAGTAAATTAACTCAGGTAGAATTATCATTTTTATTATATTGATTCAGCCTACCCATGAAAAATTAATATTTCACTGATTATTTAGATCTATTTGTGGGAAAAGGCATTTTGTAATTATTTTCTTATAATTCCTGGATTTGTCTTAGCAGGTAGACTCCCAAGTATTTTATATTTTCTGCAGTGATTTTAAGTGGAATTTATCTTTCTATCTCTTACTGCTTTTTTGTTGTTGGTAGTATAGAGAAATATTGATGATTTATGTGGGTTTATTTCATATCCTGCAACTTTGCTCAAGTTTTTAATTATTTCAAGTAGTTTTTTAGTTGCTTCTCTAGGGTTCTCTAAGTATAACATCATGTCATCTACAAAGAATGACAGTTTTATTTCCTCATTGCTTATTTTTATTTCTTAAATTTCTTTTTCTTGTCTTGTTGCTATAACTAGTACTTCAAAAAAATCATGTATGGTTTATTTTTGTCTTTAAATTGTTTCTCTCCTCCATATGCCTTTTCATCCATATTTGAGTGGTGACTTGAGATAGGCAGGGAAATCAGAATCTTTTCCAAATTCTTTACAAAGTTAAGAGAGGAAAATAATGACTGAGAGTTATCCAATGCTGTACAAGTATATTACATCTATTTTCCGATTTGATCCTCACAACAACCCTGGGAGGTAGGGGTAGTTATTATCTGTACTTTGTAGATGAAGAAAACAAGGCTCAGATGTTAAGTGACCTGCCCAATGGCACACAGCTAGGATGTGAAAGAAAATAGATTTTAATTTAGATCTCTCTGACTCCAGAGTAAGTTCTTCAGCCATAATACCATGATTTAAATTGTCCTTTTTCAGACCTGACATGGCCAGTGCTATGGGCATGAATATTATGCCCTAGAAACTAGATCCTCAAATGGGCCTATGAAAAATTATATACAAAGGTTTTGGTTTGAGAAGCCAAGTTCCATTGCCTACAAAAATCAACATCAGGTATGTGTTTACATTTATGCTCACATATTCAATGAACATCTGTGGCAAGGCATGCTTTTGGTCCATAAAAAGGATTGGAATACTTCTTTTTCTTTCTTTTTTAATATAGAATTTATGTTTATTTCCAGTTTACAACATTCATTTCCACAAAATTTTGAGTTACAAATTTTCTCCCTCTCTGTGCCCACACTCCACCCCAAAACAGATCCCACTGAATACCTCCTCTCCCAATCTGCCCTCTCCTAGATCCTCCCCCATCCCACCTCCAACTTTCCAGTAGGGCAAGAGAGATATCCATACCCCAGTGCCTGCATATCTTATTTCCCAGTTGCATCTACAAAATAATAATGATGCTGCTGCTGCTCATGATAATGATAATTAAAAAAACGTTTGATTTCAAACTTAGAATTCCAGATTCTTTCCCTTCTTCCCTCATCACCCACCCTTACTGGGAAGATAAGCAATTCAATTTAGGTTGTACATGTGAAGTTACACAAAATATTTCCATTGTGGATATACTGTGAAAGACTGACTATATTTTCCTCCATTCTATCCCACCCTCCTTTTGTTCTATTTTCTACTTTAACCCTGTCCCTTTTCAAAAGTGTGTGCTTCTAACTAATCTCTCCCCTTCTATCATCACCCTTTTATCCCCTTCCCCCCTACTTTCCTGTAGGGTAAGATACCCAATTTAGTGTGTGTGTTATTCCCTCTGTAAGCCAAATTCAATGAGAGAATGTTTGACCCATTCCCTTTTGCCATCCTGCTCTTCCCCTCCACTGTATCTGTTTTCCCTTGCCTCTTTTATGAGGTAATTTACCCTATTCTGTCTCTCCCTATCACATCTCATTATATTCCTCTCTCACCGCTTAATTTTATTTTTCAAATATCATCCCTTCCTATTCAATAGATCCTGTGCCCTCTGTCTATGTATACCTGTACACACGTATACACACACTCACATATGTATTCCTATGCACATACACCCTTCTATATCGACATATATACACACACATAAATTTATATTCCCTTCAACTCTCCTCATACTGAGAAAAGTTTCAAAAGTTACAATTGTTTTTCCATGTAGGCATGTAAATAGTTCAACTTTGATAAGTTTCTTATGATTTCTTTTCCCTGTTTACCTTCTCATGCTTTTCTTGCTTATTGTATTTGAATGTCAGATTTTTCTATTCAACTCTGTTTTTTTTTCATCAAGAATGCTTTAAAGTCCTCTGTTTCATTCATATATTCCCCTGAAACATTATACTTTGTTTTGCTGTGTAGGTGAATCTTGGTTTTAGTCCTAGCTCCTTTGACCTCTGGAATATCATATTCCAAGTCCTTTCCTTAATGTAGAATGTAGAAGCTTCTAGATCTTGTGTTATCCTGATTGTGTTTCCACAATATTCAAATTGTTTTTTCTTGGATGCTTATAATATTTTCTCCTTGTTCTAGGAACTCCAGAACCTAGCTATAATATTCCCAGGAATTTTCTTTTGGGGATCTTTTTCATGAAGTGATTGGTGAATTATTTTAATTTCTATTTTGCCCTCTGGTTCTAAAATACCAGGGCAATTTTCCTTGAGAATTTCTTAAAGGGTGATTTCTAGGTTATTTTTTTGATCATGGCTTTCAGGTAGTCCAATAATTTTTAAATTATCTCCCCTGGATCTATTTTCCAGGTCAGTGGTTTTTCCAATGAGATATTTCACATTGCCTTCTATTTTTTCATTTGTTTGTGTCTGTTTAATAGTATCTTGATTTCTCATAAAGTCATTAGCTTCAATTTGCTCCAGTCTAACTCTGAAAGAATTAATCTCTTCAGTGAGCTTTTGAAATTATTTTTCCATGTGGCAAACTCATCTTTTTAAGGTATTCTCCTTATTGGCTTTTGGGGTCTCTTTTTCCATTTAAGTTACTCTTTTTTTAAAGTGTTATTTTCTTCAGTTAGGTTGTTGACTATTCATAATTTTATTGCATCATTCTCATTTCTCTTCCCAATTTTTCCTTCATTTCTTGTACTTGATTTTCAATATCCTTCTTGAGCTCCTCCATGGCCTGTAACAAGTTCATATTTTTCTTGGAAGCTTTCGATTCAGGATGTCCGAATGTGTTGTCTTCCTCCCATTCCATGCTTTGATCCTTTTTGTCCCCCCAAAAGGAATCTAATGTTTGATTGCTGTTCTTGCTTTGCTTCCTTTTCTTGCTCACGTTACAACTCAATTTCTTGACTTTTGAATGATTTGCCACTGTAGAAATCTGCTTCCAGAGAGGAGGGCTTTGTCTTAAATCACTGGGATTTTCACAGCTGCCAGACCTATTAATTGGGTTCCAAGAAAGCTTTTGATTCAGGATGTCCGAATGTGTTGTCTTCCTCCCATTCCATGCTTTGATCCTTTTTTTCCCCCCCAAAAGGAATCTAATGTTTGATTGCTGTTCTTGCTTTGCTTCCTTTTCTTGCTCACGTTACAACTCAATTTCTTGACTTTTGAATGATTTGCCACTGTAGAAATCTGCTTCCAGAGAGGAGGGCTTTGTTTTAAATCACTGGGATTTTCACAGCTGCCAGACCTATTAATTGGGTGTCCTCTCTATAGCTCCCACAAGCTCTGACTCACTGGTCACATACCCTAGGACCACCACCTAAGACAGCGATCTAGATCCAAGAGTGATTAGCCTCTGAATGGTTACTTGGTCCTCATAAATCTGCAGGCCAAGAGCTCCAAAGCAGCCACATGGAGGTGGCTGCACACCAGCACCTCTGACACTTCTTACCTTCTTGCCCCAGGGACAGTGGCTGGACTGTGTGCTCTTTGTCCCCCTATTCTCACAAAGTTCACAATGACCTTTTACTTTGTCTTTGGCCTTTATGGGTTGATAAATCTGGAAACTGCCACTGCTGCTGGTGATCCACTCTCCAGAAGTCTACTCTAGCCACTGCTGATCAGGGCCACCCTAGGTCTAAACCATGTGTTCATGTGGGGCTGGGTTTGGCTTCCTGTCCACCTGCTGGGCTGCCTTCAGCAGGAGATTTGTTTCTCTCTGTCACTTTGTGGATTCTGTAGCTCTAAACTATTTTTAGAGTCATATTTTATAGATATTTGGTTTGATGTGGTTATGAGGGGGAGCTCATGGAGTTTTCCTGCTTCTGCACCGCTATCTTGGCTCTGCCCCCTGGGTGAGTTTTTGCAATATTTCTTTTTCAAAAAGAAGAAAATAACTCTGCTAACTTGCTTGGTCAAAAGCTGGCATCAACTGGTTACTGATTGATAGAAAATATATTGCAGCAATGAAACTATTCCAACATCTAGATTTAGGAGAAATAACCGATCTCCAAACCAAGTAAGCATGAAAACATCTGCTAAGCCCAGCTTATGATGGCCACTTAAGGACTAGGGACTAACAAAACAATTTAGTCATTATTCTGCCTATTAACTTAAAGCATTCAGAAGAGAGAGCACCCAAGTGAGCCAAGGAACCAAGGCTAAGAGGCTGAACTAATACCTCTATTCATTCTCTTATGCCCACTAGGCCAAAGAGATTGACCTCCATGAGGGCCACACTGATGGCTGGCTATTTTTATTAAAACTTTAGAAGTTTCAGGTTTGCTATCTGTAATGTCATGCACCAGCAGATTCCCAAAAGAATAGTACTGTGAACAGCCTTTAAGGTTTGGATTACACAGTAATAGTGAACACTCTGTTTGTTCCATTACAAATCAAGGCAAACACTCACAATATATCACATTATAACATTCACAACATTACATCTTATCACATAAAGTCACAATATCTTGTCCATAACAGCTTAACATTAGAATGGCCACACAGTTTTCACTACAGTGGTCACAATATTTGGAACAAGGGATAAAAGGATAATCATCTGGTTTCCCTAAGGGGGAAACCCTTCTCACTTAATCATTAAATCAATTCACACTATAACAATCTTCCACTCATGGGGCAACCGTTAACTTAATCAGTCACTAATCTAGATTCACTATTACTAAATATCATTAATTGCTAGTACAGTCATTAGAAAACCACACAAACCCTCCACCCCTTGGTGTCCAGAAAACCTCAATTTCCTCCAAGGGGAGGCCTTTCCTTCATCTTGACTCTGGGTGATCTCTTCGATTCCCTTGATCCCCTTCCATGGTCCCAGCTCCCTCCTGAATCCAACAAACAGTCACTTGGATTCAGAAGCAGACAGCTGCCAGGTTCTCGTCCAGTTCTCAGGGCAGTCCCTGGCACACACTGAAGTTCACAGGGTCCAGCCCATCTCAAACCCTTCACCACTTCTCTTGCCTGAAACTCAAGGATCAGCCAGGCCATGAACAAGCAAAGTCTTATCCTGGTCATGCTTCTTCAGTCCTCCAGCAGTTCAGGTGGCCCTAGGACCCAGAAGGAATATTGACCTTCTGGGTGGCCTTCACCAGATTATGGTCTCAGAAAAACTCCATCTCACTTCTCAGTCTGCTTCCAGATGCTGGGAGAGAAACACTCTGTGTCTGTCTCTCTCTGTTTCTGTCTCTGTCTCTGTCTCTGTCTCTGTCTCTGTCTTGTCTGTCTGTCTGTCTGTCTCTCTTTTTCTCTCTCTTAAAAAAACTCCCACTCACTTCTTCAGCCCAGCAGCCCAGCTCCCAGATGCTGAGACATTCCTACTTCCTCCTACGTGAAAATTCCAATTGTGTCTCTCTGTCTCTAGAATTCTTCTTTATATATACACACTGGCCTCCTGTCTCAGCCAATACCCTTCTTCCACATCAACAGGGGAGTTCACACTTTCTCAACAGGGGACAGTGCTCATACCTTCCATACTTAGCCCTAAGTTTAGTATGTGCTAAGTATCTGCTAAACTGATAGCTGTTACACTATCCAACTGATTAGCTACTTATAGATAACATTTCTAGTACAACATTGAAGAACTGTAGTGATAATGAATGTCCTTGCTTCACCCTGGATCTTAGTAGAAAGGCTCCAGGCCTATCTCCATTACAGCTAATGCTTGCTCCTGGTTTTAGATAATTCTACTTATCATTTTTGAAAAGGTTCAGTTTATGTGGCAGCTAGGTGGCACAGTGAATAGAGCAGCAGCCCTGGAGTCAGGACGACCTGAGTTCAAATCCAGCCTCAGACAGACACTTAAAACTAGCCCTGTGACCTTGGGCAAGCCACTTAACCCCAATTGTCATACCTCTCCCCCTCCAAAAAGACGAAAACAAATGTTCAATTTATTTCTTTGCTTTCTACTATTTTTAACAGGTATGGTTGTTGTATTTTCTCAAAGATCTTTTTCTACATCTATTGATAATATCATATGAATTTCTTTTTTTGTTATTGATATTGTCAATTATAATGATGTTTTCCTTAATATTGAACAAATCCTATATTTCTATATAAATGCCACCTATTCATAGTGTATTATTTTTGTTATATATTACTGTAATCTCCTTGTGAGTATTTTATTTATAATTTTTACATTGCTATTCATTAAGGAAATTAGTTTACAGTTTTCTTCCTCTGTTATTGCTTTCCCTGACTTGGGTATTAAAATAATATTTGTATAATTAAAGGGATTTCATAGGACTTCTTCTTTACTATTTTTTAAAATAGTTATATAGTATTGGGATTAATTATTCCTCAAACATTTTGTAGACTATACCTGACAGGGGGATTTTTTTTTTTAGGGAGCTCATTGTTGACGTGTTGATTTTTTTTTCTGGTATAGGATTATTTAAGTATTTTATTTTCTCCTCTGTTAATCTGGACAGATAAAATTTTTGTAAATGCCTAATAATTCCTTTAATTTCATGTTCTTTGCTGTTGCAATCACTCTTTTTGTGTTCGATAGTAGTAATTTGATTTTTGTCCTTTTTTTAAAATTCAAATTAATCAGTGTTTTATTTATTTAATGGGGGGTGGCTGAACAAAACCAACTCCTCTTTTTATTTATGAGTTGAATTTATAAGGTTTTTTTTTACTGTTAATTTTATTAATCTCTCCTTTGATTTTTCAAGACTTTCATTTTGGTGTTTATTTCAGTATTTTTAATTTGTTTAATTTTCTATTTTTTAATTGCATGACCAATTCTTCGATTCGCTTTTTCTCTTTTTTATTGATTTATGCATTTAGGGATATAAATTTTCCCTTAAGTAATGCTTTGGCTGCATCCCACAAATTTTGAAATGTTTTTTCATTGTTGTCATTCCCTTTAATGAAATATTGATTCTTTCTATGATTTGTTTTTTGACCCACTCATTCTTTAGGATTAAGTTATTTAGTTTACAATTAATTTTTAATCTATGCTTCTAAGGCCTTTATAGAATGCAATTTCTTTTGCATTATGGTCTAGAAAGGGTGCATTTAATATTCCTGTTTTTCCACATTTGGCTGTGAGGTTTTTATGCCCTTATACATAGTCAATTTTTCTGAAGATGCCATGTATAGCTGAGTAAAAATACTTTTTTTCTGTTCCCATTCACTTTTTTCCAGAGGTCTATCACATATTACTTTTCTGAAATTCTGTTCATTGCTTCTACTACTTTCTTGTCTATTTTATAGTTAGATTTACGTAGCTCGGAGAGTAGAAAACTGAGGACCCTCGGTAGTATAGTTTTATTATCTAGTTCTTCCTGTAATTCATTTAACTTTTCCCTTAAGAATTTAGATGCTATTACATTTGGTGCATATTAATTTAGTATTAATATTACTTCACTGTCAATGAATCCTTTTATCAAGGTGTGGTTTCTTTGCTTATCCCTTTAATTAGGTCTATTTTAAGCCATTACAATTTATACATTTTTAATAGATTGTACATTTGTGTTATTTCTTTATAAATCATGGATATGAAACACTTAAGTATATTTAATACAAAGATATTTTCCAGTCAATAGTTTATAGAGGTATTTGGTGTAAGCTGTTGGTCTAAAACTCATTTCTGCCAAACAGTTTTCCATCTTTCCCAATAGTAAGGAGATATTCCCCAAATAACTAATGTTTTTCAATATACATTTTTATTCCTACTTTTTCATGTTTAGGCAGAACTAAATAGTTTGGGTAATTATTATTTTTATACTATAACTTCCTATCTTAAAATTATATTCCCTCTTTTGTCCTTTTATCAAAATGAATTTTATTCTTATTTTATTTAGTTATATAAAACATTTCCTTAATAGAATTATTGGTGTAATACCAAATTTGAAAATGAATTTAGGAAGCATTTTTTATTATATTGGTGCAGACTAATAAGGAGCATAATAAGAATCTCTTCTTTAAAGAGATTCCCATAATTGTATTTACATAAATCATGATTATTCCTTGAAAGATTGATTTCTCATATTTTATGCATTTTGTACTTATTTTGAATTAACCATCATTTGTAATTGTTTCTCCTAGATTTTCTTTTCACTGTAGAGAAATAATATTAGTGTTTATAAGCCCCAACCACCTCCAATATCTTTAAATAAGACCCTAAACAAATTTTAGAGCTACAGAACCCATTAAGTGACAGAGAGAAACAAATCTCCCACTGAAGACAGCTTAGCAGGCCAACAGGAAGGGTCTATCACATGAAGCTGGGAGCCAAGCACAGTCGCATGTGAACCACATCGTCCCAGACCCAGGGTAGCCCCAACCAGTGGCACAAACCAGTTGAAGCCTTCAAGAGAGTTAATCACCAGCAGCTGTGGTGGTTTCCTGCCTTCTAAACCCACAAACACCAAAGAAAAAGTAAAAGGTCAGTGGGGAACTCTGTTGGAACTGGATGACAGAAGAGCATAGTCTGGCTCCTGCCCCTGGGGTGAGAGGCAGCACAGGCATGGTGGCTGAAACTACTGCTCCATAGTTGCCTCTGGGGCTTCTGACCTGCAGATCATTTGGGGATCAAGCACTCATTCAGAGGGTAATCACTCTTGCTTTGACCTGGTTGGATCTGGATCATGGTTTTGGGTGGTGGTCCTGAAGTGTGTGGCCAGTGTGCTAGAGTTGAGGGGGCCTTTAGAGAGGGTGCCCTGCTCATAGTTCTGACAACATTTGTGAAAACCTCCAAGCTTTGGGACACAGCTCTCTCTCCGCTCTGGAAGCAGAGTTCTACCATGGCAAAGAGCTCAAAAGTCAAGCAATTGACTGGCAAGATCAGCAAGCAGAGAAAGTACAATCAGACCATAGAACTCTTTTTGGGGGGACAAAAAAGATCAAAACATGGAACCAGAAGAAGTCAATAAAGTCAAAACTCCTGCATCAAAAGCTTCCAAGAAAAATATGAATTGGTTATAGGCCCAAATATGAATTTGAGCTGCCCAAGAAGGATTTTGAAAATCAAGCAAGAGAAGTACAGGAAAAATTGGGAAGAGAAAAGATAAAGATGCAAGAAAATCAGGAAGAGCAAGTCAATAACCTGAGTGAAGATAATAACACCTTAAAAAATAGACTAACTCAAATGGCAAAAGAGGCACAATAAGCCAATGAAGAGAAAAACACTTTAAAAAGCTGAATTGCCCAAATGGAAAAGGAATTTCAAAAACTCACTGAAGAGAATAATCCCTTCAAAATTAGACTGGATCAAATGAAAGCCAATGACTTTATGAGAAATCAAGATACTATTAAACAGACACAAACAAATGAAAAAATAGAAGGCAATGTGAAATATCTCATTGGAAAAACCACTGACCTGAAAAATGGATCCAGGAGAGATAATTTAAAAATTATTGGGCTATCTCAAAGCCATGATCAAAAAAAAGAACCTAGAAATCATCTTTCAAGAAACTCTCAAGGAAAATTGCCCTGATATTTTAGAACTAGAGGGCAAAATAGAAATGGAAAGAATTCACTGATTACCTCTTGTAAAAGATGCCCAAAAGAAAACTCCTAGGAATATCATAGTAAAATTCTAGAGGTCACAGGTCAAGGAGAAAATATTATAAGCTGTCAGGAAGGACCAATTTGAATATTGTGGAAATACGATTGGTATAACACAAAATCTAGCATCTTCTATATTAAGAGATTGAAGGGCTTGGAATTTGATATTCCAGAGGTCAAAGAAGATAGGATTAAAACTGAGAATCACCTTCCCAGCAAAACAGTATAATGGTACAGGGGAAAATATGGTCATTTGATGAAATGGAGGACTTTCAAGTATTCTTGATGAAAAAAAAGAGTTGAACAGAAAATTTGACTTTCAAAAACAAGAAGCAAGAGAAGCATAAGAAGATAAATAGAAAAAATAAATCATAAGGAACTTATTAAAGTTGAACTATTTACTTCCTACATGGAAAAAAATAATAGTTGTAACTCATGAGACTTTTTTCAGTATAAGAATAGTTGAAGGGAATATGTATGTGTGTATATACATACATACTTATATATGTATACACACACTTATATGTATGTATAGGATGGTGCATGTGTGTATAACATGTGAGTGTGTGTATACATGTGTATATGTATAAATAGACAGAGGGCCCAGCATCAGTTGAATAGGAAAGGATTATATTTAAAAAATGAAATTATGAGGGGAGAGAAGAATACAATGAGAGAAGGAGAAAGGGGGAGATAGAATAGGGTAAATTATCTCATATTACAGAGGCAAGAGAAAATTGTTACACTGAAGGTGAAGAGCAGGAAGAGGAAAGGGAATGGCTCAACCTTACTCTCATTGAATTTGGCTTAAAGAGGGAATAACATACACACTCATTTGGGTATCTTACCCTACAGGAAAGGAGGGTGGAAGAGGATAACAGGAGTGATGATAGAAGGCAGGGCCAATTGGGGGAGATGGTAGTTAGAAGCACATACTTTTGAAAAGGGACAGGCTCAAAGTAGAATATAGAATTAGTGGAGGGCAGTATAGGATGGAAGGAAATATAGTTAGTTTTTCATGATATAACTACAATGGAAATGTTTTGTGTAACTACACATATTGAATTGCTTATTTTCCCAGTGGGTGTGGGTGAGGAGGAAAGAAGGAAAGAATTTGGAAATCAAAGTTTTAAAAACAAATGGTAAAAAATATAATTTTTCCCATGCAACTTAGAAATAAGATATACAGGCACTGGGGTATAGAAATCCATCTTGCCCTACTAGAAAGTTAGAGAGTATGTGTGGGAGGGTATAAAAGAAAACAGATTGGGGGAAGAGCTATTCTGTAGGCTCAGTATTTTGGGGTGGAGGATAGGGGAAAGACTGGGAGAAATTTTGTAACTCAAAATCTTGTGGAAATGAATATTGAAAACTAAAAGTAAATTTTAAAAAATAAATTAAAAATTAAATCTTCAAAACATTTTTTGTAGTTTTATTTTGTATCATGCTATTTGATCTAAGCAAAGAGTTTCTTTACTGATTCTCTGTGGTTTTCTAAGTACATCTTGTGGATCTGATACCATCAGAAAGAGATACTTTATTCTCTTGTGTGAATATTATTTTAATTTCTTTGTCTTTTCATTTTGAAATCACTTCAAGAATACACTTAAAATAACAGTGGAGAAAAGACATGTTATTTTAATCATATTTATCAAGAAAGTCTCTAATAGACTCCATAAAGTTAACTTTTGGGGTTTTTAGATGTATACTTTTTTAGGGGGAGAAAATTTGAAATTCAAGGGTTTGTGGAACTGAATATTGAAAACTGAAAGTTAAAAAACAAATCAATTAATAAACACAATAAAATTATCAACCTAGGACTATAGTTCGTTGATTAGAAACAACAACAATATAAATATATGTCATACATTATCAAAGGCTTTTTCTGTATCTTTGACTTATTAATGTTATCATGGGTACTTTGTTTTGTAATTGTTTATAACATTATTATGTTATTTTTCTAAAGCTGAACTATCATTACATTAATGGTATGATTCTAACTTGTTCACAGCAGAAATATACTGGATAAATTGCTATAGTCTTTTTCCCCTAGAATTTGATTTAAAAAATTTCAAACAATATTATTTAGAATCATAGAGCTCATGTAGTTTTAGTTTTGTTTCTTATACATAGTGGATTGCTTGGTCTTGTTTTCTTATACAATCTCACTCTATTTTAATCATATCATTGAATCCATTCACATTTAAAGGTATAACTGTTAGACTTTTGTTTTCTTCCATTTAATTCATTCAAATTTATTTTGCCCCTTTCCTCTTTTTAGTCAATACTTTTTTGCTATCAGTTTGCACTTAATCTATTTTGATACTAGTTTATTTTCATGGTTTCTACCTCCGCCCCTGCTAGTCACATTTTTTTCTGACTTATTCCAAGTCTTATAAAATTAATTAAAATTTTAATTTCTTATTTCTTCCTTCCTTCCTTCCTTCATTCCTTTGTTCCTTTGTTCCTTCATTCCTTTGTTCCTTTCTTCCTCCCTCTCTTCCTTCCTTTTTTCTTTCCTTCCTTCCTTCCTTCCTTCCTTC
Source organism: Pseudocheirus occidentalis (assembly GCA_028646575.1). Classification (NCBI taxonomy): domain Eukaryota; kingdom Metazoa; phylum Chordata; class Mammalia; order Diprotodontia; family Pseudocheiridae; genus Pseudocheirus; species Pseudocheirus occidentalis. The sequence continues at coordinate 27,824,444 of CM053599.1, read as the reverse complement.
CTTCCTTCCTTCCTCTCTTCCATTTTATTTAGTTACAAAAAATTATTTCTCTTCATTTTACAGACTATGACTAAAATCTTCAGAATTTAAGTGACTCACCAAATGGGATACAGATAATAAATGACAATCAGGATTCAAAGGTAACTTCAAGACTTTCTATTGGACTGGACTCTTCTTCAAATTTCATTACATTCTCAATAACTGACACAAATTTCAAATCCACACGGGGCTAATCTCACCTTTCAATGAATTATAACTCATACTTATATCACAACGCAACTTTTCAAACTGCTTTTCTAGCAACAGCTCTATTAGGTAGGGAGTAAAATATTATCATTCCCATTTTGGAGATGAAGAAATTGAGTTACACAGTGGGAAAAGATAGTAAGGAAATCATCTCAAAGATTAATCCCATCATGAAAATAACTTTGTCATAGTTCTGCCAAGCGAATAATCTTAAGATGAAACTATCTTCAATACAGCAAGAGATTTCTAGTCTTTGTAATTGTTCACATTATCCATTACTCACATTTGTAGTCATTGGACGATGGTGCTTAATTTTAAAGATTCCTAGTAAAAGTTGAAATGAAAAAGTAATTTTTTTAACTCTTAGACATAGAGAAATAAATCCAATATAAATTTCAAAAATTCCTACTTTATCAAATTGCCATGGATTCTTTTAAAGGATAAGAAATAGCTATTTAATCATAGAAATAGATCATTTAAATAAAAAGCTGACTTTAGAATTAGGGATTTTGCCATATTACAACAAAGTGTGTTCCCAATGAGTTTATATCCATCTCAGTTAGTTATAAAGTAGAATTTGTCAATTATCACATAGTATACATGTACAATGTGTATACATATAAATGTACATATATATAAAACATATAGTAGAAATGTATAATTTTAAAACTCTACATTATGTAAATTAAGCTTTCACACAACTGTTCGTAACAGTCAGCATCCAATCAGGCAAGGGATAGTGCCATAGTCTCATCTGTTGTTAACATGTTAACAAGGTCCTACTATAATTAAATTTCTCATTTTTCTTTCTTTTTTTTTGTTAGGAAAATTAGACTGGTAGATTGAAGGAATGCAGTATAAGGACATGCACTAGCAGATTCCCAAAAGAATGCTTTGTGAACTGCTTTTAAGCTTTGGATTACACAGTATAGTGAACACTCCATTTATTCCATTACAAATTAAGGCAAACATTCACAACAAATCACAATATAATATTCACAACAAATCAAGGTACAGTACAATATTCACAACATTGCATCTTATCACAGAAAATCACAATATAGTGTTCACAACAGCTTAACATTAGAATGGCCACACAGTTTTCACTACAGTGGCCACAATATTTAGAACAAGGAACAAAAGAATAATCATCTTGTTTCCCTAAGGGGGAAACCCTCCTCACTTAATCATTCAATCAATTCACAATACAATAATCAATCTTCCACTCATGGGGCAATCATTCAATCAATCACTTATCTAACAATCAGTCACTAAATACAATCATTAGAAAACCAACAAACCCTTCACCCCTCAGTGTCCTTCAAACTTCAATTTCCATGGAGAGGCCTTTTCTTTATCTTGACTAGACAGCTCCCAGGTCCTTGTTCAATCATCAGAGGCAGACAGCTCTCAGATCCTTGTGCACTCCTCCAGGCAGTCTCTGGTACACACTGAAGTTCACAGGGTCCTGCACATCTCAGACCCATCACCACTTCTGTTGTTGGTGACTCACGGATCAGCAAGGCTGTGAACAAAGACTTATCCTGGTCATGCTTCTTCATTCTTCCAGCAGTTCAGATGGCCCTAGGACCCAGTAAAAAAAAACTCAGACTTCCAGGCAACAGCAGCAACACTGGCCTTCCAGGCAGCAGCAACAGTCACTTCAGCTTTCACCAGATTCTGGTCTCAAGAAAATTCCAATTGAATTCCCAGTCAGCTTCCACGTGCTGGAAGAGAAACTCCCTCCTTCCCTCCTTCCCTCCCTCCCTCCAGCCCTCTCTCCCTGTCTCTGTCTCTCTCTGTCTCTCTGTCTTTCTCTGTCTCTCTCTCACTTACTCTCTCTGTCTCTCTGTCTCTCTCTGTCTCTGTCTCTCTGTCTCTGTCTCTGTCTCTTTCTCTGTCTCTGTCTGTCTGTCTGTTTGTCTGTCTCTCTCTCTCTCCCTCCCTCCCTCCCTCTCATTCTCCCTCTCTTTCAAAGAAAACTCCAACTCACTTCTTCAGTCAACAGCCCAGCTCCCAGATGCTGGGACAATCCTGCTTCTTCCAATAGGAGCTACCAGGAGGAACATTCTGATTCTGATTCTCTGTCTCTAGAACTCTTCTAATATACACACACAATCCTGTCTCAGGGAATCTCCTTCTGCCATCAGCAACTGGGGAGTTCATACCCTCTCAACAGGAGACAGAGCTCACACCTTCCATACTTAGCCCTAAGTTACTAAGGGCTAAGTATATGCTAAATTGATTACGGTTACATGTAGCTGCAGTATATTTAAGCAAGACATTGGGAAAAGTCTTACATTCTTCAGAATTATGTGGATGAATCTGTGCTGGATGATAGTACAGTTTGCACATGAATGGCATGAGATGGATGGTACATACAAGATGTGAGAGTAACTTGGCTAAGTTCATTTGAGGAAATCAACACACCTAATGGTTATGCATGGAACTGAAAATTGAAGGAAGATGATTGTGGGAAGAAACACACGTGATTTTGTCATCATAGTATATGATAGATCTCCTGGACCAAAAAAACCCAAAACCCAAAAAAACAAAGGAGATGAAGAGTTCAGGAAATGGATCCTAAGCCTGGCATAGAGTGGACATAGAGCTGAAGAGGACTTCAGTTTTCCAGATATATGCTGACAGTCTCTGTGTTAGCCAAACATCAATTAATAACTTCTTAACTTCACACAATGATAATGTTCTTGAAAAGATGGATGTATTAACTAGAGAAAATTCCATTTTGTATCTGATTTTAATTTTTTAAAAATAGAAATTGTTTGTTAGGGTGGAAACGAAAGGAGCCTTGCAACTAGTTAACCACTGTCTCACTTTCTTTAAGACACTGATCAGACATGATTTTCTGAATGATGCTTTTCCTGATCCCCCAGTTGCTAGTGACTGCTCTTTCAAACTACTTTGTATATTTGTATTTATTCAGTTTATTTTTATGCTCCATATATTTTTATGCATACTTGTTGTCTCCCTCATTTAAATGTAATATCCTTGAGAATAGGCATTGTTTCATTCTTTGTCCTTGTATTCCCAGAGAACACATAAATATTTGTTGACTGATGGATTGAGGTTAGCATATAGATAGCAAGAATAAAAAGGTGTTAGCCACATCCTAGGGGAATTTATCCCTAGATCAACTTTACCTTACTTTCTTTCTTTGATCAGTGAGGGCCTCCTCGTGTCTCAGAGTCAATATTTTCTCCCCAGTGGGGCAATGCAAGCCAGGTCTTTACCTCTATGGGGTCTCATATCCTGAGTTTTCCCTTCTCTGTGCTTGTACGTATCTCCCCTTGAAAAGATCTTAAATACCCTTATTGCATCAAGATTCTGTCTAAGCATAGCTGGAGTTTGTCTTCCTGAATAGAGAAAGATTAGGTGGCTCAGTAAATTGCTTTCCCCACCTAAACCAAGAATAGGTCACCTAAGGCAGTAAAATGAGCAAAAACATGGTTCTCAGTGTTTCCTTTGGCTTCTTGGTCTTATGGAATAATATCACAACACTTAATATAGCTCTGAAGCCCTTTGAGCATTGTGATCACAATTATGCCAGTTTCCTTTCCTCCTGGTGCCATGGAAGCAGCATCCCTTATAATGAATCCTTCTTTTTTTCACCTTCAGTATAGCAGTCTCCTAACTTGATTTTGGCAAACCTAAGTACTTACTGGCCTGGGTGATGCCTCATACGTTCTTGTGAACCAGAAAACAAAACTATACACACATACACACATATAGGAAGAGAGAGATAGGTATAAATATATATGTATCTATATATGTAGACCTATATCTGTATATATATATATACATATATTTATATATACACATATATATGTGGATGTGGATGTATATGTATGTATCACTATATAGTTATTCCTTCCTTTCCCCCCTTTAGGTCTTTGGGACCATGAATTTGCATCAAAATACCTGTTACTACATAAGCCATTTCACTTCTATGAAATGAATGGGGTTACTAGTTAAACCAAGAGATCCTTGTCATTTTGTAGCTGAGTCCAGCATGTTAAAATTAACTGATAAGAATCATTAATTCCATCTGAAAGGAAACTGGGATGATCATGGTGCTATGTGCATGAGAAGAATACTGGAGATACAAAAGCAAAATGAGCTAGTCCTGCCCATAAACAGTTTACATCCTAATGCAGGAGATAGAAGGTGCATACATAATTACAATATATACAAGACCTGTACAGATCTAATTTGAGGTAATCTTGGAGGGGAAGGCACTCTCACTTGGTGGAAGGAAATGAGTATTAAGCATTTACTATATGTAAGTCATTGTGATAAGCAGTGGGAAAACAAACACAAGCTGAAAAGAAAGATGCTGCCCTCAAGGAGCTTATATTCTAATGGTAGAAGAGAGTACATAAAGGGAAGATGAAAAAGGGGAGAGTAAAATGTACCCAGAGTGGAGGGATAATGAAAATGTCCAGAGTGACAATTGGTGAGAAATGAAATTAGAACAAGGTATTTTCATTTTACAGATGAGACAACTGAGGAGAACCAATACACAAATCCAAGTCATCTGGACTTCAAATTCAGTTTTCTTGCCAGCACACTACAGTTGACTGTATGATTAGATCCTTGCAGTTCTAATACTATGTGGTTCTAGAATCATTAGTTGGAATCTTGACTTATTGATGTGCACAGTAACAGGAAAAGGCCCTTGAGGGAAGAGATGGGGACTTTGAATTCTCCTTTAAGGTTAAGGCATTTATCCAGTAGAGACTTCAGTCTTAAAGAGAGATCCAGAGGTGTTCACAGTAGCTGTTACTTCCTACAAATATTTTATAATCAAATTTTATAATATTCATTTAGTTCAGTTCAACAGTAAACACTTATAAAGCTCTTTTTGTGTATCAGACACTTCATTAGGCAATGAGAAGACACAACACTACATAGTAGTTTCTGTCCTCAGGGACTTTACATTTGACGAGTGGGAAATATCATGTGCACAGAGAAGTTAATATAAAGGCATACACAAAATAATTGGTTGGGGGCACTAATAACCAGTAGGTTGAGGAAAGTCCACAAGTGGAGGTGTTTCTTTATCTGAGTCTTGGAGAGTGCCAGGAGGTATTTGGAGAGGTGGAATTGAGGAAGGAGAACCAACTACACATAAGGTATTTGCCTGTCTCTGGGGAATAGCAAGCATCAGAGTTAGACTGAAATGTAGATGATTCACTCACCTTCGGTGGCTACCTGACATCATCTGTGGCTACTAGAAGCTGGAGCATTTGCAGCAGCCACACCCCAGTAAACCATCCTGGTAGACTAGGTAAACCAGGTTGAGGGTAACTGACAGGCCCCCAACTCATTGGTGAGTTAGTAGGGTGTTCACCCCAAGTGGGGTGTCTTCCCTCAGTGAAATGGACAGATTAAAACAATTTATTTTGATGGCCATGAAGGCAGCAAAAAGCAGGAGGTGTGGAGTACTTGGTCAGACAAAGAAGATGCCAAGGTCATCCATGGATCCTGGGCCATGTCAGCCATGTTGACTTTTGTCTTGCACCGAACTTCAATAAGTCTGGAAGAGAAAGTGAAGCTGATGACTTTGAGCAACTCTGCCTCACTTCAGTTCATGCATGAATTAAGCTATCAATAACCCTGTGAAGTCATTGGTTCTCTTCAAAAATGAAGGACAAACAACATTGAGTATGTGAGATGTGGAATAAGTCTGGAAAGATACTGAAACCAGCTTGGAAAGTGATATAAAGAGTAAATAGATAATTTTTCTGCATTTTGTCCAACAAGATAGGGAGCTACCATTGCTTCTGGAGCACCTGTGTGTAAAATAGTCAGACCTTCAGTCCTTTAGTCACATAAACTTGGAAGTTGTTTGGAAAGATGAATGAATAAAAGAGACATTAGAGGGAAGGATAATCATAAGAGGTGATGAAGCCCTGAAGTAGGATGGAGACTATCACTGGACTGAAAGGGAAAAAAAAGCAAAAGATGGAGGGGTGCAGGGAGGAGGTAGAGTCTATAGGAGTAGACAAATGATTGGGTGATTGAAGGGATAGTATGGTAGATACGGTAACTCAAGCTGCAAACCTGGCTAGATGACTATGCAAATGGTGGCACAGTGATGGAATTAGGGAAGATATGAAGAAGGATGGGTTTTAGTTTGCTTCAGATAATATTCCTTCCTGTTAATTTGGGAGTCTGTCTAATGAGATCTGAAGAGTATACAATGAACCATTATTTTGTACATTAAAAAACAAAAATATTTTTCCAGATATGAATTTTTTACCAGAGTCTATGTCAGGGGCAGGGAACATGCAGCCTCCAGGTCACTGATCTTTGTATTTATGGTTTGTCCAAGGGCTTTCATTTTCTCCCTAAAAATGACAAAATCACAACCTTGCTTGTTTTATTTTATGATAGTGGCTAAACATTCATTGGCAGTGCTACTTGAATAGTATCCTCTTTTCATAGCCAAATGCCCATATCCCAGATCTTTCCCTTCATGGCCAAGACAAACCCTTATATAGATAACAAAACCCTTTTGTCCCAACCATGTACTGTTTATTTATCTTTGAGAACAAGCCTCCTTTTATATTTTATTTTGTCTAAACAGACAACCATCTCCATGACCAAAAAGTTACCAGGGAAAGTTAATTCTCTGTTGAGACTTCCCTTTCCTTCACTTTGCATAAGTAAACATTCAAAATCTTAGTAATAAATCTTCCAAAAGTGTATTGATATTAATTGCTTATACTAATTATTTATTGGCCTAATGGAAGAAATTGTTTTTCAAGATAAAGGGGAGAATGTTACTCTTACTTTAACAAAATGTTTAGAATTTTAATTGAAACATGAAAACCCAGCATCAATAAGAGATGAGTCCGTGGACAAAGAGTAAGCTTTTGGGGGTGGCTAGGTGGCACAGTGAATAGAGCACTGGCCCTGGAGTCAGGAGGACCTGAGTTCAAATCTGGCCTCAGACATTTAACACAAAAACTAGCCGTGTGACCTTGGGCAAGTCACTTAAGCCCAACTGCCCTCCAAAGAGCAAAAAGAAAAAAAAAGAGCTAGCTTTTGACTCAGGAAGATCTGGGTTCAAGTCCCAACTCTGACATATACTTACAGTATCATCTTGGACAAGTTCCCTACCCTCTGTGTTCCCTACCCTTTCCTTCTTGGAATTCTCTAAAACAATCAATGAGTAACAGAAAAATCAACAAATCAAATTGGTCGACAGAGTGTCCTCACTGAAAGTTACCTACACCAATGAATTCCCATGTCCAGTCCCTCCTACCATCCTCACCTCCATCAATTAGATGACTAATATTGTTGTACAGAGAAATGAGCAAGTAAGAACAATATTCATTTTAAATGGAGTTTATTAGCCTGTGACTGCATGGGGTGAGGACCACCCAAATCAAGCAGCCCTGAGATGCATTTCCTCAGGGATTATGTAGACAAAAGTTGCAACATAACTGTTACAAGGGGAACACCATGACTTAGTCAGTTACTACACGAACAGGGAAAATAAAGAAGCCAAAAGGTCACAATCAGTTCTTTGCCTAATGACCCATTGCCTAGTGATCAGTTTGTTACCCAACTGGAAACTTCCCAAGTCTATTCTGAGAACTAATCAAAAAAGGTGAAACTATGGGTTCCAGGTGGCAGGTTTGGGCAGGTTTACTTGGCAGGTTTGTTGCCTAGGTGGGCTTTGTTGGGTTTTGGGCAAATCTCCTAGACAGGTCTCCTATGATGGGAAAAGATGGGGGATGTTCACAAAAATGGGGTTACAACAATATGAGCATGTGATTGGATTTTAGAATGGGAATGATTACTGCCCTATTTCAATCTTATGGTAACAGAAAAGGAAATAAGAATGGTATTCTAAGGAAAAAAATAACCAAAATCTCTTAGTATCTGAGCTAAAATTTTCAGATAGCATATAGATGGTTTTTATACTAAAAAAGTACATGTGGACCAGAACTGGGAAATGGCCATCTAAAACTGAAGCAAAAACCCTTGATTTGTTTCTTTAAAAGAATAAATAACTGGAAAAAATTTCTAGATTTATATCCATTTTTAAAATGAGTCAAATAACTATACTTTGACCAAAAAGAAATACTTCAAAAATAATTGGACTCTAAAAAGTAATACATTATTATCAAATCCATTGATAATCACTATTTAAATACCTTTTGTTCTCATTATTCAGTAGTGTCCAACTCTTCATGACCCGATTTTGTGTTTTCTTGTCAAAGATACGGAAGCGATTTGCCATTTTCTTCTCCAGTTCGTTTTAGAGATGAGGAAATTAAAGTAACAGGGTTAAGTGACTTGCCCAGAGTCACAACAGTTTGTTAAGTGTCTGAGGCTGGATTTGAACTCATGAAGATGAGTCTTCCTGACTCCATGCCCAGCACTCTCTTCTCTGTGCTATCTACTTCATGCCAAGCCCTCTGCTAAGCCCCAGGAAAATAAAAGTTCAAATGAAGTTATTCCTGTTTTCAAGGAGCTTACAATCTATCAGAATGAAGGTCTTATTTTGAGAGTTAGCAAGGTATAGTGAATAGAGAGTGAGGCCTGGCATCAGAAAGATCTGGCTACAGGTCTTGCCTTTGACTCACATTGGCTATGGACCATGGCCAAGGCATTTAATTTCTTAGTGCCCAAGGCAGCTCACTATGACCTTACCTTAGAGTTGAATTTCCTATATGTAATGTATCAGAGTTTTTCTGCATTGAAGGTTTTCCTTCTTTATAAAATCACAAATTTAGAATACCCCTATTGTACCCCTAAAATCAACTTTGAATCGTGGCCAAATAATATTTTAATTATCTCTTGTTTTACTATCGAAAGCCTCTTTAGAGAATATAAAGAATTTGGCAAGTGCATGCGATATATTTGTACTTGTGATATACCTATTCTGAGGAGATTTATACTTAAAATAGTATCTCTAAGCACAAGACAGTTTTGACTGTAGTGATAAAGTATGATAACGTAAGAGATATCTCAGGGAAGAAGTAGGCAGCTGTTTTGAGTCAGATCACAGTAATTTTCCTAAAAATGAAGTAGTTTTGAGAGGACAGACTTTTGTTGAGTCAGCAGGGGGGCGGTATAGTGGATTGTACCTGGAGTCAGGAAGACTTGAGTTCAAATCCCCTCTCTGATATTTACTAACTCTGTGACTCTGGGTAAGTCCTAGGATCCTGGGGATAATGATGCCACGATCTTTGTTTCAAGGTTTTTCTTTTATGTTTGTATTCAGGAATACATTTGAGCTTTTCTTAGGATATAATTTTGAAACTGTGGACCATGCTAGAGAGAAGATATAAAAGATATCAAAAATTATGTGGGAATAGGATACAGCACCTTATGAAGTCACTCATCTGTCAACATCATACACTTAAAAAATAGCAAATATTTTGGAAGACGGGTTTCTGACAAACCAAGAACTGTCACCAAGTCCAAGCACTTACTCCTGGCTCAGCTGCTGAGCCATTCAAAATCTATTTACCTCTACTTACAAAAACAATTCTAATACACTTCGTTTTCTCATTTATCTGACCACAACAGAACAAAGGCAACAAATTAGAAAGATAGAAAGGAGGTAGGGAAATGAGAAAGGAGAAACAGTGGGAAGATCACTGTCAAAAGAGAGAAATGACTCTTGAAATAGTAACAAGGAATGGAGAGACAACTTCTAAAATTCAGATAGAAGAGTTGTGTAATGTAGAGGTGCATTGGGTTAGGCTTAATCTAAAGAGAAGGGATAAGGATAAGGAATGATCTTGTGAACTTACTGGTATAGGAAAGTCCTAGGTGAAAAGGAATCTCTCCCAACTAACACAGGTTGTCATCTTCATCATAACTCAGTCTTAGAGAGTTGCTGGGGATATTTAAAGGTCAAATTACTTGCCTAGTAATTCCCAGCAAGTATGTCTCTGAACCCAAGTGATCCTGGTTTAAAGGCTGGCTTTTTATCTATTGGGCAGCTAGATGGCATAGTGGATAGGTGGCTAGGTCTGTAGGCAAGAAGACACATCTTTGTGAATCCAAATTCAGCCTCAGTCACTTAGCTGTGGTATCCTGGACATACAAGTCATGTGACCTTATTTGCATCAATTGATCCTCATCTATAAAATGAACTGGAGTGGCAATACCAATCCACTGCAGTATCATTGCCAAGAAGATACAAAATGGGGCCATGAGGAGTCAGACATGACTGAAACAACTGGACAACAATTTATCAGTTATTAATAAAAGTAAGTTTTCAATGATATCACGATATTGTTTGAATTAATTATTAGTGTATGCCAAATTTAAAACTGAAGGCTTAGGAGGAGGTTAATTAGAAATAATGGGTGTAGGTGATAAAAATATCTTAGTCTCTTCCACATAAGACACATTGAACACAAAGCTATCAAAGAGCAAACTTAGTTATGTGTGTCAAGAAAATTCCTGGCATCCTCACGTCACAGAAAAATAGAAAGAACCATCTTTGTGATGTCAATCTTAATATACAGTTTTGGAAGAATAAAATCAGTAACAATGTATCTAATAAGTATTCAAAAAAGGTCTCTACAATATTATCAAGACACAACATTCTCCAAGGTAGCTAGAGAATATTATCACTGTTAAAAAGAAAGAAGAGGAAGGTTAGAGAGTGTGGTACAGTAAGAGGAATATTTGCTCAAGAGTTAGAAGTTGCTGTTGAGTTATTTCAGGCATGTCCGACTATTTCCCACCCCATTTGGGGTTTTCTTTGCAAGGCACTGGAGTGGTTTTCCATTTTCTTCTCTAGCTCATTTTACAGATAAGGAAACTGAGGCAATCAGGGGGAGATGACTTGCTTACAATCACACAACTAGTAAGTGTTTGAAGTTAAACTTGAACTGAGGTCCTCCTGACTTTAGCCTAATCTCTATCTACTGTACGACCTAGCTGTGTGATCTTAGGCAACTCACATAAATCTGTTTGCCTCAGTTTCCTCATAGGTTAAATGAGTTGCAGAAGGAAATGACAAACCACTCCAATATCTTTGCCAAGAAAACCCCCAGATGGGGTCATGAAGAGTCACATGACCGGATTCAAATCTTCCATCTAACAAGTAGTAATTATTAAACCTTTGGAAAGTCACTTATTGTTTCTGGTCCTCTGTGAAAAAAAGGGATTGAACTTTGCTGGTCTCTGAGGTTCTTTTGAGTTTTATATCTATTATTCTATGATTTTATAATCTCAGATTGAATCATAAAATAATTAAAAAGTTATAGAAATACTTCTGAAACAGAAATAACTTCCCAGCTAGGCATCTAAGTGGTAGAGAAAGCAAGTGGCTCAGTGGAAAGAATATTAGACTTAGAGAGAAAAAGAATTCTGTCTTAGACACTTATTAAATTTGTGGCCTTGGGCAAGTCACTTAACCTCTTTCTCAGTTTTCTCATCTGAAAAATGGGAATAACCACAGCACCCATCTCCCAGGATACTTGCAAAGATCAAATGCAAATCATAAAAAATTATATATAAATTCTTGCTGATGTTATTATTTTTTAATTATTCACAGATCCGTATTAAAACCTAACAATAGATACTTGTGGATATACTAGAGTCAGATCCACTGGCTTTCAAGAGCCTATTGTTGAATCGTTAGCATGAGCATGAATACTTTGGAAATCTTCGAGCACTACAAATCAGGGCTTGAATCATTGTTTTGTTGAGTATCTAGACTTAAGAAAGTGATAGAGAAAGTGTTAATAATGTGAATTAAAGATAAATGTTTGTCCTGCCTCTGCCTTATCAAGTCCCTCCCTTCCTTCCTTCTTGACACCTCCGCCCCCCAAAGCCAGCTGTTAAACGTTTTTTAAATTTATTTTTAAAATGTAATTTTGTTAAACACATCATTGGGTACATTCCACTCCAATTATTAAATTGAACTCATCTTGTTTTGGGGTAGCTAGGAGGCACAGTGGGTAGAATGTAAGACTTGAAGTCAGAAGGACATCTTTAAATCCAGCTTTAGACATTTACTAGCTGTGTGACCGTGGACAAGTCACTATTAATCCTGTTTGCCTCAGTTTCTCATCTACAAAATAAGCTTAAGAAGTAAATGGAAAACCATGTCAGCATTTTTGCCAAGAAAACTCCACATAGGGCATAAAGAGTCAGACATGACTGAAATTTCTGAACAACAGTCTTGTTTTAACTATGAAGAGACCCCATGAAATGACAAAGATGAAAACAAATTAAACCTAAAGGTATTCAGCAGCAATATCTGAAAGAGCTCTAACACATTGACAAATGGCCAAGTTCCATGAATTGGTTTATAAAAAAAGGCAGGCTTATTCTAGCAATTCAAGATCTGGACCATTGCTACCCAGAGTCATAGGTGGATCATTGTTAAGGAGCTGGGATATAGTAATTGATGCAGATTTTCCAAGGAAAAAGGGGGGGGGCGTGGAAGCAAACAGAATGCTACCACAGGTTGCAAATATTTAGTGCCTTCCAGATAGTCAAAAAGTCACAAAGAAGAGGCAATGTGGAGTAGTGAATGGAGCACTAGAGTGAGGAAAACTAGGGTTCAAATCTGCTGTGTGTCCCTGGGCATATTACTTAATCTCTGTTTACCTGACTTTCCTCATCTATAAAACAAGAGAGTGGGACTTCATGATTTCTAAGGTCCCTTCCAGACATAAAAGTGTTGTAAAATAACAAACAAAACCCTACTGTGCCAATACCAATCTTTCCATCTAGTCTCGAGAATTCAATAAATGCACTGTGTCTGAATGGGAACACAGTAGCAGACAGAACATTATAATAAAAATCTTTGATCACTATTTTAATAAAATACACTATACTCAATAGTCATAACCCCCAGATTACGAAGGATGAAAAACTCTTAAAATAGAGATATGTTGCAGAAGATATGAAATAAATTATGTAAGAACAGGCTATGGTACAAATCTTCTCTGGGATCCCAGCTACCACTGCAATCACCCAGAGGAAGTCTTTGGTCAACCCACACAGTAGGGGAAGGGTTGGGGGAGAGGGAGGGGGAGCTTCTATCTCACCACTTTTATTCAATTACAAAAACAATCATTTTATCCTCATGCTAGAGCTTGCTAAATACTAAACATAAAGGGACAATAGCAACTTGTCCATAGACAATTTCTGAGTGCCTTTTAGTATATCACAGAAACAAGAAAAATCATGATTACATTATTATTATTATCATTATTAGTATTATGAGTATATCATGGGGACAAGATAATAATAATAGTTGGCATTTCTGCATGGTGCATAATCAAGGGATGATTATCTCATCTGAGCCTCACAACAATTCTGGGAGGTAGAGATAACCATTATTCCTGCCCCTGTGTTCTATGTGAGGAGGTTGAGTTTCACAGAGGGTCCACAACTTGCTCATGATGACATAGCTGGCTAAGTGTCAGAAGCAGGATTTACATCCAGCCTTTCTTGACTTTACCTCCATCAGGACATCACCCCACGTTTCAATGATTGTTGTGTAGAACAATTGCCCCTCATTTCCTCAGTGACATTTTAGTCAGTACACAATGGGACTCATTTATAACTTAGATGTCTCATTCTGAGAGAGATCTTTACTCAACTTGACCATAGTCATGTAGCAATGGGAGCAGCTAGGTGGTACCATAGTGCACAGAGTACTGGGGCAGGAGTTTGGAAGACTCATTTTTCTGTGTTCAAATATGGTGCCAGACACTAACTAGCTGTGTGACCCTGGCCAAGTCATAACCTCATTTGCCTCAGTTCCTCATCTGTAAAATGACCTGGAGAAGGAAATAGCAAATCACTCCAATTTCTCTGTCAAGAAAACTCCAAATGGGGTCATGCAGATTTAGACATAATTTAAAATGATGAACTATCCAGAACAAAAAAATGGGACTTGAACCCAGTCCTTCTTGACTCAAAATCATTCCATGTTTCCTCTGCTTATGAGGTCTAGGATTGCTTCTGAGACTTATTTGCTGTTTGACCCAAGGCACACCACTTCACCTCCTGTGACTCTGTGTTCTCATTTGTAAAATGAAAGAGTTGGACTAGTTGGTCTCTAATAGTTTTTTGGCTTTAAATCTATGATTTTATAATTCCATGAAAAAAAACCAGGCTGGTTTGGTAGATTTCAGGAAATCGATGAATGGGACATGGTGGATGAGAAAAGTGTACAATATAATAAATAAGGGATTGAAAAGAAAAAAAAGAGCAAAGACATCCATGGTTGAAAAACAAGGTGGATTGGCTTCTGGTGAGGAGGCATAAGTGATGGCTGGATCATGTACTCCCATTGTATCTCTGCAATGTCAAGGGAAGAAGACTTGCTCTCCCCCTGAGGCCATTCCAACACATATGTGGACCCTCTGTGCCAACCTTATGTATAAGAACGAACAGGACATGCAGGCATGGATGGGTTGCAATGTGTACCACTGGAGGGAGCATCCACTTTAATGAGGTCACAAATCGCATTTTACTCTAGACAACTAAGGCAGTTTTCAAGCACCATTGCTTTGATTTGTACACTAAATTCTTTTACTAAAATGTTTTTAATGAGTATTTTAATGGTTCCTATGCAAGGAATCACATTTTCCTGGAGTTTATGATTACCTACATCTAAGTGAACTTTCTTTGGATGTCTCCTCAGATGACATAACATGCAGGAGGTGCCAAGGAGTCAGTAATGCAAATGTCAGTTGTCTTCACAGACTTTATGGCTTTGGTTTAAAGTTGAGAATGTTTGGAAAATAGCTTGTCTCTTATCTGGTACATGGAGTGGCTCTTATTCAGACTGCGAGAGAGGTTAAGTGAGAAATGAGTTGGCTTGCCAAGGATACATTTGTCCCCCTTCCCCCACAAAAAAAGAAGAAGAAAGAAAACATGCACACAGGGATGTTAATTGGAGTGTGGGGGGGAAAAAGATCAGAACATCACCAAATCCTATTCTAGTGAAAAAGGGATTATTCTTGCTTGCCTGCCCTCTGCTGGAATTTCTGAATTCAGCACTTGAGTTGTAGCAGTGATAAGTTAGGGGATAAGGAGATGGGAGTGTCTTTTCAAGATACATTGAAGTGTAGAAGACCAGATATATGACGTTAGGGATAAAGCAGAGTTAAGTCTTAAATGCAAGGGTAAAATGTTCATTTAATTTGACATGAAAAGTAGTCATATTTTGAATGGGTTAAAGAAAACAATTATACATAATGGGGTGGTGGTGATGACGGAGAAAACAAGTGATTACCATTGAAGAAGAATGCTTTGATTAAACTAAAATATATACGGAGCATTAAATGAAATGGCGACAATCCCCTCCCAACCAAATCAAACCAAAAATCCAACACTCTTTAATTCACCTGAACATAATATATGAAATCAGATTAGAATTGGCTGCCTTTCTTAGATGAGGAACTGAGATTGGTAAGGGAAAAGGGAAGTTACAATATGCCTAATAACCTATTGAGAAGAATTTTTTCCCTACTTTAAAAATCAAGCAGAGTTATTTAGAAATTGGAAATGACTTTTCCCCCATTCCCCTGAGTTATTCCTTCCACTGTATGATTGTTAATGATTGTCTATTGTTTAAAAACATGAGATAAAATATATTGAATTTTCTGGAGGCAACGAAAATGACTGAAATTTAAAGAATGCTTATAATTTCCTTTTTTTTTTTTTGGAAGGGGGAAGGCAGGGCAATGGGGGTTAAGTGACTTGCCCAAGGTCACGTGGATATTAAGTGTTAAGTGTCTGAGGCTGGATTTGAATTCAAGTCTTCCTGACTCAAAGGCCAGTGCTCTATTCTCTGCGCCACCTAGCCGCACCATGCTTATAATTTTCAGTGATTTACATATGTTAGCTCATTTGAATCTACAAAAATTCAGTGAGACAGACACGTGAGGTATTATTTTTCCACAAACCCTATAAAATAGATGTTTGCAATCAGGTGGCACATTGGGTAGAACACTGGAAGATTTGACTTCAAACCCAACCTCAGACATTTACTAGCTATGTGACTGGACTTAACCTCTGCCTGCCTCAGTATTCTCATCTCTAAAGTGGGGATATAGTGTGTATGTGGGTGTGTACAAATGCACATACAGGGCAGGATGTCCCTAAAATCTGGACACATAGGGAATCTCATTATGCATATTTTTAAGAAATGAAATGAATGATATTTTCACCATTTATTTAATTAGCATAAATTTTAGCCATGACAATTTCATATGGAATAAAAGCTTTCATTAGTTCCTAGCTATAAGGGATTATTTTCCATATTAATGAGATTAATTTAATTTA
>CM053599.1:27783744-27807784 GCA_028646575.1 Pseudocheirus occidentalis | reverse complement strand
GTCTTCCTATGAAATCTCATTTATGCTCATTAAATAAAATATTGTTGAAAATTTCATTCATTTAACTTCTTGAAAATAGGCATAGTTAATGAGATTTCCTGTGTCCAGACTTTAGGGACATCCTGTATATAAATATATATATATAAATATATATACATGTATGTAATATTACATTAATTAACATATTGTATTAATAATAGCAATTACATAAAAAATTGTTTTGAAGCTAAAATGAGATACTTTTGTAAGCCTTAACAAATCTTCTAAACACTAGTTATTATTACTTATTAAACCCATACTTTGTGCCAGGCACTGTCTTAAACTCTGGGAATAGAAGTATGAATAATGAAACTATCTCCACTCTCAGGGATCGTGTGTTATTATCCCCATTTCACAGATGAAGAAGTGAAGGTTTGGCTAGTGTCTCACACACACAAAGTCAGAGGTGGTATCTGAGCCATCTTTCTGCCTCCAGGCCCAGCTCTCTTCCCATTCTACCACATGCTCCTTGAATGAATCAAACACGCTGTTCTTTCTAATGTACTCATTTCAGCCAATAGTTCTTTGTTTCCCATTTTCTCTGAAGTGAAAGGAAGAAAGGAAGAATTAATTGCCTGCCGCCTTCCAGGATGACGCTCCCATTGGGGCAGGGGCAGAGAGGATGGTTTTTTAGAGGAAGCATGGCATCCTTCATCTGAGGAACAGGACGACCCAAACCGAACTGAGCTCTCTGAGCTCAGCATACGCTTTTCAAGATGTGGGCCTTTATTCCAGTTCCTACCTCCCTTTTATGTAGAAGCATGACTGAGGTTTGAAACGGGGAATGGGGAGGAGAGAGTAAAAGGAAGAGCACAAAGAAGAGCACAGAGGAGATTAACATCTCCATTTTGGGGCCCCTTTCATTTGACTTCATTTTTTCCCTTGGCCAGCCTAGCTCTGTGAAATTAAACTTCTAAAGGGGAAGGCTCCCCAAGTGAAGATGTGCGGATCAGCCTCCTTAAGCATTAATGCTTGAGCATACAGTACAGACAGGACTTAATTGGAAACAATGGCAATTAGTTACGTATGTTAATTCTTTTATAATAGACCCTGATAATTGTGTAGTTAATTCATTTTACTACTGTAAACGTGGTGCACTTACATACTTTAAACAAAGCCAGCAGAGAAGAGGGATGAAGATAACAATGATTCTCTCTTGCATAAAGCTTCAAGATTCTCAAAGCACTTTACTTAAAAGATTTCTTTTGATCCTCATACCAACTTCATGAAATGGATGCTATTCTCACCCCCATTTTACATATATGTAAACTGGGATAAAGAGGGTTAGGGTGACTTATCTGTGGGCACACAGCTAGTAATTGTATGAACAAGGATTTGAACTCAGGCCTTTACGAGGTCACTTGGGGTACTTTATTTACTAAGTCAAATTGGTGGGTGTCTGTTTCTCTTACTATCACTTATCATATTATACCTTGCTTGGTTTCTGTTAATCAATAAATCAACCAACATTTATTAAGCCAAGTATGTGTTAGCCCTAATCCATCCTAGGTGGTAGGGATAGAAAGATACATACAGAACCCAACCTTGACCTGAGGCACCTCACATTCTACTCGTAGGGACAACAGGTATGTAGAAAGTTATATGCAAAATGTTTGTGTTATAGAAATAAAATAATTTGAAGTTTTACATAAAATTTGAATTCTTTGGTCTCACAAGAAGTAGTTTTTAAATAGCCAAGTTGACTTCTGGGTTTATGCAAGGAAAAAAAGAAACAGAATATAATGGGCTGAAAGTCCATATGGTCTCATTCATAGAGGGCCAGTGTTAGAGTCAAGAAGGCCTAGTTTGAAGTCCTGTCTTTGACATAGACTAGCTGTGTTACTCTGAGTTTTTTAACCTCTCAAAACCCAAACTCAAAAATTCTATAGCCTCCATGGTGAAGGCAGTTTCTAAAACAAAAACTTCCATTATCAATTAAATCATAGGTGCAGACCCCCCTCCCCTACACCCCTAAAAAACAAAACAAAATCAACAACTGGGAAACAAGTTCCTAAGAAGGGCTAAAATACAGATTTGTTGCAAGGTTTGCTGTTCTCCAAGTTTTGTATAAAATAAACATTGTCCTTTCAATACGGAATGCATGAACATACTGTAGTCAGAAATACCATGTTCCAACTGAAGCATTCAAACCTGTTTCATTTGAAAGGGAAATATTACTAGAGAGTCAGTGTTATTTTGGATTTCCCCTTCAAAAAGTGCTATGGAATCTTTGAGACATGCTCTCCTGTATATTGACAAGGAGGAGGTAGAAAAAAATACTCAGTTAATTCCTATATATATATAGTATCTGGAAAATTAATAAATGGCCCTTTCCAGGTACTTCATCCCCTAATGGCCAACCTTCTGTATGGGGCCCTCTTTCTTAGCTAGGCAAGTCCTCAGTTAGAAGACTCAATTTTTTTTGCCTAGTCCAGGAAAATCTGTTAGAATTTACATTCTACTGGCCTAGCCTTGAAGAACCCAGAAGATTAATTAGATACTTAAGTTAATTGTGGAAAAAATTATCACTTGACAACAACACTGACTCTCTAGTGGCTTGGTCACCAGATGATGACATGTTTTGGCCATAGCAACTTATGAACTTAGCTATCAAATCACAAAGGGAGTTTCAGACTGTAGCACTCAGAAGAGGGCCTGTCAAGATTGATCATGCGTTCTAAAAGTATGGAGGTAATTGAAAAAGAGTAGGACATGGGACGTAAGAGTCGATAAGATCTGGGTTCAAATGCCACCTCAGATATAACACCTGTACAAGCCTGAGTAAGTCACCTAACTTCTCTGTGCCTTAGTTTCCTCATCTGTAAATTGAGGCTTAGACTCATTGGCTTCTAAGTTCCCTTCCAGCTTGAAATCCATGATTGGCAATACAGATACCATACATGAATCTCCAGTTTCCAAATACTTAGAATTCAATAAGCATTTAACCTTGAAATTATGCTGAACATCCATTTACCTTTTTTTCAATGATTCATTTCTGGCTAGTTGAGTGCCTTAGGATCATCAACATCATGCGTTAATTTGAAGAAAATTTATGCTCATTTGAAGTTGGGGATTGTTCTGATTTTGAACAAGAAGAAATTTGAAAGCATGTGCCATGGGAAAAGGTATTGGGTGTGGGGTCTAGGAGCCTGTGCTGCAATCCTAGCTCTACTCCTAGGTGACCTTGGTCAAGCTACTATGACACTCTGAGCCTGGGTTTCCTCCTGCTCTGAATGAGGGTTCTAGACTAGATGACCTTTAAGAGTCCCTCCATCTCTGAATTGATGTTTCAGGCAGCCCCTCCCTCAGTGCAGAATGCCCCATCCCCCACTTGCTATGGCACTGTGGCATCTGCATTGGGTCTGAGCCCGGAGCCATATTTACAAGACATATGTAGACACTCTCCCTCCCTTTCTTGGCATATGCATAAATAGAATCCTAATGTCTACACGGAGGTACTATATAAAAACAAAGTTGTGCATACTCCGTGGATGTCATGCATCATTTATACATGTATTTTTAGTGTCACCAACACATTTACATATGCTGTCACGTTTCAAACGGCAACTCGTGGAAATGCCTGCTCAACATGAACTCAGCTGCAGGCAACATCAGTCCCCTAACATCACCACCATAAATGAAGATCTGAAGTAAAAGAAGTCACAAAATAGCAGATGAAGAATAAAATATAGGGCACTCTGCTAGCACGCTCCGAGAGAACCACAGGTTACCGGAACCTCGTCTCTTTTCAGTGCATATCCCTGCCTTCCATCTGGAGTCAGGAATCAAGAAAAAAGAAGAGTTTCCTTTCTCCTGACAGTCCTTGGATCATAGATGTTGAGGCAGAAGGGAACAGAGACCATCTAGTAACTTTTTGTTTGTTTGTTTCATGGATCCCTTTGGCAGTTTGGTGAGGCTTGTGAAGCTCTTCTCAGAACAATATTTTCAAGTGCAGAAAACAAAATACATAGGATTACAAAGGAAGCCAATTGTATTGAAATTGTTCTCACAACATTAAAAAAAATAAGTTTACAGACCACATGTTAAGAATCTCTGAGTTCTAGCCTAACTTTTAGCATAGAGTACTCATAGTAAATTTAAGGGCACTCTTGATGCTTCCATTTATTGCAAACCAAATCTTTCTGGGCTTCCCCTTTCCTCTGTCCTTTTGTAATGGCCCTCAATGTTCTGTCCTTCCTTCTTTGTTCTGTACACACTTCCAAAAATCTTTTTATTTTAAATTTGATCTTGTTGATGAGCTATGTTTGGAAATGTGGATCTGAGGTTTCTAAGGAAGGTCAAGGCTACAAATACACATCTTAGGAATTAGTCACCTGGAGATGATCTGTTGGAATGCGTAGTTTCCCCAATGGGTGTCAAGAAAGAATACTGAGAGCAAAATACTAGGAGACATCAGTGTTAAGAATGAAGAAAAAAAGTATAATAAAAGCTAGCAGAAGATATAATGAGTATCTAGTGTGGTGGCAGGAGAAAGGGGAGTGGATATTACCATAGAACATAAATGGAGAAAGAGATTTAGCAAAAGGAAGAGGTTAACAGGGTTCAATATGGCAAAGAGGTCAAGGAGAATCAGATCTGAGAAGATGGTGCTGGATTTGGAGATGAAGGCAATGGTGAATCATTGAGAAAGCAGTAAAGAATTCTGAGAACAGATAAAAGATTACAAAATTTTGAGGAGTCTATAGGTGGTGAAGGAGAGGAAGTGAGTTCTATCATAAATTTAGAGATGGAAGGGGCATCGCAAACCATCTAGCCCCATTTCTCTTTCGATGGATGACCACCTGAGGCCAATAGAGGTTAAGTGACTTGAAAGGTCACATGGGCAATAAGAAGCATTTGTAAGTTTCAAACATTTTTCCTTTGACTTCAAATTTATCATAATTTCTACTCTATCACTTTATATTATATTTTAAATTAATAACTTATTTTTAGACCTCAGAATCATTACCCAATGGACCTGTTACAATCTCTCCTTGTGCTAAAGAAAACTGTGAGAAAAACCCAAGCAAAAAATGAATACATTTGACAGTTCCTGTGACATGCTGCAGCCATGATCCTTCACATCTCTACTGTGAGGAGAGAGGTAAGTTTCCTGTCTTTTCACCAGGAACAGTATTGGTCATTGCATCTAAGCTCATTTCTGCATTGTTTTGATGTTGATTTTGTTTGAGAGTTTTGGCAGAGGTGGAGAGGCGGGCAGGAGCTTGGTAGCTCCTGAGACTTTGCTGTCAATATTGTTTTAGGATAATGGATGTCAGACATAGTTTAAATATGCATAAATATATACATATATACACACACATGCACACATAGAAATCTTTGTGTACATATGTGTACATGTAACTATATATGCATATGTTTGTATGTGTCAATGTATTTGTGTGAGCATATATATACACATACATATGTGTGTATATGTATATATGATATACATGTGTGTATATATAACAATTTTCTTTTGGCAATTTGACTGATTCCAATAGCTCACATTGTATTCTCCAGGTCTATGAGATGTCAGGTACATAAATAAACCAATCCCTGTCTCCTTTCTGCTTTTAGTTGAGAGATTTTTGCCAATGTGGTGTAGGCCTAAAATAACACTTATGTCATAAGTTTCTTATATTATAGGGAGGGAAATGTACCTCAAGCAGTGTGTCTGGAGAATTAAGCTATATGAGTGGATTTGTCAGGTGCTTTGGACCAAAGTTTTACTCAGAGCTATAACCAGCAATTTTGTCACCCCAGGGCAAGAAGCACACCCCCAGAGCTCTCAAACCAATTTTGTAATTCATGATGTGAAATAATACAAGTAATTGAGACAAATTCAACTGAGCTGGAGGGGGAATTAATTACTGTAGTGGCCAACAGATGGATATTATTATGTATGACTAGCTAGGTGTGCAATTGTTTCTACAGGAGGATGCATTTTGCAGTCTTGCACCCTCTAAATTTCAGGATACTAGATAATGCTCCAATCACCTCACCTTAGTTATAACTCTAGTTTTTACTATACTCTCCTCTTAGAGAATATCAGAGAGCTCTCCTTGTCCAGTTTTGGTTACCTGGTTCCTTGTACACTGTCATTCAGATGTGGAAAAAGGAGATTTCTATCTTCAATATCTTTTCCCTTCGTCCAGGACTTTCCCCTCCCTCTCCTGCTTCCACAATTGTGAGTTCTCCCCCAGTGTAAGGGAATTTCACTGTATTTCAAGTGACCATGAGTTTGGCCCTGTGTGTAGCCATGCTGATCACAACCTTCCCATGCCTTAGCCAAAGGGTTCTTACTAGCGTGAGACAATTAGAACTCTGCTCCAGGGCTCTAGAATTTAAAAGACACCAAAATTTAGAAACACTGCATTAAAAACTTAGTGAGCAAGAATAATTAATTTGAATAGGACTGAAGTATTATTGATAACATCCATCTGTGAGCCACTAAAATTGCTGTAATTTTCTGAAACATATATATAATCTTTCCCATTAGAATGTAAATTCTTTAAGGACAGGACTGTTGTTTACCTCATCTTTGTATTCCTAGCACTTGGCATAGTTCCAGGCCCATGGGAAGTGCTTAATAAATGGTTGTTGATTGAATAATTGTTTTGTAATATCCCTGCTCATTCAACTAAATGTGTGTTCATTAGTTATTGAATTATCTTTGTTTCATTATTAACAAAGCTGATCTTTGTCCACATTTTGTGTCAAATGGCATGAGCACTCTTGCTAGTTATAACTATAGCAGGTTACTTTTGTGAGTTGCAGTGGCTGAAAAATTGACCACCTGTGCAGACCATCTCATGTCTCATATTTGAAGCTTTTCTTCCAGGTTGATCGAACCTACCAGATCTCACCCTCTGCTGACAGAATCTTTGAGAACCCAGTCACTTTGATAACATAATGAATCAGAGAAAGTTGCTAGTGAGGGATAATTTTGGGTAGCCGAGGATATTACAGTTGTTATAACTGTGCATGATGCAGTCAACATTATTCAGATTTAAAGGTCCAGAATTCATTTGATAGAGAATTTAGATTTGTCCTGCTTGATCCCAGAAAAGAGAATTGGGGGCAATGGATGTTAGTTTCAGAGGCAGATTTTATCTTGGAATCATTTCTTCAGAAACTCTCAATATTCATAGGAAGGAAAAAAGCTTCCTAATAACTAGAAGTAGCTAAAAGTAGAGTAGGATGCATATGTGAGCTAGGTGGCAGAATATGGTGGTTGTTGGGAGGGGAAAATGAGATGAGATCTGTAAAGGGTTTTGTAAACCTTAAGGCACTACATACATGTGAGTGAACCATAGTCTTGAATGGTAGTACAATCTAGAGTACTAAAGAAAGGTTAGATGAAGTGGCAGAAATTCTCAGTCAAATTCAGGTTCAAATATGGTGGTCTCTAAGGTCACTTCCCACTCCAAGATCCTTAGAACTACTCAGTTATGTGACTGCTATCACTGGAGAGTATATTGGTATTAAACCACCAAAGTTTCTCGAATCCACCTGACTTAATTTCCCTTTTGTCTATGTATCTCTGTCCTAAGCCCTTTGTTGACTTCCATTCATCTGAAACAATTGAGTAGAGGACCAAACCTTTCTTGCTATCATCTGGTTGACACAGAATTAGCTCAAAGACACAGTCATACTCTTTATAAAGTTTCTTGGACAAATGTCATTTCACTATAATATCAGTAATCCATTATTTCCCAACTCCACTGTAAAGTCTCAAAATCCTGCCAGGATAACTCTTAGCCAACCACTCATTTATGACAGTTCCTATTGAAAGAACTGTCCCTTCTAATGCAGTTTGAGGGTTTTCCTAGAACAGATTAGTGACATTGGGCAACTTAAGTATGTCCTGCATTTATAGCCCATGGACCAATATAACTTGGTTTCTACTGGTTATTTTTGCTTTGTTGGCCATAGGACATAACAAGGTTTGTCTTTGCCCCATTTCTTCTTATTTCCTTTTTGTTATGCTTTCAAAATTCACTTCCTTTCTTACTCAGATATTTTTTTTATCATGCTTCATACCATTTTCCTCCTCTGAGGCAAAGAGGAGGAGGTGAGGGCTTGAACCCCTTGAATTACCTGCTCACCACTACCCAGTTGTCAGTTCCTTCCTCCTCCATTTAATCATGAATGTTAAACTCCTGGAAATATCAAACTGCCCTTTATTTCTTATATATATATGTATATATGTATATACACACACAAATATATACATATATGTATATATTTCAAAAATGATTTCAATAGACTCATATATTAAAAGATAATTAATAGCATTTACATTTTTAAAAAAAGATAACTCCCTTAGGACTATTTACTTTAAATTCACAACCATCTTTTAAGGGAGAGAGAATACTATTTTCATCCATTGCCTTGAACCTATCCCTTTCTTTATTCTCTTTCCAAAGGTTCAACATTGAAATGAAGCTATAATACCCCAAACCATAAGATCAAGATTAAGAATACTTTGATCTCATTATCACCCCCAGTTTATTTTTAGAGCCCAGGTCCTTTAACTAAATGATAATAGAAAATCTATATTCTAGCTTTGAAATGTCTATTAAGTCGTGAGAATCAAAGTCACCCAGTTTCAGTGGTGTAGCAAATATTTTACCTTCAATACAAATTATCATTGAAATATGAATAGGAGAAAAGAAAGTATTTGGCCAGAAACAGTCCTATTTAGGAAAAAAGATAGTGTAGAATTTTTTGGAAAGATTTAGGAAAATTTTGTCAGTAAGATTATCTCCCCTCCTTTTTAATGAAAAAAATTCATTATAATAAGATTTTTTAAATTAAGAAAATATTCATGTAACCTAAAGTATGATATATCAATATAAGGGTATAAAAACGGTGTTTCATAAGAAATTAAAATCCACACAATTTCAAATATTGTCAATATTTGAATATTGAGCAGCTAAGTTGGCACAATGGATAGAGCACTGTGCCTTTAGTTGGAAAGATTTGAATTCACATTTGATCTCTGACACTTAACTGTGTGACCTTGAGCAAGTCACTTAACATCTGTTTGCCTCAGTTTCCTCATATGTAAAAGGTTAGTAATAGCACCTACCTCCTAGGGTTGTTGCTAGGTTCAAATAAGATAATAATTTCAAAGCACTTAGTACAGTCATTGGCATTTAATAAATGCTACATAAATGTCAGTTATAATGAAATTACTTCTTCAAACATCTTAATGTAAAACTTTTACCCTATTTAAATAGTCTTAAGCACTATTAAGTGTTTGTACCAATAGATTCACTTTTTCAAACCTTTCTTATACAGAAGTAAATATCTTTAAAGTATATATTACTTTAAATTCAAAGAAATATATGCCTCCCTGCTTTATATTGAAAGAAGTAAGTTTCAGCTAGGCAGCACAGTGAATAGAACACTGGCCCCAGAGTCAGGAGACCTGAGTTCAAATCCAGCTTTAGATACTTGACACTTGCTAGCTGTGTGACCTTGGGTAAGTCACTTAACCCCAATTGCCCTGCTTTCCCCCATCCAAAAAAATAAACAAAGAAATAGCATACTTCAGGCTAATATAACTTGTCAGAGCCATAACTGGCCATTTTGGCCCCCCAAATCTATTGCATGTAAAACCTGTCAATTTTATAATTCACAATGTAAAAACAATGCAAAAATCAGCAGAGATCAATTGTTAAACTGGGGTGTGTGTGATTAGCTGGAAGTGCTAAGAGGTAGGGTTGGGGGGGCAGTTATTAAGAACACTCAACTAGTTGTTAGGTAGGCTCAGTTGTTTCTACATGACTGCAAGAGCACATTAAATCCTATGACTCCCTCTGCAGTTGAATCGTCTCATTGGCATTTCAATCATCATTGAATTGAATCGATCATTTTAATTGGAGAATCATAAGTCCTAGCTCCGGAATATGATTGTAAACATCTTTCCTTCATGCACCACCTTCTGCAAAGAGTGCTTCCCCGTCTCTTTGCTCCTTTGGATTTGCAATCTCTTTCTGATATATTTATGTATATACTTAGCTATTCACCCATTGTATATATCCTAGGATAAAGTAAGCTACTCAAGGGAAGCATTTTGTCCTTGAATTCTCAGTGCCTTGTATTGCGGCCTGTAGCTAGTAGGCATTAGTGGGACTGGAGTGGATTGGGCACTGCTTCTTAGAAATTTAATATGATTATTGCTATAATTTCTTAAAATTCAACCATCCTGTATAATTAAAGGCGTAGGTATACTGTGTTCCCCCAAAATAGCAATGTTCCTCTTTGTACCCAAAAGAAGTTCATATTCTACCTAAAGTCAGCAACTAATATTAGCAATCTATTTTTAACTGAAAAGGTTTGATTAAATTAGCATTTGTTATGATAAATTTTATTACTGATGTCAATGGAGAAAAAAGACAATGATCACCATTTCCTTGCCTTTTCTGTAAGCATTGGAATGTTAAGTCTCAGTGTCCCAGCAGATTCAAACTTGGGTAACTGTATTCTTCCCACTCAAAAATTTCCCCTGTTGTCTCAATGAGAGAAATAATTCTTCCGTTCCCTTCTTGAAAAAATGTTGCATAATGCTGCTTCCACAGAGAGATCATTCAGTTCTACCTCCAAAGGTAGCTAGATTTCAGTGGTGGGTGACAGAGTACTATATATAGATCATAAAAAGCCTTATGATAACTGCAGGTAAAAGCACTGTCGATGTGTAAGGTATTATTATTACTTAAGTATTATTATTTTAACTTTTCTACAAGTTATAGTGACTCCAGAATGCCTGCTTTGGGGTACCAAAGCCAGTCACACATCCCACCTTCAGTTTCAAGCCTGTAAAATCTGTCTCTCTTAGGTTAATTTTTTTCTGTCACTTTTGATTAAGTAAACTGATTTGGGGCATTGTGAATTGCTTAATCTAGAAGTCCTCTGTGGGACATACTGTGACTAAATGAACCACAAGGTAAAGCTGAGCTGCCCTGGGATCAGAAAGAAAAGGGGGAAGAAAACAATCCTTTTATGAAAAAAAAACATAGAAAAAACAGAGGAAAAAGTCAGATGCAGTCACACAGAGCCTTAAACATTATTCAGTCACTACCTGCTGATTTAATCAAACCTTTTCAGTTAAAAAAATAGAAATTGGAGTATAATACGCATGATGAAAAATTTTAATAAAATACGTTTGGATTTTTTTAAAATGGGAAATGAAAATGATCTAACGGAGGACAAGACCCTTTTGGAAGTCTTGAAAAAGAAAAGAAAAAAATCCAGGAATGTATTAAAGCTCTGTTGATGCTTCACACTGGGATTTGTACTGCGAATGTCGCTAAAATTTCTTTATTGAGGTAAGTTAAGGACAATTTGATAACAGGAGATCATTTAGGTTGGATCCTAGAAACCTGGGCTCACCTTCTTAACCCCAATATTTGTGAGTGATGGCAAATGACTGAATGGCACATGCTTTGAGGTTATATTCTCAGACCCTGCTCTCCTTGGTAGGTCAGGTCACCAGAGGGGACTGCTATATCTCACCTAAGGGTGCTAGGAATATCACTGAGATGCTGGGCGCTAAGTGGAGGGCATGGGTGGGGAGGAGAGTGTGATGTCTTTCTAGTGCTAGAACTTATTAATCCCCACCATCACGTTGCCTTCAATGATTATCAGCTAATATAAATTAGTCAACTAGATTTAATTAGCCTTTAGAAACAAATATTGTTCGTTAGAATTAGTGCACATTATCTCCTCACAATTTTGTTACTGACTCTCCCACAAGCACTTACAGAGTCCAGGGGAAGGCGCTTTCTGGCTTAGAGTACATATGGAAAAGCAGATAACTCATCACTCTGAGAAGTCCTTTTGCTGGTTTCCTCAAGATATTCCCCTTAGGTAGAATAGAGCCTTTCTGTTGGGCTCCTTGTGGGACCTTGAATCTGGCTTTCCTCATTTCACATGGTCTGTCTGTCCTTGATGCCCAATGGAAACGTTGTCATCTGTTAGGCCCAAGACTATGCTAAGATGCCAACGGTAAGTCCCAAATCCTCCATTCCTTTCAGTATTCAAAAAGTCTCCCTCCAGCCAACAGGGAGTTAGGGGGAGGTCAAAGGCAGGGCTAGGCTTGTAGCTCTTCTCCTCCCTTCCTTCTCAGGGACTTGGCTGTAGGCTTCCTAGAGGCAAGCGGGTGTTCTATTATCAGTATCCTCAGTCAATGTGAACATACTTCTTTTATGTCTCATTTTATTTCATCCAGTGATTTTCTAATACTTTCAAACTGATCAAGGATTTTGCCTGTTTTGGCAGGAAGAAGACACAGTGGTTAGAGTTCCAGGTCTAGAGTCAGGAAGACTCATTTCCCTGGGTTCAAATCTGGCCTTATTAGACATACTATGGATAAGTCATTTAACCCTGTTTGCCTCAGTTTCCTCTTTTGTAAAATGAACTGGAGAAGGAAATGGCAAATCACTATAGAATCTGTGCTAAGAAAACTCCAAACGAGACATGACTGAAAAATGACTGAACAACTTTGCCTGCCTTTGACTGATTGATTGAGGGATATGGCGAATGTTAGAGAGGGGATATGGGAAAATTGGGACATTATTACATTGTTGGTGGAGTTGTGAACTGATCCAACCATTCTGGAGAGCAATTTGGAACTATTCCCAAAGGGTTATAAAATTTTGTATACCCTCTAACCCAGAAATAGTACTACTATATCTGTACCCCAAAAAGATCTAAGGAAAAAAAGATGTAAGGAAAAAAAAGAAAACTTCTATGTATAAAAATTATTTTTAGCAGCTCTTTTTGTGGTGGTAAAGAATTAAAGATTTAGGACATGCCCATCAATTGGAGAAAGACTGAACAAGTTGTAATATATTATTGTGACAAAATAGTGTTGTGCTGTGAAAACTGACAAATAGGATGCTTTCAGAAAATACTTACATGAACTGATGCAAAATGAAGTGAACAGAAGCAGAACATTGTATACAATAACAGCAATTTTGTACAATGATCTACCATAAATGACTTGGCTATTCTTAGCAATACCTAAGAAAATTCCAAATGATGAAAAACATTATCCACTCCAGAGAAAGAACTGAGTACAGATTGAAGCATACTATTTTAAAACTTTATTTTCCTTGGCGTTTTCATTTGGGGAAACCTGTGTTTTCTTTTACAACATGACTAATATGGAAATAGGTTTTGCATGACTGGA
The DNA here is from genome assembly GCA_028646575.1 of Pseudocheirus occidentalis. Lineage (NCBI taxonomy): Eukaryota > Metazoa > Chordata > Mammalia > Diprotodontia > Pseudocheiridae > Pseudocheirus > Pseudocheirus occidentalis. The sequence continues at coordinate 27,794,541 of CM053599.1, read as the reverse complement.
TATGTATAACCTGTATCACATTATTTGCCTTCTCAATGAGAGGGTAGGGGATGGAGAGGGAGAATTTGGAACTCAAAGGTCAAAAAGGAAATGTTAATATTTTAGCATGTATTCAGAAAAAAATAAAAAGAGATCTAGCTCAGAAGTCTTCTGAAGTATCTCTCAGTGCCCAGAACTGCTAGTGCCCTTGTATTTAGCTACTTTGTGTGTATTTGTATTTATTCAGATTACATTTATGCCATATATTATACACACATATATTATATATATCTATGCTTTCCCTCATTAGCACGTAAGATCATTGTGAGTAGTGACTGTTTGATTCTTTGTGATTATATCCTAAGGGTTGAGCACAGAACCTGGCTCATAACAGGCTTCTAAGAAATATTTGTGCTTGAGTGATTATACAAGGAAGGGTGACAGACATGTTTAGAGAAATGTGTGCCTGAAAAAAAATGAGTAAGAACTAATAGATGGAAAGCCTGTATGCTCTATGAGTATACCTGCATTAGGAATAAAGTTTTCAATGCATTGGGTGAATCTCCATCCTCTACCATGGAGAATATCTGAACAGATATGAATCTAAGCCATGATTGGGTCACCATCTACATGAATGTAGGGAAATCTCTACATCTGTGAGAGTACCGATCCATTGGAAAGCTGGAGGTTTAGAGGTTTGTGCCAGGGAAATTGAAATGAAAGTTTTGATCTTCATAAGACTTTTAGACTCTATTTGATCAGAGAGCTCACCCCTAACCTCTGTCAAATGTTTGCCCCTAAACCTTTCCTTAAATGTTTATTCTGAAGGAGAAAGCAAGGCCTGATTGAGAATGTACAAGAATCCCTTAAACCCAGAGCTATGGGCTAGATGGGCAGCTCCACGCAAACTCATTTGACACTGGATTGGCCCTTGGGATGAATACAGGAAGAAGCAGGTTTGAGCTAAAGGCAGAATGATCAGTGCAAGAAACGGAGGACTTGGATTAAAATCCTGGCTTTGGGGAAGTTACCAGACTCCCCTGGGCCTCATTCTCTTCAAGGGTAAAATAAATGATTGAGCCAGATGACCTTAGAGAGGGCCCTTCTGAATTTAAGTCTATAGTCTGTGATCTCTTCTCCAATGATACCAGCTAGAATACTCTACATTATTTCAAAATAACGTAGGCCCAAATATAGCTAATTTTGGAATAGACAAAAAGGTATCATGTTGAAAGCTCTCCAGAATAATTAGATTCACCTTCCTCTTAGCTTCTTTCCCTGGAAAAATCAAACAAAGGTAGAGATCTTGTAGGTGAATTATTCAGAACTATCTACTTCAGAGAAATTACTGAGTGTCCCCATTTCTTTAAAAACTGGAGCTCCATGAAGTCAAGGTAGAATGTATTCCCATGACTTCCTCTGTCCCCAAAAAATGAGCTCCGGTACAAAATTTTAATCCTTCTATTGTTTTTTCTCTGAAAATCTTTCCCATTCCCACTGCTAGTGAAAAACAGATTGGAATTTTGTTTTTGAACATCTAAATTATCACCTATTTGAGTTTTTTTTTTAATATAAGGAATGAAATAAGGTAAAAAATAGTAGGACAGTGTTCATTAGAAGTGACTTGCATGAAACTGTAAGCTGCTCTAGAGGAGGTAAGTAAAGAAGTAAACCTTGGTACAGTGACTAGTCAGGGCATCATAACTCTGAGGCAGAAGGAAGTCTGCCAGTGAATAACACTGGCAGTTTGCTGTGCTTTCTAGACGACAGGGTCAGAACAATGCTCTTGGCAAGGAACTGTAGAAACCGTCTGTGTGGCAGCCATTTCAAATCCCAGCTGCAGACATCCATTTAGATTCAGGCCAGGCCTGGGATGACAAGAATCTTGCAAACTCTCAAGATCTATGGTAAAGTTCTCCCATCAAAAAACAAATCCAAAAAACTGGCCTCTTAGCTGACTTCCTGGTGACTTTTTTCCCCCACTGAAAAAGTCAGGTTGGATATGACTATTGATTCCAGGAAGGTGTGTTACTAAGAGAACTAACAACGTCCCTTCTCCTGTCCAAATATTTGTCTTTTCACCAAACAGTTTGTTTGTTTGTTTATATTTTTGAGTGCAAGAAACGGCTATTGAAATTGAATATATAGCAGCTTTAGCAGAAGTACAGACTAACATACAACACACTTTAATTTTCCCTTTTGTGTGCACAGGCTACTTTAACCAGAAGCAATGTAGACTAGATAATGATTGATCACATGTTAACTTCTTGGCAGAGGAAGGCATTTAGGAGCTGCCAGGTTTGTTTAAACATGACTTTAAAGTATTTGTGTAATTCTGGAGCTGGGATAATTATTAATAAAGTCAGTTGTTGAAATATCTGATAAAGCCATTTTGTAGATATTAGCAGGGAATTAGGTTTCCCAAGTTTCTCTCTCCTCCTGGTTACAGATATAACAAGTTAAGTGTAGATTTGTGTGTGTGTGTGTGTGTGTATGTGTGTGTTTGTATGTGTGAGTGTGTGTGTGTGTGTGTTTGTGGGGAGAGGGAGGGAGGTGTGCTTTGGACCTTGAAAGAAAAAAAAAGTCAGGAGGAATTCAACTCTGTAAAAACCTTGACACCAGACAACTCAGGCATGAAGCAGTTGATTTCTCAATTGGGATGTCTTTCAGGAAAAGATGGCATCTTGCCTTCTCCATCAGGTCTCAGTAATAATTCCACTATTCATGAACAGATGCCTTGGTCAGATCCCCAAGTGAATCTGAATTCATTAAAGAATCTGGGGAATTGGGGTATTAATTTGAAATCATTACATATTATAGATTTTCTGGAAGCAAGTAAAGGAACATGGCAGGAGAAGGAAATGGTAGAGATAGCTGAATCTCAACAAGAAGTTGACTCATAAGACTCCAAAATAGAACTCTTTTCCATAGTACATTTTATAATAATTTTTTAAAAATAGAATTATATTTTCTAAGGTAAAGTGATATCAGATGTTCCCTAATACTCCAATAATCTAATAGATTTGTGATTTCATCTATAGTATTTCTTCCAGTTGTGATAATAACAATGTATCCTTGTCTGCCCATTCCGTAATATCTGAGTCCTTATCGACCCATACATTTGTGATATGGTATGCACTTAATATGCTAGGAACTTCCTTGATTTCTCTTGGCATTGAGTGGCTATCAATGGAACCACAGGATCCCTTCAGGTTGGTTGTCCCTCACTATTGATGTGGGATGAACTCTTTTTCTCTTGTCAAACATGTCTCTGAAATGCAAGATATAAAGTGGGATTGTAAATTTACAGAGCCAGGTATGAGAGTGTCTTTATAAATAAGTGTTTCGATGGCAAAAAGTATTCACATGTTGAGTGTACCATTGATATATAGCATTTTTCAGACATCTAGCATGGCAACAATCTTACACTGAAGGTGCTAGTAACATTAATAGTCTTGGTACAAACCTGGTACAGAAATAATGCTATGGGAGCTTTCAAAAAATATGGATTGCCTCTATCCCTTTTATTATTTTAACTAGTCTTAAAGACAATTTGGCCTTTATCAGTCTATGGGCAGATATACATGTACATATATGCAGACACATATACACACATATACATATGTATGTATACATACATACACACATTTTTGTTGTTCAGTCATTTCAGTAGCGTCCAATTCTTCACGACCACATCTGTGGTTTTCTTGGCAAAGATACTAAAGTCATTTCCTATTTCATTTTCCAGTTTATATTACCAATGAGGTATTAAAGCAAACAGGATTTAATACTTGCCCAGGGTTACATAGCTAGTAAATGAAGTCTGACTTTAGGCCTGACACTATCCACTGAACCACCTAGCCGCCCATCCATACATATATACATAAAATTTATGTGTATTATGAACTATTTTGAAATATGTTATTTCCAACTACCCTCTTAATGAAATCTTGCCTTAAAAATTTACAGTTGAGTAGAAGTTATGAGATCTTGAATCATAAAGAAAAATGTCATATGATATGAAGCTTCAAAATGGAAACTGCTAACAAGGTTTGGCTTGGCACTGTAGTAGTTTGGGTTCAAGGGTTATCATCCATTTAAAGTATAATCACCTGGAAGGCAAAGATGGAGCAATCTTCTTCCTTCTCTGCTCTGTAGTGTCTAGAGTAGATCTTTGATGATAATACGTGTTCAAATAATGCTTTGTAAATGAATGAAAGATTATATCTGGGATGAGAATGTGGGTGGAACATGAATGAAGTGAATTTTAACATCTGTGACAGCAGAGGATCTCTTATTTGTATGATTGATGTCTGTTTTCCTTTCTTTGACATCTTGTTCATGAACTGGAAGGTTATTCCAGAGGGACTAGACACAAGTCTTAGTACTCATCATATGCAGTTTCTAGAAGCAGGTGGTTGTGGGTCTGGTGGCAGGTGTTGGGCACTTGATGGCTCAGGTTACTCTAGTGGGTGATCTAAGATTTCCCCTCTGGAGAAGCCAAGATATTTCACTCCTTCTATCTTACTCTGCTTTGGAGAAAGATAGTGATCATAATAAGGATGATAGTTATCATTTATTGAACACTTGAAGGTTTGTAAAGCATATATATATATATATATAAATAGATAAGGGAATTGAGGCATAAAAAAATTTATTGACCCAGGGTCATGTCACTAATGAGAATCTAAGGGGGAATTTGAACTCAGGTCTTCTTGACACCAAGTCTAGCACCCTTGTCTAATGAAATCTACAAAATAGCTTACATTTACATGACATTTTTATGTTTACGGAGTGCTTTTTGCAAATTATCTAGGCCAACATTCTTTTTTATAGACACAGGGAAATGGATGCCCTGAAAAGAGAGATTATTTGCCAAGCTAATGAAAAAAAAATAAGTCTATTGCTTCCCAGTCCAGGTTTTTTTTTCAGTCAGTTGGTCAATAAACATTTATTAGATGTCTTCTGTATGCCGAATATTGTGCTAAGTGCTGGGGATTTGGGCAAAGACAAATAAGAATCTCTAAATTTTAGGCCCTAATACTCTAATGAGGGAGATATTCTGTAAACATCTACGTACAAACACAATATATAGAAGGTGGTATGATTATAGCCCAGGCTAGAATGGAAGGCAAAGAGTTCAGGAGGAAGGGCATTCCAGGCATGGGGGCCAATCAGAAAAAACAAACACTTGGAACAGAGAGATGGAGTGTCTTGATTAAGGAATAAACAGGAGGCCAGTGTCCCTGGATGGCAGAGTATATGGTGATAGTAAGTGAAGGGAAGGGTGTATAAGAAGCCAGGTAGATTGTGGCTATTTCTAGGGTTTGTAAAATTCAATTTAATTCAATTCATTTCAGCAAACATTTACCAAGTATGTATTACAGGAGGAAGCACTGTGCCAGGGGCCAGGATGTTGGACATAAAAAAGAAATAATCATGACCCTCATGGGGTTTACATTCTATTGGGAAGATGTGCTTGGATAAGCAATGTAAAGTATATGCAAAGTATATTTCAAGAGTTAGAGAAGATTATAAACTTTTAAAAATTCCATTGTAATAAGGTGCAAGTTCTCAGCCCAATATTCTAAATCTCCCAGCAACATTATGTAACACGTTATACTGACAGAACAGTTGTCTTTGACTTTCACCTTGAATGGCTAAAATACACTCCACATTTCAATGAGTTTATATTTTAATAGATAAGGAGTAACGATCTCACATCAGTAGGCAGATTCTAGGGTCCTCACAAACATTGATGGGAAAATCATCTTTATTTTTTAATAACCTTTAACTGAAATTTGATATTACCTACATTATTTGAAAATTACTTATTTTTAATTTTCAATATTCATTTCCACAAGATTTTTTTACAAATTTCTCCCTGTCTTTTCCCTCCCCTACCCCAAGATAGCAAGCCTACTGAGTGCCCTTTCCCTCAATCTACTCTCTCATACCCTCCCCCATTCCCTCTTTAACTTTCTAGTAGGGCAAGATGGATTTCTATATCCCAGTGCCTATATATCTTATTTCCCAGTTGCATGTAATAAACATTTTTTAAATATTTGTTTTTAAAACTTTGATTTCCAGATTCTTTCCCTTCTTCCCTCTGCACCTACCCTCGCTGGGAAGATAAGCAATTCAATATAGGCTGTACATGTGTAGTTATGCAAAACATTTCCATAGTAGTTATATTGTGAAAGCCTAACAATATTTCCCTCCATCCTATCCTGCCCCCACTTATTCTATTTTCTACTTTGACCCTGTACCTTCTCAAAAATGTGTGCTTCTAAAAACCCTACCTACTAACTACCCTACTAACTACCCCCCAATCTGCCCTCCCTTCTATCATCCCCCCTCTTATACTTTTCCCCCTACTTTATGGTAGGGTAAGATATCCGGTTGAGTGTAAGTTATTCCCTCCTTAAGCCAGGTTCAATGAGAATAAGGTTGACCCACTTCCTTTTACCTTCCTTCTCTTCCCCTCCATTGTAACAGTTTTCTTTTACCTCTTTTATATGAGATAATTTATCATATTCTGCCTCTTCCTTTCTCCTTCTCTCTTGTATTCCTCTTTCACCTCTTAATTTTATTTTTTCAATATCATCCCTTCCTCTTCAACTGATCCTGTGCCCTCTATGCATACAGGTACACACATATACATACACACATATGTATTTACACCCACATGCACCCTCCTATATATACATATATATGTGTATGTATATATGTGTGTGTATATATGTGTGTGTGTGTATTTCCCCTCAACTACCCTCATTCCAAGAAAAGTCTCATGAGTTACAATTATTGTCTTTTCCAAGTAGGAATGTAAATAGTTCAACTTTAATAAGTTCATTATGATTTCTTTTTCCTGTTTACCTTCTCATACTTCTTGTATTTGAAAGTGAAATTTTCTGTTCAGCTGTTTTTTTTTCATCAAGAATGCTTGAAAGTTCTCCATTTCATCAAATGACCATATTTCCCCTGAAGCATTACCCAGTCTTGCTGGGTAAATGATTCTTTGTTTTAGTCCTAGCTCCTTTGACCTCCTGAATATCATATTCCAAGACCTTCTAGATCTTGTGTTATCCTGATTGTGTTTCAACAATACTCAAATTGTTCCTTCATGACTTCTTGTAATATTTTCTCCTTGACCTGGGAATTCTGGGATTTGGCTATAATATTCCTAGGAGTTTTCTTTTGGGAATTTTTTTCAAGAGGTGATTGGTGAATTCTTTCAATTTCTATTTTGCCCTCTGGTTCTAGAATATCAAGGCAATTTTCCTTGAGAATTTCTTGAAGGATGATTTCTATGGGGTTTTTTTGATCATGGCTTTCAGGTAGTCCAATAATTTTTAAATGATCTCTCCTGGATCTGTTTTCCAGGTCATTGGTTTTTCCAATGAGATGTTTCATATTGCCTTCTATTTTTAAAATTTGTTTGGATCACTTTTATAGTGTCTTGATTTTTCATTAAGTCATTAGCTTCCATTTGGTCCAATCTAGTTTTGAAGGAATTATTCTCTTCAGTGAGTTTTTGCAATTCTTTTTCTTCTCTGCAGTTTGGCTTTTTAAGGCATTCTTCTCTTCATTGGCTTTTTGGGGCACTTTCTCCATTTGAGTTAGTCTATTTTTAAGGTATTATTTTCATCAGTATTTTGGGGGGTTTCTGTTAGCAGGTTATTGAATTGCTTTTTTGGGGGGTAGGGTATTTGGGGTTAAGTGACTTGCCCAAGGTCACATGGCTAGTTTTTTTCTGTGTGTGTGTTAAGTGTCTGAGGCCGGATTTGAACTCTGGTGGTCCTGACTCCAGGGTTGGTGCTCTATTCACTGCACCACCAAGCCAACTTTCTTTTCATTATTTTATTGCATCATTCTCATTTTTCCTCTGCTTCTCTTACTTTATTTTCAAAATCCTTCTTGAGCTCCTCCATGTCCTCCATGATTCATATTTTTCTTGGAAGTTTTTGATGCAGGAGTTTTGTCTTTGTTGACTTCTTCTGGTTCCATGTTTTAGTCCTTTTGTCCCCAAAATAGGATTCTAAGGTCTGATTGTGCTTCCTCTGCTTCCTCATCTTGCCAGCAAATTACTTGACTTTTGAGCTTTTTTCCATGGAAGCTCTGCTACCAGAGTGGAGAGAATTGTGTCCCAAATTGCTGAGGGTTTGGTAGTTGTCAGAACTATGAGAAGGATGCTCTCTCTACAGCTCCCACAAGCTCTAGCACCCTCAACCCAGGACCACCACCCAAGACTGCAACCTAGATCCAAGCAGATTACCCTCTGAATGGTCACCCCCTACAATCTATAGGCCAGGAGCTCCAGAGGCAGCCACATGGTGGCAGCTACAGCTGTAGCACCAACAACACGTCTTGCCCTGGGGGCAGGGGCCAGAATATCCTCTTCCATCACCCAGTTCCAACAGAGTTCCCTATTGACCTTTTACTTTGTCTTTAGCATTTATGGGTTAATAAGTCTGGAAATCACCACAGCTTCCAGTGATTCCCTCTCCTGAAGTCTGCTCTGGCCAATATGGGTTGCTGGTCAGGACTGCCCAGGTCTGGGCCCATGTGGCTCACACAGGACCATGCTCAGCTCACAGCTCAGTGCAATAAATCCTTCCTGTAGGCCTGCCAGTTTGCCTTCAGCAGGAGATTTGTTTCTCTCTGTCACTTTGTGGGTTCTGTAGATATAAATTACACGTGTAGAGTCATATTTTACAGGTATTGGAGGTGGTTGGAGTGGGAGCTCAGCCAAGTTCCTGCTTTTACTCCACCATCTTGGCTCTGTCCTCTGGAAAACATTTTTTAAAGTACCCAGAGGCATAACTAGATTATGCGAACAAAGTGCACAACACTGAAAACATTAAGAATGCCAACAGACTTTGCCAAGATGGCAAAATAAAGGCAGGGACTTACCTGAGATTTCCCTAAAACCCTTCCAAATATATTTAAATAATGAATCTTAACAAATTCTAGAGAAGCAGAACCCATAGAAAGGTGAAGGGAAGCAGTTTTTCAGTGCAACACAACTTAGAAGATTGGCAGGAAAGGTCTGTTGCAGCAGGGTGAAAGAGGAAGACAGTCCAGCACAGGTCATGACAGCATGACTGGGCCCCAGCAAACCAGGAGCAGGCATCAAGGTGACTGAATCAGTGGCAACAGTGGTGGATTCCAGACCTCTAAGCCCAGAGGTGGTAGAGAGATCAAACAATGACTCGGAAGGAGATTTATAGGGGTTTGTTTGCTGGCACCAAGAGCAGAGATCTCTTGCACTGCTTGTATTGAGTTGTAGTCCTGGGTCTTTGTCCTGATGCAAGGAAGAACATTAGCACAGCAGAGCTTGTGGTCACAGAGGAGCAAGGCATGGTCACAGTTGTAGAGTTGAAAATAATGCTTGTGGCTGCTCACAAAACAGTGCAAAATATATGAGAGTAGTAAATACACTTCTCCCTAGATCATACCACTTTGGAAGAGCCCAAAACTTACATGGCCCCAGAATTAACTCTGAAAACAGCTGCACAATAGTCTGAAGCTTGGGACAATGTCCCCTCCACTTTAGCATAGCCCCACTTTAGCAAAAAGTTAAAAGTTAAGAAATAGTTTGGCAAGTGAGCAAAGAACAGAAAAGATTCTGAATATAGAAAGTTATTTCAGTGACAAGAAAGATCAAAACACAAAATTAGAAGCCAATAAAGTAAAAAGTCCTTCCAAAGCCCTCAAAGAAAAATATAAATTGATTACAAGCCAAGGAATGGGTGCCCTTTTCCAGAAGTCCAATGAATAATTTCTCATCACCATTCCTGATAATAAATGGCCATGTGGTAGTATGAGAAGTGTACATGTAGAATACCAATACTTTTGATCATGTTAAGATTTAGGTTCAGGGGGCAGAGCCAAGATGGCAGCATAGAAGCAGCAGGGTCCCGCAGGGCCTACGCAGCCACCCTAAAAACCCATAAAAATATGACTCTGGACAAATTCTAGCACTCTTAAACTCAAAAAATACAGAAAACACATCTCTCCCAGAAGGCAGCTCGGCAGAAAGGGATCATCATGGCAGGACGCAAGTCGAGTCCAGCCCAGCCTAAAATTGAAACCACAGCCAGGCCCTGGGGTGGTAGGAAGGAGGCAAGTCTAGCAGAGCCACAGCCAGTCTACGAGAGAGAAGATCTACAGCCTCCAGCAACTGCATGTCTACCAAGGTGTGACAAATAGGGATTAAAGAAAGGCAGCTCGGCAGAAGGGGCTCATCCCGCAGGACAGGGTGGTTGGAGGAGCTGGGCCTCCCAAGCTGCAGTGGGAGTCTACTTCAGAGAAGATCTAAAGCACCTGGAGAAATCTTCACATCTACTAAGCCAGGATTAAAGGTCAGTGAAAGTGAGTGGAGCTTTCAAGCTAAATTTGGGGGAGGAAAAGCAGGTCGGCCAATCTACCCCCAGGGCAAAGAAGCAGTGGGGGCCGGCAGAAACTGCTGTAACTGGCGGATGCCCCCACTGGGCTGCTTCAGAGCCCCTGGCCTGTGGATCCTGCAGGGGGACTGAGTCAATGGATCAGGGCCAAGTGCTTTTGCATTGAGCGGCCTGGATCCAGATTGTGGTCTTGGGTGGTGGTCCTAGGGAGCACTTTCAGCAAGCCGAAGCTAGGGGAGGCTGCAACATCCCCCTAATAGCTCTGGAAGCTGGGAAAACCCCAGCGATTTGGAATAGAGCCTTCCCCCCTGGAAGCAGAGTTTGACAAAGCTAAAGAAACCAACCAATTAATTGACTGGCCAACATGAGGAAAAGGAAGCAAAATAAGAACAGCAATAAAACTCTAGAA